>PVIW01002392.1:6956-183956 GCA_004026585.1 Noctilio leporinus
TTTTTTTTTTTTTTTTTTTTTTTTTTTTTTTTTTTTTTTTTTTTTTTTTTTTTTTTTTTGTTATAGCCATCTTAGTGAATGTAATGTGGTATGTCACTGAAATTTTGATTTGCATTTTCTTGATAATCAATGACATGAACATCTTTTCATGTGTTTTTGGTCATTTGTGTATCTTCTTTGGGAAAATATCTATTCAGATCCTGAGGCAGAAGTTACTATTAACCTAATTTTATAAATTAAGCAATTAAGGCCAAACCAGACCAGAACTGAGGTAAAAGGATGGTAGAGCCAGTGAAGGGAGCACCCCATTTGTGGGGGGTAGGGGGAAGTTACTGACCATCCTCCACCCAGGATTCCATAGACTTCAGGTTCAGAATTCTGCACTGGAGGGTGAGTCTACTGACTGATGAGGCATGTGATTCTCAGAATATGCTTAAATAAATGAATAAAGATACTTCAAGACCCTTCAGAGCTTCCTCTACATACCACTTTATCACACAATGAGCCCAGAATGCAAAATTCAACCCTAGGTGCTGTGTGCATCCCAGGACAGCTCTGAAATGTCCCTCCAACAGAGCAAAGTGAGGCTGCCTGCATGGTGCCTCATGGGTACCAAGTGCAAGCCTGTAGTGGATGCCTAGATGTCTACTCTGAGGCATTATTACACCTGGATCAATTCTTAATCTTTCAGTTTTGCTTTGAGCTGCTTGGTGACCTCTGACTGATCAGATATAAATATTGCCCCCTGCCTAGGTAAGAGGAATCTCACCAGTTGTGATTCCATGACATTTGAGACTGCTTTGGAGGCCAGCCCTCCTCAAAAGCCAATGTGTGGTTCTCAGCCGTGACCAGTGCAAAGGCAGGCAGAGCCAAAGGCTTTAGTGAAAGGTGAAATAAACAGCAGTGTGTCAACTCTGTCTTTGCTAAAGGTAGAAAGAGGCCACACAGATCATCCACAACTAAATACCTCAGGGTTGGGAGTGATTTTCTGGCATGCCATGAAGCTGATCTTTATTATTGAACTAATTCAGAATGTGTTCCTTTAGAGTTCAGAGTAGCAGTTGGCAAAAAATGAAAAAGGAAGAAACAAATATTCAGTGATCACCTCCAATGGGCTAAGTGTTAGATTCAACACAATCACATCATAAACCACTTAATCAATCACTCAATCACTCCATCAATCCCATTAAATGATTATCACTGTTGCTATTTTATAAGGGAGGAGTTATTATCCCAAGATTTAAGTTGTCTTACCAAGGTCATATGGCTAGAAGAGCTGAATCAAAAATCTAAATCCATCTGACTTTAATATCTATGTCTTTCATCACCTCAAAATCTCAACAAGTCCTTATCTTCTGCCTACTCCTTACCAAAAATTTCTCCCTCCAAACCCATGTGGCATAGTTAAACACACCCAAGTTCAAGTACTGTGTGGACAAAGAGTTAGGTGCAAAATGCTTAATCTCTCTACATCAATTTTTCTCACCTGTAAAATGGAATTATTACAAAGATAGACAAAGTTTAAGAGAGATGAGTGCCATTTGAAAATTAAATGTCATATTGTTGAAAAGTCTCTCTAATGAGGCATTCACATTTTTGTGGAGGTTCTTAAAGACTACACAATTTTAAGACCTAAAAGGGTACATATAGAGGGGCAAAATTTTAGAAATCAGAACAGCTCCTTAAGTGTATCATAAAAACTGCTTTAGCTTACATCTCATGGGTAACCTCACACAACACATGTAGACTACCATGTGATAAAGTTGGCAAGAGCCTAATCAGTGAAAGAAACAAGTTCAATATTTTATCTCAAAGAAGAAAACAATTGGTGCCTCAATTTTCCATCTGCAAGGACTCATTACCAATGGAAAGTGTAGTCTACTTTACATCTGATTTGTTTATTTTGAAAGTTATTTGATCATTCTAGTTCTTGGGCCAAAGCAAGACTTGTTGGGGTCAGTTAAGGCTAAGCAAAACTGTCCAATGGAGAATAGATGTGCCTGTGATGTCCCACCAGATCCACAGTTCACATTGAAGGCAGGATGGAGAGGTGTCAACATAGCTTTATTTTTCTGATGAGGAACCACAACTCAATCTTCATTTTTCTCTTCTAGTCATAAACTCTTTTATTTCCTCTGTACAAATTTCTTTTGACTTCTGATGCTTGAATCAGTTAGTCAATCATCAAACCAATCAGGCTACAGGGAAGTGGTGTTGGGCACCTGCAGCAGTAATGGTCATATTACTAGCAGAGGTGCTAGGAAGAACTGAGTTATAGTGGTAACATAATAACCTCATTTGAGTGCTTGTGTCAGATACCATTATAATTCATTAACATTTTAATCCATTTAATTATCACAACAATCTTGTGATATAGATACTATTAATTCTCCATTTTTCATATAAAGAACTTAAGGAGTTAGGTGATTTTCCCAAGGTCACAAAGCTCCTAAGTGGTAGAGCCTGGATTTGAACCCAGGCATATGACTCCAGAGCTCTTGATCTTGGGCATTAGTTTATTGAGTGCTTATGATGTGCCTGTTTTTCTTTGTCTATACCCACTGGGCTGACTTCACCCTCCTGGACAATCACAGAGACATCCAGACTTATAGTGCAGTACTGTCACCCATTGCTCCATCCCCATGCCAACACATGGGTCCTTGGGACAATGATCTCTGCTGTCCATCAATTCCAAGTCCCTTTTAGGTAACAGTGTAGACATTCAGAATGAGGAGGGCAACAAGGATTTGTGTACACTGAATTAATTGAGACTAAACATCAAGCGAAATCACAGGATGCTCAGTGGCATCTCTATTAGTATAGATTCATAGATACTTATTTTATTTGGGGGGTTATAAACCAACATTATCAATTATTTTTAATTAAATTTTTCCAACTTAGTGACTAGAAGCTTTTTATATTGGTTCTTAGCTCCCTTTAACATGCCCTTATCCTTTTATTTTTGTCTTTTTTAGCACTTCCTTACATTCCGGTGCTACAAGATGATCCAGGTTTAATTTCTATTAGCTCTACCCCAGCCTTAAATTCAGGTATTTCTCTAAAAAATCTTAGTTCCCTTAGTTGGAGGATGCTGCTTGGAAACTAAGACCTGAGCATTAGTTATATTTTAATGATTATATATTATTTTATTGATTATGCTATTATATTTGCCCTTATTTTTGCCTCCCATCCACCCAGCATGCCACACTTCCTCAGGCAATCTCCCCACCATTGCTCATGTCCATGAGCCATGCATATAAGTTCTTTGGCTACTCCATTTCCTATATTGACCTTTACACACCATGGTTATTCTGTAACTACCTATTTGTACTTCTTAAGCCCCTCACCTCTTCACCCATTTCCCTATAACCACCTCTCATCTGGCAATCATCAAAATGTTCTCCATATCCATGATTCTGCCTCTGTTCTTATTTGCTTAGTTTGTTTTTAGATACAATTGATAGATTTGTATTTTTTGTCATTTTATTGTTCACAGTTTGGATCTTATTTTTCTTAAATAAGTCCCTTTAACATTTCATATAATAATTCTTTGGTGATGATGAACCCCTTTAGTTTTTTCTTGTCTTAGAAGCTCTTTATTTTCTCTTTGATTCTAAATGATAGCTTTGCTGGGTAGAGCAATCTTGGCTGTAAATTCCTGATTTTCATGGCTTTGAATACTTCTTGCCAATCCCTTCTAGCCTGCAAAGTTTCTTTTGAGAAATCTACTGACAGTCTTATGGTAACTCCCCTATAAGTAACTAACTGCTTTTTTTCTCTTGCTCCTTAAAGGGTTCTCTCTTTAGCCCTGGCTGATGTGGCTCAGTGGATTGAGCATCAGCCTGTGAACCAAAGAGCCACTGGTTCAATTCCCAGTGAGGACACATGCCTGGATTACAAGCCAGATCCCTAGTTGGGACACATGAGAGGTGACCACATATTGATATTTCTCTTCTCTCCTTCTCCCTTCCCTCCCCACTCTCACACACACACACACACACACACACACACAATATTTAATTTAATTTAAAAAAAGATTCTGTCTTTATCTTAACCTTTGGCATTTTAATTATGATGTGTCTTGGAGTGGGCCTCTTTGCATCCATCTTGTTTGAGACCCTCTGTACTTCCTGAACTTGCATATCTACTTCCTTAACCAATTTAAAGAAGTATTCTTTCCTTATATTTTCAAACAGATTTCCAATTTCTTCCTCTTATTCTTCTCTTTCTGGCACCCCTATGATGCAAATGTTGGACCTCTTGAATTTTTCCCAAAAGCTGCTTATGCTATCCTTGTTTTTGTGGAATCTTTTTTCTTCTTATTCTGGTTGTTTGGTTTTGCTTCCTTATATTACAAATCATTTACTTGATTCTCAGTTTCATTCACTCTACTGCTATTTCCCTGTAAGCTGTTGTTTATTTCAATTAGTGAATCCCTTGTTTCTGACTGAATCTTTTTATGATATTGAGGTCCTCACTAAATTCTTTGAGCATCCTAAGAACCAATGTTTTGAACTCTGCATCTGGTATATTGCTTATCTCCATTGTGTTTACCTCTTTCTCTGGAGTTTTGATCTGTTCGTTCATTTGGGCCATGTTTCTTTGTCTCCTCATTTTGACAGCTTCCCTGTTTTTGTTTCTATGTATTAGGTAGAGCTTCTTTGACTCAATATCTTGGTAGTGTGGCCAATTATAATAGGTGTTCTGTAGAGTTCACTGGCACAGCCTCCCCTATAACCCAAGCTGAGTCCTCAAGGTACATCATTCATGTGGGCTGAGCATACTCTCCTCTTGTACTTGAGCCTTAGGTGCTATTGGCAGATCAATGGGAGGGATTTACCCAGGCCAGTCTGCTGCAAGGATTGGTTGTGACCACCAAACTCTGCCCTCCATGGAGGATTGGTGTGCAGGGACAGGGTAGTGGTACTCCAACCTGGTCTAAGGCTATTCACTGGTTGCACTGACCCTGGGGTTCCCCAGGTGGTACAGGCCAAGGTCAGACCCCACCTGCATTTTGCCTGAGGCCACCCTGCCTGAACATAAAGCAATCTGAGATGCTATTACTTGTGCTAGGTTTGGAGATTCCCAGGCAAAGCCAAACTGTGAATCTAGGCTGACTGCTGCTAGTACTGAGCCTAGAGCTCACTGAGGCCAGCTGTTGCTTGTTTGAGATGGTTTAAGTAGTAATGAAGCATGAGCCAAGACCAGCAATTTATGTGGAAAAGAAGTTTGGCTTGACATGTGAATTTGGAGACTGGCTAGAGTCTCTGGGAATCTGTAAGGCAGGTCAAACAGAGTTAACCAGGTTGATGGAGTCTCAGATATGGCACCAGGTTACCAACACTGGGCAGGGTTGGGGGTGGGGGTCAAGCAGAATTTAGAAAGGGGAAAATGGCCTCCATTTGCCTTGATACCAGACACTTCAGCTTCTCCATGTATATGACTGGTATCTTTCAAGCTGCTACCCCAGTACTGGAGCTCAGAGAGAGTTAGTCTGAGTAGGTGAGTCCATTTGTGGGTTCTTTAAGAGGAACTGCTTGGGGCTCCAGAAGTTTCTTCCACTGACTCAATCCTTGCTTGTTTTTGCAACCAGAAGCTGTGGGGACTTATCTTCCTGGCACTGGAACCCTGGGCCGGGGGCCTGGTGTGGGGCTTGGACTCTTGAGATATCCCGCCTGAATTTTTGTCCACCACGCATGGGTGAGGGACCAGCCCATTCTGCATCTGTGCTCCCCAAAAGTCCGGATGGATGTGGTTTCTTTAATTCTGTATTTAACTCAATTTCTAATCATTCTGAGTGATGGTTGTTCTATATTTTAATTGTAATTTTGATGTGGTTGTGTGAAGAGGCAAGCCATGTTTACCTATACCACTACCATCTTCTAGTTTATTTCTGATAACATTTCTTAATGTAGTTCCCTCTTCCAATAAAATTACTGCTTAAAATGCTACCCAACATCAGTCCTAGTACTAAGATTTTCATATAAATGCAAAAATTGCCTTAGTCAATCTTCAACAGATCCTAAAGGTAAACTTTAGTCCTTATTGCCATGTTATAAACAGAGATAGCAAGGCCCAGTGGGATCTATTAATTTTCCACTCTCACACAGCTGGTAAGAGATAGAGTTAGCTTTGAATGCAAGTCTAAGTCTAGACCAATCATTCATGCTCACATACTGTTCCTTGATATAATGAGTGAATTTAGAATTAGACCATCCTGAGATCAATCCCTGGTTCTACCATTTCTTAACAGTGTAACTTCTCTGAGTTTCCTCATCTGGAAAATGATATTAATACAATTTACTTTTGTAGGTTTCTATCAACATTCAAGTACATATATCACACACCTAGTACAGAGTACTTAGCTTATACGAGGACCTGTGCTTCTTATTAGGCTGTACAAATTTAGTGGCTAACAGAATAGAATCTGAGGTCAATATTTAAAGTTAAAATGCTGGGTTAACCCTTCTAACTGCTGAGTTATTGTGCCTCAGTTTTCTCTTCTAAAAATGGAGCCATTCTGGTGATTGCCAGAAACAAGGGGGTGAATGAAGTAGAAGAGAGTTATATGGGCAATAAATGGTGATGGACAGACACTTGAGTTGGGGTGGTGAATACTCAATACAGTGTACAAATGATGTGTTTTGAAATTTTGCATCTGAAACCTATATAATTTTGTTAACCTGTGTCACCCCAATAAATTCAATGGAAAATAAATAAATAGCTTTTTAAAATGAGTCATTCTATAAATGGGATGGTAGGATGCACCCAATGCAATTACATCTGTAAAGCATTTACCATAGTGTCCAATGCATAGGAATATCTCAAGCAACATTGATTGTTATCAGTATTATTATTTGGACCCCAACACCTAAATGAGTGCCTGGCTTGATATGTTTGAATGAATGCATTTGAGTGAATGCTAGGTTCAGCAAGGGTAGCCCATAGAGCACTCTCCTTTTTTAAATTATTTTTATTGTTATTTTATTATAGTTGTTCACACTCTTTTCCACTTAAGGATTAATATATGCATTTGCCCATCTCTCTGGATGCCTCCCTGCTGTTACATTCACCTGGCTGCTCGTTTCCCACAGTTCCTAATTTCCCTGGGAAGGCATCTGTGTGTAGTGCCCCCATGAAGAGGACGCTATTGTGATGGATGATTCTGTTGGAACTGCAGGGCACTGACAAACGCCAGCCTCATACATCACAGGGCCATCATGACTGGCACTCTGATAATGTATTATGTGAGTACATCATCAGAACACTGTCACTCTGGTGACAAATTCATCAACAGATGGGACTGTCATAAAAGGGAAGGAAAAGAGTATTTAGGAGAAAGGGAAATCCTCTGCCTGATGAAGAGGAGGTCCTAACAGTGAAATACAAAGTGTCCTAACCATCTAGTTATAAATGCTAAGAGTGGCATAGAGGCAGGACAGATGGCAGAGGACTGCAGAGGATATATTATTAGCCTGGATACCTGGAGCCTTGGGGCATGACTCATACTAAGCGCTTGCAACACTTTATCCTCATCTACAGAGTATACTAGCCCAGTCAGTCTATCTTAAAGAATGTTCCATAGGACTGCTCCTATGAGATATTTACAAAGGTTTATTTACTCTAAAACCTCAAAAGACAGAAGTACATCAATGTTATTTCTGGATCCTTAATAGGATACAGAGTGAGTCCTCTTCTGCAAAAGTATTTGACCATTAAAAATTTATATTTGTGTAGCCTATATAAACTTATTATTCTATAGTAATCCTGGATTCAGTGGTCCTCAAGATCTCTTTTAGTTCTAGAAATATAGTGACATGATCAGAGACTTTGGGACTTGACAGATTTGAATTCAAAATCTGGAACCTTCAGATATGAATTTGATAAGCTTAAGAAAGCTTTCACTTTCCTATACCATTGTATATACCTCTGTAGTGTCAGGGTTGCTATGAAGACAATATGAACATCACCCAGAACCTTGCCTGAATATAACTTATATTCACTAATTTACAGCTATTATTGATTAAAATAAAACGAGCCAACTTTATTGAGTGCTGCTAAAAGGTGAGGCACTGTACTAAAGGGTTTTATATCAATGATCTTACTTAATCCACAAATTTATCACATGACATAGGCATTACCAAAATCATTGTCAATATACATAAGGAAACTGAGGCTTAAAGAGGTTAAAGGACTTGTGCAAGAACAAGTATATGGAATACCAAATTCAACATCAGATGCCAGACTTCTAAGTTGATAGGCTAGACCACTGTACTATTACAGTACCACCCCCCAATCCAGTGTAACCCAAGAGACTCTACTGAGATTTGATCTCATCACTAACAGTATACAAGCCCACACTGAGTACTAACTATTGAACTAAAAAGTTCCATTGGCCATGACTTGTATTTTAAAAATGGGAAGACTCTGAAAAACTTTGTCTATCTTGGAAGTTTTAATCCATCTGGCATTGAATACTGATTGCAAAAAAAGGAAAAGCATATTAGAGTACCTGGAAGAAACATTTTTACAGTATTGAGATTCCTCAAGTTTCTCAAGACCTAGATAACCAACCAGTTTGCTCCTCTATGGAACAAGGTATGGTTTGCCCAACTGCAATGGTAGCCAGACAATAAATGAATTAGAGCAACTCTCATTTTAAAGGATAGGAGTGGCAGGAGGCTATAAGACCCACAGGAAGTTCATGGCACTTGGAAACCTAATACCTGGCTTATTAACATACTAATCAGTCTTATGACCACAGGCAAAATGTTTTTATTTCTCAGGGCATCTGTCTCTTAATTTTTAAAAAGGAAATCTCTAATCTGAACTGTCCCTGAGGTTTCCTCCATCTCTGCATTCTGTGTTTCTCTGAACATTAAGCTGTGCACTAACTTCATTTGCAAAGTTTCAGACTAAAACAAAAAACACCAAAACACTAGTGGAATAAAATATCACACCAAGTATCACCACTGGCATACACAAAGTAAAAATGCTAACACCATGGATTTGGATATTCACCCTGTAATGGTAAGATTCAATTTCAGCAGAGAGCTTCCATATCACATAATGGTGTATCGTTGCACTATGTTTTACTTCCCTTAGCAAATAAAGTATACAGGGGAAAAATTGAAAAGAACATACATTGCTTTATTGTCTTGTGAAATTGCTGGGTTTCAAGCCAATAGAATGCCTTAATGATCAAGTTCTCAAGGGTGATACAAAGTGCAGAGCATCTCTGTTTGTGAAGCTAAATTTAATAAACAGAGTAATCCCCTGGCAGGCCCTGAGATTTTTCTAATATCCTGATGGTGTCAAGGGAAAGGGGCTGGATATGTGAAAAATAGCATAAGACCTTACAACCAAGACTTACTAGAAACAATTGCTCTTTAATTTAGGCATCTGCTTTTTGCATGTTGTGGTGCTAAAATGGAAATCACTTTTAATTGTGTGCCTTGTCCCCAAGCCTTGGGGAGTGGTGCTGTCCACAAACTGTGGTGTTGATTCAGAAGTCTTAATCCAATATTGCCCAACCCAGGTTTAGGATATGAAGACCACTGTTCTTTCTTGGCTATAAAAACATCCTCATCCTATACCCCTTCAGGGTACTTTAAAATCACACTGCCAAATTTTCTGCTAAGACACCTTATCATATTACAGCTGTAGCAGCATCTTGTGTTATATTTTATACAAAATATACCATCTTTGTTTTGTGTTAATCATATAATAATGCCTGTATAGAAAACACTGTTTGAGGTTGAGTTCCCCAGAAGCAGAGTCTGATTTGGGTATTCTTGTTCAAGTGATTTATTAATTGAGTACCCTCAGAAGTAGTAGGGGAGGAAGAGTTGGGTAGGTAGGGCATAGAGAAAAACCTAGACACCTAAACAAGGGTGAAGAGACCAGATTCAATGGGATCCTACGGGGGACTCTGAAGAACAACTATAACACAGAGTTGGTTCTACCTTGAGACAAGGGAAAGGGCTTTTGTATCCCTGTGTGAGTCAGTCACTGGCTGTAAACTTCCCAGAGGAAAGAATACCTCACAGTTGAGGTGGCTTCTATTCAAGGCCCAGAGAGATTTTTCCAAAAGAGGGCACCAGCCATCACCCATGGGACCTGAGAGATGGGTGCTCCAGAATGATAAAGATAACCTGAACATGACCCCAACAGCATCTGCCACACTGTTAGTGCTTTACCCAGATTCCCAAATTCCTTTTACTACTCCTTTTTAGAGGTATAAGTAGTTTATTGACTTGCACATTGGTGACAGCCACAATAAACAGACAACAGCAGATGGAATGCTATGTGATATATGAAGTTAGGTCATAAACTTATTCCCTGTTACAATTGCTGCTACAAACAAGTCACCTCTAAAACTTAGTGGTTTACAACAAGAACAATCATTTGTTTTGTTTATAATTCTGCGACTTTGGCATGGCAAAGCAAGGGAGGCTCATCTTAGTTTTATGCAACATCTGCTTGGTAGATCAACTGGAAGATCTGCTACAAAGAAGGTTCACTCACATGGTTGGCAAACTAGTGCTGGCTGTCAGTAACAGCTTAGCCAGAGCTGAAAGCTAATGTTCTTCATTCTTCCCTCCATGGACTTCCATGTGGCCTGAGCTTCTTTAAAGCATTGTAACTGAGTTCTAAGGATAAGTGTTCCAGGTGAAAGAGCTGTAGAACCTAGCCTGACACATCACATAGCATCCTTTCTATTATCAATTCATCATGGCTGTCACCAGTGCAAGTCAAAGACAATCTATACCTCTTGAAGAGGAGCAGTAATGTCCTTGAAGAATTTAGGCAATGGGAAATCTCACTTTGGTCAGTTTTGGAAAATATGATTTGGGGACATACACTCCTTTGCCAATATCTGTGTGCTATTTTTAACAATTGATACTTGTGACTCTTTTTAGAAAACAACATAGAGACTCAAAAGGGCCTGGGAGTGAAGTCCTCCCCACTCAACCCTCCTTAGTGCAGCCCTAGACAATGACTGATTGGGAAAGAGAATGAATGCTTTTTGTTGCAAGCAGAGACAAACTCTTGCAATGCAGTTTACATTCCAGAGCATCCCTGCAGGATTAGGGCAAGGTTGGGACTTCACTGAAATCATACCCTTCCTTACTTGGTTCCTCCCCCTGCCCTACACTCCTATTTGCACTCCGCTGCCCATTTCCACTGGGAGAATTTCCTTAATCATTTATTTGCACATGAATCCTCATCTCCAAATCTGCTTCTGGGAACCTCACCTAACAAGCCTCTCTTAGGAAGTCATAATACTTATTCACTATGTCACTTATCTAATATTTAGACAAGTATCACTTTGTAATCTTTATATTGTTTCACCAACTTTGATATCATCATTTATCTTTATGCTTGATTTCCCAAGCACTGGCTTGTACTGTATGTTATTTATCTCCATTTCTTCCAATTTCTGAAAAATAACAACATGAGAAGAGAATGAATACTTTTGAACACTTATTATGGTGCCAGCCACTGTTAACCTCTTTGCAATCATTATTCCACCTAATTCTGAAAACAACCCTTATGAAGAAGATATTATTTTATCATCCTCATTTTATAAATGAAGACTATGATCTTCAGAGACAGGGAAATTATGCTACACAGCTCCAGTAGGAGTCACAAACAGAATATTCTATGTGAAATAATGCCCAGGAATTTGGGGTGAATGGCGCCACCTAGAGTTGTGTGATAAATTAGTCTTTCTTGGAGGGACAAAGAAACCTCCCCAAGAGTACACAGCTAAGTAGCAAAGTGTGGATTGACTCTCTGCTTGGTTTCAAAATCCCTGCCCTCTGTGCCAAGCTAAAATGCCTCTGGCAGTTAATATTTGTGGATTATTCTTTATCTCTTTCTTTTATCCCAAATAGGATTTTTAAGATTGAGGAATGATGAAAAATAGTAATAGTAAAACAAGATCTTGACCCCATGACAAGAGCCTGCTCTGTTCTGTGGTCAAAGTTGATTGTGGGGAACTGGTGTTGGGGGAGTCTTCACAAGGTCCAACAGTCCAAGGAGAAGAGGCTATCTTCCAATGAAAGTTGAGTGGGAAGTTACCAGGAAATGGATCCGGCTCTGGTGAACTGAAGAAAATATAAATTGCCTGCCAAGTGAAGTCACTCTTGTTGGTGGGGGGTTTTCTCTGATTTTCTAGCTGGCTGCCTCACTCACTGCTTTCTTTGCAATGAGCACATTCACAATTGTGATGGAGGATGCCATGCTCTAGCATGATGCCTCATCTCAAGTGCCAGCCTCCCAATCTGAAAAATTGAAGTTTCAGTTCCAGAAATTGCTGTTTTCAGAAGTGACATGGTTAGAGCACTGTGCTTTTGATGGAGAAAAGATCCCCAAATGAATCTCCCTGAGTAACTGACAGGCCTTTCCAAATTATTAAGAGCCTTGGTACTGGGGCCAGGCAGACATGGATTTGATTTCCCATTCCAATCACCTACCAGTTGTGTCACTTAAATTTTGGAAGCCTCAGTTTCCTCATCTATAAGACAGAGATTTATTTCATTGTTGTAAAAAAAATTCGAAGGACATATTAATTGATTAAGTATTTGGAACATATTGAGCTATTGTTGCTATTGTTGTTGTTATTACTAATTATGGTTTTATTACTCATAAGACCATTCTAGATTCACAATCATCAGCTACACTTTTACTTATATGGAAAGTCCACATTAACTTTATTATTGGCTATAATTTTTCTTATATCCCCTCACCTTATAATACTCCTCTCCTCAATAAACACAAATGCCAACTTATAGACATCATTAAACCAAATTGTCCAAGCCAGTTTTAGAGTCCACAGTATTTTCCAGATAGGTATTACAACAGCCATTAGTGGCAGAGATGAAGTTAAAATTTCAAGGAAGCCATTGCTTGAAAGGCAGCACGTAATTATTTTTGAAATGATTGTGATGCCTTATATCACTAAGACGTATTGCCATTATCATGTTCCTTTGTCAGTTATTGAATCACATGATCCTCTCAACCATTCTACATGGAAGGTATAATTACTAGGCAAAATGACTTGCCCAAGGTCTCATAGCTGGCTGCTAAATGGAAAAGCTCAGGCTTAGACCCAATGACAATTCCCTCCAAATCTGGAGCTCTTTCCACTTTACCTTTTTGCCTCCCAGCACTGGTGGAACCATTAACAACAGCCACTTCTCCCAAGGTTGATTGATTCTAGGGCAGATAAGTAATAACCCAGCAGGTCCCACCAGACATTGCTAAGTTTAAGAAGCAGCAACAGAAAGAGTTTAAAGGAGTGAGGCAAGTCCTCTCCCCACTGCCACTTCAGGAGCCTGATACACATCCCTGTGCTCACAGGTGTCATCATTAATGTCCTTTCCCCCAGAAGATTCAGGCAGGGGATCTGGATAAATCCATCATGGTCCCGAACATAATGTTGATGAATGATCTCATTTACCTGACGATCTGTACCACGTCAAAAGCAACCCTGATACTTTGTGTGAGGCCTGGCTCAGCATTCTCACTCTTTTATCCCCATCCCCACCACCACCTACCCTCAGCTTCCCCCACCCCCAGTGTAGCCCTACAATGCACCAGGCTATGGTACCCCTTATAATTGCTGCCCCATATGCACAAGCTTGGGAGTAGGTTAAAATCAACTTCAATCATGCAGATAAAAGCACTGAGAATCAGAGGAATTATTATTTATCCAACTTCCAAGAAACTTCAACTCACTTCTGGCTGACCCCAAAGCCCTGCTCTTATCTCAGCAGTGTACTAACTTTCCTAGACTTTTTAACTGTTTTCAAAGCCCTTTTTATCTATTATCTCATTCATTTGCCTAACCGGCCCCATGGGGTAGACTTTCTCACAGCAAGGCTTTATAAGAAACTTGATAAACTGGTTAAAAATGTGTATGTAAGAATAAAATTCCAAACATAGCTAAGGAAATTTAGGAGGTTAAAAAGTTTCAAAGGAGAGGAGAAAGAGTGTGACCCATCCATTATAACCTTCAAAACCATGATAACAAAAATAATATGGTATACTTGCAAAAATATATAGGCTAATGGAACAGAATATATAGCATGAGACAGAGATTTGGAATAAAAAAGAGAGAGCAAGAAAAGGAGAAATATTATACATAATAAAAGTAGAATCACAGATCTGTGGAGAAAAATAATAGATTATTTAAAAATATTTAGAATATTTGGTTATTGTTACATGTATAATAAATGTACTTATAAATAAGATTGAACCCTCCCACATACTATGAGGTCTGTCTATAAAGTATCCAGCCATATAATATGAAAAACAGAGACATTTACTGAAGAAGATACAAGATACAAGGAACATTGTACATAGGACAAGGATGTCTCAGTCACCCTTCAAAGTAGGCACCTTGGGACCTCACACAGTTCTTCCAGCATCTCATCCACTGTTCAAAACACTCTGTGAGCCCTGGCTGATGGCACAGTGGATACAATGTTGGCCTGCAAACCTGAAGGTCGCTGGTTCAATTCCCCAGCCAGGGCACATGAGGTTGTAAGCCAGGTCTCCAGCTAGGTCCATAGCTGGAGGTAGATAAAAGGCAACCATACATTGATGTCTCTCTTCCTCTCTGTCCATCTCCCTTCCATTCTGAGAATAATAATAAATAATAAATAACATCCATGAAATTTTTTTGTTGGAATCATCATCAGCTGCCCTATTGTATTTTCCTGAATCTCATCAACAGTATGAAATCTCTTCCCTTTCAAAGCTAATTTTAGTTTTGGGGAAAGCCAGAAGTCACAGAGAACCAAATCTGAGCTATAGTGGTACTGAGTCACCTGGGTGATTTGATGCTTTATACAAAAAACAAAAACAAAAACTCTGCACAAGATATAATACTTGAGTGGGCATGTTGTCATGATGAAGTTGCCAATCACCAGTTGTCTACAGCTATGGCCATTTCCATTGTATTGCATTCTTCAACTGATAAAGAACATTGAGGTAGTATTCCTTAATAATTATTTGGCCTGAAGGGGCCTAATTATAATGTGAAACACCTCCCCAATAAAACACATACACACACACACACACACACACACACACACACACAATTAACATGATCTTGATCTTGCAGCAACTTTGCCATGCCTTCTTTGACTGTGGAGAACCAGGTGACTTCCACTGGGATGACTAAAACTTCTTTCCAGATCACAGCCATAGACCCATAATTCATCTCCAGTTATGGCCTTCTTGAGGAAATCTAGTTCATTGGTAGCCATTTGAATCAAGTCATTAGCAACTGCAGCATGATGTTCCTTCTGTTGTGGTAGCAGAAGCCACAGAACAAATTTTGCTATACACATGTCATGCCAAGATCCTGAGTCAAAATCTCAAACATAATAGTTTTCGGAATCCCCAGATCAACTTCTAGTTCTTGTACTGTCAGTTGCCAATCTTTGTTAATTGCAGCCCATACACATCAACATTCTCAGGTGTTCTGCTTATTGCAGCCCTTCCAGAACATGGATCACTTTCAAGAGATTCTCAACCATCTTGGAAGCATTTGTGCCACACTTTTATTTGTGCTGCACTCATTGTATCATCCCCAAAAGCCTCCTGAGTCATCCAGATGGTTTCTGCAAAGGAATGTTCAAGCTTAATGCAAACTTTGATATAGATTCATTGCTCTACTCACTCAGTCATTTTGAATGCGATGGCCATGCTCACTCAATGCTCACTCAATGGCATCTACCACCCCTACTGACTAATACAGTGATGTCATCATTGTTTACATAGCTCATTCCAGTCCACTCTCTTTGGCTGCCAGGTTACATCAATGTCCCCCAAACCACTCATTATATTAGCAATGGTTGGACCTTTCCCAGACTGGCCTCATATATACAAAAATAATCTCTTGATGCATTAAAGCTATTCATTTCATATTTAAACCAAAGAATTTTTAAATAGCTTTGCTACCACAAAGTATCAAGTGACTTCTTAGGCCCTGGCTGGTGGCACAGTGGGTAAGGCACTGGCCTGAGAACCCAAAGGTTGCTGGTTCGATTCCCAGCCAGGGTACATAAACAGGTTGCAAGCCAAGTCTCCAGCCAGGTCCGCAGCTGGAGGCAGGTGAAAAGCAACCATACATTGATATCTCTCTCCCTCTCTGCTTCTCTCCCTTCCACTCTCTCTAAAAACAAATAAAGTCTTTTTAAAAAGAAAAATATACCTTTAAAAAATCCTTATTTAAAAAAAAAAAAGTGATTTCTTAGATGGGACCTTGCAAGCAGAAACTTTAAAGATGAGATTAATAATTTAGTTTACTTTATGACAAATTTAAGAATTGTGCTCAATGATGGCTATCATTGACAGGGGGAAGATTATATTTTCAATATCACAGAAGGAGAAAACAAACTGACTAAAAGGGTATGATAGGAGACTCTAACTTTCATTATTTAGAGAAATAAAAGTGAAAACAATAATGAGATGCCATTTTATGCCCTCCAGGTTGTTGAGGTGAACAAACAAGTTTACCCAGGAAGGACAGATTTCTCTATATGAAGAAAATGCAACTCTTTCTGCATAACCAATGACAATATAAACTCTTACATCTCTCCAAATGGGCAGTAGGAGAGAAATTGCATAGGCTTTAATATTTATGATCCAGGATATATATTTCTCAAATACATATCCTGGAGAAATTCTTTTGAAGCTCCACAAGAAAACATGTAAGAGAAAAAATCATCCAACCTCGCATATGGTAGCAAAGTGTTGGGGGGAAACCTATATGCTGGTGACTAGGGCAGCGGGTTAATGTAGTATGAGAGATTGTGCAATAACATGAAGCATTCAGAAGTATGGAGCAGATTTACTGTGGCAACAATCATTGATCTCAAATTACAACATTTCATACAAAATTTCAAATACATTCACCCAAAGCAATATCCAAATATGTACACATACATAAATGAATCTATTGACAGTAGAGTGGAACATCATCTATTAAGACAGTACAGAGAATGCTATGAATTGGGAAAAGGAGATGAGGGTAGGGATAGTAAAGAGGAGAATAACAAAATAAAATTTTTTTAATAAACTAAAATAGGAGTCATGCACAATCTAATTATGTCAGTATATTGTAGACTACGGAGTATTATCACATTCATTAGCAGCACATGAAGTACAAGAATGAGGTGAAAAAAGGAGGAAATGTAGGATAGCTGGGGGGATGCAAAAATAAGAAATATTAAGTCCTCACTCACCTAGAAGTAAAAGAAAATAAAACATTAGGAGTATAGTATTAAAATAAAGAAGGAGGAAACAAGGCAGGGAAGGACTGTTCAACACAGTTTTAGAAGTGTCAGGAGATAAGCATCCCAAGCCCTGGCTGGTGCGGCTCAGTGGATTGGTGCCCACCTATGAACCCAAGGGTCACTGGTTCAATTCCCAGCCAGGGCACAAAACCAGGTTGCAAGCCAGGTCTCCAGCCATAGCTGGAGGCAGGTGAAAGGCAACCATAGATTGCCTTTCTCTCCCTTTCTTCCTCCCTCCCTGCCCTTCTCTCTAAAAATAATGTATAAAATATTTTTTAAGAAGAGAGAGAGATAAGCATCCCAGAAGCTGGAAAGTCTATCACTCAAGCTGCACACAATAGGAAAGAGTACAGTAACTTTGAACCAAAACCTATTGGTCTCTGGGTAGAATCATCCTGAGAAAAGCTGCTGATAGAATGAGTATACTAGGAAGTAGATAAAGAAAGCCTCTGGCACCATGGAACTCCCTCTTTCAGTTAAGTCAGGTCCAGCCATACCTTAAAGCTGAGTCACCCAAAGTTTTTCCTCTAAGGCAGACTCAGAATTTAAATGAGGGGGAATGGGTGGGTGGGGAGGGGGACAGAGGGGAGCAAAAAGGGGATGGATGTAATACAACAACAATAAAATTAAAAAAAAAAAAAAGAATTTAAATGATTTTGGTTCATCTCCCTACACAACCACATCCTACCTGTATAATATTGGGCAAATTCTTAGCCTTTCTGAGCCCTGCTTCTCATCCACAAAACAGAGATAATCATGGTTCCTGAGTGAAAAGACTAAAGGAAATAATACACATAAGCATTAACACAATGCTTGTCATGTAGAAAATGTTTGCTCAATAAAGGTGGGGGAGCTGTAATTACAATTGGTATTTTTGTTATTACAGTATAGTTTTTCAATGCTCCTGGAACCCCTGCAAAGATAAGGATGGAGAGGTACTGACTGGGTCCAGACCCCAGCTTTCCCATCAACTTTCTGGGAGGTCTTGACAAATCCCCCTTTAACTCATGGGCCTCAGTTTTCTCAGCCAAACAGAGTGGTTCATTCTCTTCTGCAGGTTTGATGGGGCAGTGTCCAGAGTTCCATGGAAAATGAGGGGCCTCAGAGTCCTGGACCAGTTGGTCAGAAGGCAGACCATGAAACAGCCATCATTTCAGGGCAAAAACCTTTCTTTATATCTATATTTCCATTACTAGGTCAGGTGAAAGTATAATTAAAATTTTCACTTATATATGATGATCATTTCACTCTTAAAACAATGCAACAGCAGGTAGGTATTATTATTGTTGTTGTCGTTGTTGTTTACAGGCTAAAAACTAATGAACAAAAGAGTCGATTGGGGACTCTTTCGTCACAAATGGTCAGTTTAAGAGCTGTTTCAAAGCCGGTCTTCCATATATTTGAAACTCTATTTTGTCTACTGAACTGTGTTCCTGGCAAAAGACATGGAGGGGCTGGAAGCTGAGTGTAAAAACAGGACAGCAGTGACAGGTGTGCAAGACCAGGATTAAAAAGCAGGTGCTGCAGGTGCCTAACTGCCTGACCCAAAGTCTACCAATTACCATCTCTGAGAGGTGCTGCCTTTAGTGTCCCCCCACTTAAGAGTGAAATGAAATCAATAAGAGAGCTGGGTCTGAACCAGCTGGTGATATGCAAGGCTGTTCATTTTTAAAAAGGCAGAATGGCAGAGTAGTGACAAGGTCTGTAACACATCAAATTGTCCAGAAACCTATCACAGGTGAAAGGGGGAGTTAGCTCAGTGATGAGAGAAGGGGTTTCACACAGGGGGGATGACCCCATAAGTCTAGCACCGAAGTCAACACTATGGGTGCCTGCCCTTTGATCCTTTGTCCCTTGTTCATCAGTCCCTTCAGCTCAAATGCCCCCAGCACTTATGGCTCCAAATAACCCACTTTGCTATTTACCATCTGCCTGACCAGGGAGAGGTGCTTTGCCCTCATCTTCTCATCTTAGCCTCAGTGCCCTTGCCTTTGCAATAGGAATATTAACCACATCTGCTTCACAGCATGGCCAAAGGACTCTTGGCCATTGGTTCAGCACAATCCCTAGGACATAATCAGCACTCAAAAATAGAGGTAGTTCTTACCATCACTGGTGAAGAAAAGCAAGTCGATTTTTATCATGAAAGACCCCTCAAAGTCTCAGGTTGCCTTGGAATAGGGTGGTGACCAGAGCATCCCCTATCCCAGAAGAAGGAGAAAGGCTTTCCACAGGATTGGTAAGCCTCTTGTCCAAAAAAAAAAAAATATATATATATATATATATTATATATATATATATATAATATTTATATAATATTTATATATGAAAATATATATATTATATTTATATAACACATATATATGAATATATATATATTCATGTCACATGTTAAACAATGCCAGCATAAGATTCTTCAATTATATGGGGGATGGGGGTGTAGACATCTGTGAAATAGCCAGCACCCCCAGCCTCCTTGGCCAACCCTGTGACACCACCAACCCCAAAATAACCAAAGATTCACAGGGACCTGCCCCAAATTCACAATGACAAGTCTTATGCCTCATCTAGGTGCTATTGAAGAATTGATGTTGAAGCTTTAAATAGCTATCCTGGAGGACACTGAATGAGGAAAACCTGTTATCTATCAGTCCCTGGGTGTGGAAAAACATTTGTGGCTTAAAAGAAGGCTTTGTTGAACCACCAATTACTCCTGCTTTTGAAAATGCTTTTGCTTGCATTTGATTAGGACTTAAAAGTGCAGCTTAATACTTCCTGTCTTGCCTGAAACTGTGATTTCCCCCTCCCTCCCAAGTGGGTCTCTGTCAATCCAAGCATCCTCCCTCTCCTTGAATTCTCTCACCTTTCAGGGGATTTGGCCTTGGATTGCAAGCAAATAAGCCTGCCCTCTACAGGATGGTTCTTGTAAATGAGAACCCTCATCCTTCAATCTTCCGGAAAGTTGGGCTCAGCATCTACCACAGGCTAGAAGCAAAAATGGGTACTATTACCTATTACAGAGGTTTCAAACATTTTCTGGGTAATAAATTCCTTGGAGAATCTGATGAAAGCCATTGACCTTATTCCAGATATTGACACGGATATCAGAATTAACGCAATACTTGCATGTAATTCCTAGGGTTTCTGTCTGTGCTTGGGCTCCCTAAAAGGAGAATGTGAGATGGAGGTCCTTGTGTAAGTGCTTTGTTGATAGAGAACTCATAGGACAAATTTGAAAGCATATAAAAGAAGTAGGATGAGGCAGGCAAAGAACCCAAGAAAAGAAATGGGTTCAGCTGAAGTCTAAGCTCAGGCTGATCCCAGCAGGGGCTCTGGGTGTGTTTATGGCCAGAGAATGGCCCCACCCTGAAGCAAAAAGGGCAAGCATCTGAATCCCCCTTTATTAAGCCATTGACTATGGGCTACCCCAAGGGGACATCTTTTTCTTCCAGGCATTTTTAGGCAAAGCAGCAACCATCAGCCAAAGGCAATTCTCTACAGAATGAATCCAGTGGTGTGCTGGAACCAGCTCACTACCTCACAGAAGCCAATGATTATATGATCTCATTCCAATGCTGCCTTTGATAGTTTGAAGTCAGCATGGTAGGAGTATTTACACCACAGAAATCAGCAAAGGCTACAATTCAGGGATGTTTTTCTTCCCTTTGAAAACTGGTTGTTACCAGTTCCAGCACAGAACGGGATGCATCCTTTAATTTCTAGCACCCAACACACAGAGCAGCTGGCAGGGATGAGCAAACACACTGTACAAGGAAAGCAGATCTGCATGGGTCACCAACATGCCATCATATTATGGACCCCCTTGAAATCAGTCAGTGGATACCAGCTTAAAAGTTTCTCCTACAAAGAAATAAAGTCTGGGATCCTTGCACTGGCCTTCAAGACCTTTCACAGTCCAGTCCCAGCTTACCTCATTTCTGGTGTACCAGTCTCCTAACTGACTTTTCCACATTCAGGTGTTTCGTTTCCATCCTATCCTAAATAATAATGCCCACATCATCTCTAAAATACAGACCTACCTAACTCTATCACTTCCCAGTTTAAAAAGTTTGCACTATTCCATCTGCTTAAAGGCTATAACCATTGGTATAGCATCAATGCCACTCAAAACCCAGCCTTGATAAGTTTTTGAGGCATAGCTCCCATTTCTCACTTTATTCCACACATCTTTTGCTTCAGACATACCTCTTGACTGGCTGCATCCTCACATGTCTTTAATACTATATCTCTACCTCTGCTTATATCTGCAATGTCCCTTCTTTGTCCTTCCCCCAAGCGCCCAATGTCATCTGAATGATGTAACTGACTGACCACCAAGAGCAAATGCAACTGCCTCCTCCTCCATAATCCCAGAGTACTTGATGCCTAGCTTCCTCCGCCATGTTCATCTGTAACTAATGCACAGACTATGTTGTATTCACTTATGCACTTAACAAGACCTAGCACAGGGCCTGGCACACAGGATATTCTCAAACTACTGATTTTAGATACAAAACAGTGACTCTCCCTGGTGTTTTGAACTATAGGTTCCTAACCATGAAACAAAGAGTTATGACATTATTCTGCGGTGTGTGGTATAACAGGATACCTGAAATATGAGGGGCAATGTGATAGAGAATTCCAGGGAAATTCTGTTTTGTTTTGTTTTTCCACATCCTCTGTAATCTTGGCAAGAAGCTTCCCAAAACCACCTGATTAGCAACAGCACAACTGATCCCATATAGCAAAATGACTCTCCTTTGAAGAAGAAGAATGGCATTTATTTGCTTCAAAGAATAAAACTGCATAAAGTAGATATGGTTTATAGAAATTCTCCCCATAACTGCCCCAGGGTATTGTGAAGCTATGTTAAATAATGAAGTTGGTGAGTTTTAATGATACACCCAGCTGCCAGCTTGTGAGTTTCCTCCCCTCTGATGGGTGTCTATCTTTATGAATATAGTGTTATTTGACATTGGGTTCTTTATAGTTTTGAGGTCATGACCAAAATCCATGTAATATGGTTTGAGACCATTTCAATTACATGTAAGAAGAAATGCCTTGATGTTTGTCAGTTCCCTTTAGAGGAGTGCTTTTTGCTAGCACTGCTAGATGGCTATTGCCTTCTAGAAAAAAAAAAAATATATTCTGGTAGGTGTGCTAGAACATAAGAGTGGGAAATCCCGAACTCTTGCCCACCCTGCCTCCCTGCACTGGGTGGCTGACTGGAATAAACCACATCAGTAGATCCGTGGCTCCTGTTTGGGTCAATTGGCTCCCTCCCTGTCTCTTTCCATGGAAAATCCCATTGGATTGGTCTGTCCTTGTACCAGAGTCACTGTTCCCCTCAAAACAGCCTCCTTTACATAACACTTTCCAGAATTTCAGTAACTGCTCCCTTCCCTTGCTCTTCAGGTTTAGGAGTGGGAATAATTCTATTATATCCCCAGTCCTGGATATGACACCAATCTTCCTGGTTCCCTAAACCTCACTCTCACTTATGGAAGTGGCCCCTTCACTAACTCTCCTGGGATGCTCCTAACTTAAATGACATCTCTTCTGTCTTTGGGCTTTGACTGATAGATATAGTGTGATTACAAATACCAGGTGAAGCTTTGAATCCTGGTTCCACTGCTGCCATGCAATTTAAGGCAAGGCACTTCATACCTTATATCTCAGTGTCCTTGACTGTAAAAATGAAACGAAATAATACTATCACAAAGGACTATCTGAGCATCGGATGAATCACCATGTGGAAAGTGCCCAGAGAAGTCCTGGTTCTACAGGATGAATTCATGAAATACACATTCTCCCCCTTTCATTCCATTTTCCTACACCAACATTTATCTGGTCTTGGAACAATGGGAGGCTTTGAATGATTTAAATGCTCTTGTCCATTTCAAGAGTGAGAAACAAGTAACAAAACCAAGTGATAAATTTACCTGGGACACAGACAGAAGCCTTTTTGTGCTTGTCAATAAAATGTTTAAAATAGGACTTGATTTGCTTTCGCTTTAAAGAAGGTTATTAACTTGCTTAGATCTACCAGAGGAATAGAGGTATGTGTTGTTCCCCATTACTCACCATGCTTTTAATCAGCATCCAGGGCTCAGCAGCTGCCATGGTGTGGACTGAAATGGTTCAGGGAGCTGTCTGAGTGACCAGGGGAGACAAGAGCTCCTTGGTGAAGACATTAATCAATGAGAGAATTCAGCTCCAGCCCCATCTGCAGATGGTTTACTTGTCTTAATTGTTACCAGCTCCTAATCCTCTTTACAATCCAATATTTCTGATCCCAACCAGCAAACAGAGGTGAAGAACTCAGGATGATAGTCTGTGCTGGAACAATAAGAAATATGAAGAAATAACCACTGGCCTTGAAACCAGCAAAAATGCATGCTGTGATGCCAAGCCTGAAGGTCTGCTACTTAGGTGTCCATTCCCATTATTTGTATTTCACAGAATATTGTTTGAAATGAATACCATTCTCCCCCAAAAGTTCCTATAAGCTTTAAGAGGTCAGGGCAGGGTGGGGGGTTGGGGGAACCAGGTTCAGATCTTTTCAGAGCAAGAAGAGAGACCAATTAAATACAGCTGGATACCTTTGCACAGTTGGTCCAAAAGACCAGGATTCTGTTGAGTCCTCTCAAACACAACCCTCACCCAGACCTATTTATTTTCTTCACCTGAAGGAGCTGGTGGTGCCACCAATTCTTTAGAGATATTTTCATGAAGATGTCCTCTGCTATTTCCTGAGGAAGTCTAAGACATATTGTGATCAAATAAGAGAATAATGTCACTTCATTCATTCAGTCATTCAATTATGGGACACTGCCCACTCCTGTGGATGACCATCCTCCTGTTCATGGAATTCATGGTGGGGAGACTAATGGAGCAATGACAGTTCTTTAAAAAAATTGTCTCAACTAGGGAGTATGTGGTAAACTATCTCAAGCCACATTACAAGACAACTTGTCACACACATATTCATACAGCTCTTCTCCCAGCCACTCACCCTGCTTCATCTCACCCAACCCCATCTCCACTCAGCTCTTCCCATCCCCTGCAATACCTAAATATGCCACAAGCAAGAATGTTATCAAGAAAAAAAGCCTGACACTATTTACAATAGCCAGGTGCTGGAAACAGCCTAAGTGCCCATCAGTGGATGATTGGATCAAAAAACTTTGGGACATTTACACAATGGAATTCTATATAGCAGAAAGAAAGAAGGAACTTGCACCCTTTGCAACAACATGGATGGAACTGGAGAGTATTATGCTTAGTGAAATAAGCCAGTCAGTGAAGGATAAATATCATATGATCTCACCCATTATGCGACAATAATGAGCAAAACTAACAACAAGCAAAACAGAACCAAATATATAAATACAATGAATAGGCCTTCAGTGTTCAAGGGGAAAGGGGATGGGGGAGGGGGGAGGCAGAAGCAAGAAAGGGGAGCAGCTTAGACAAGAACCTAGTATAAAGGAACCATGGACATGGACAACAGGTGGGATTGACTTTGGGGGTAATGGGTGGGTGGGGAGGGGGACAGAGGGGAGCAAAAAAGGAATGGATGTAATACAACAACAATAAAATTTTTAAAAAAAGAAAAAAGCCTGAAAATATTCCTAAACATTTCAGGAGCCTTATATGGTGAACCTCATGACAGTAAGCAACTTATTTAGCCTCTAAATTTCACCTTCCTCATCTATACAATGACATCCTTATGACCCACTTGATAGATTTGCTTTGAGTATTCATGAGATATACACAGGTGGTTTCTCAAGCAGCCTGGGACAAAGCAAACATACAGCAAATGCAAATCCTTTGCCACTTCTAGTTCATCATGGTCATTATAGTCATCATCATTGGCATCATCATTTCTATTTTTGTGGCTGCTCCACTATTTATAACATATGGAACAACTCATTTACATGAAAAAAACTCCACCAATGCTCCAAGATGTGCAAGAGAGACCAAATTGCCTGAATCCTAATACTATTTGACTCTTTTATTATCACCACATCCAAGACAAGGCCAAAAAGCACTATCAGAGAAAGTGAACTCAGCATATCACTGGGCAGCAGCAAACCAATGGCCATTATGACAATGAAGAACAACAAAGAAGACAAACTAGGGAAGGTATGAGCAACCACCTTAGGGCATGGAAACATTCATCTTTCTCCCCACATCTCAGACCCTCTGCTCACATCACTAGCTGGCTCCCCTGACAGAGGAGAAGTGACTAATCTGATTGTTACAAGCCCTGCACCTTCCCTGAGCCATGGTCGCTGCAGGATGTAGTTACTGTGCCTTAAATGTCTGCATCCTTGAGTGGATCTCCCTCTGGTTTTCCCCCTCCATATTGTCAGCATATCTACACAGGATATGGCAAGCAGGGGACCTCAATGAACCCTCCTCCAGGCTTAATCCACATTCACCATCTAGCATTTTACCACCACACACTGGGGAGTATTGAGTGCTTACCCAGCTATTTAAAAAGCACTACTTTGTTTTCCTTTTAGCTGTTACTTTTTGCATATACTGTACTTTCCTTACTCAGGAATCCTTGGGAGAGAAAGACTGTTGGGGCAGAATTGGAGCATATCTTTGTTTGGGTTCTCCCAGAGCAGACCCCTGAGTCAATAATCTGAGTAAAAGTTGTTTTTCTGAAAGTTCATGGACCACTGGAAGGAAGGTGAGAAAATAACACAAGGGAAGGGAGGCAGCCAATAAAAGGTACATTAACAAACCAATCTTCACAGTGGGAGGCTAAAGTTGAATCCCACAGGAAAACTTTGGGGAAAGGTGTAAAATGCATGACTCAGTACTGAGGAGCTGGGTTTTATATACACCCACTCCCATCAGACACTGGGTAAGTGATGCTCCTTGAGGGTGGGAAGGGATAGGGGTGGGGGTAGGGTTAATTCCTTGGCACATCCAGCCTGCCATACATGAAACAGAATGGTTATCCAGAAAATGCTAAGAGGTAGAGATGCAGACAGTGGCAGCTTAAAGTCATTCAAAATACATTGAAATGGGAGGATGGAGAAGATATAGGCAGCATATATGTATAAATGCTGCTATAGAGCATTTCCAGGTCTCTGGCCATAATGCCACCTTTGTACCATCAGAACACTGTCTAGGAATCAGAGCATCTATGGAGATAAACCCCAAGAATACCTCACCCAATTTCCCTTTGAATATTCTCTCCTTAAAGTTTCCCCAGTAATATGCAAAACATGCTTCAAGGGATTGGGGACATCATAGCAACACAATTCATTGGGGTGACTTGGCAAGGTGGTCAAAGAGCATGAATTCAAGAAACCAGAATGTCCACATTCAAATCTCAACTCTACTACTTACTGTGCATAAATTACTTATGTTCCTCTGTTTCCTCATTTGCAAAGCAAAAGCAATCACAATACCTACTTCCAAGGTTTGGTGTACTGTGTTGGGTTAGTATCCATAAGGTATTTAACATGTAGTAAACATTATATAAGTGCTTCATAAAATAAATGCATTGCAAGAGAAGCCCAGTAGGTTGAGAACCATTATGAGCCATTTATTGGGCTGGGTGACACCATCTATTACCCCATATAATCCTTTCAACAATCCTTTGAGCTAAGGATGACTCTTGTGATTTTTCACACATGGAGATAAACCCTCAAAAGACACATACTCTGCTTTATTCAAGCAACCAGATCCCCAGTGTACTAAACATTGAGCACTTATGTAAACAATCAGTTTTATAGGCAACCAATCAAATATAACTGTCCTCCTCATTCCTGCCCTATGTAACTTTGGCAATAATTACTTAGCCAACCAGAATAAGTGTGTAAAGATGATTGCTAGGATGATTAATTGATTTGATAATAACTTCTAAAAGAGCCCTTATGATGCCCATTAAGGAATTGGGTCCTTCTCAAGGAACAGGTCTAGGGCAAATCCACTCTTGTGGCTCTTAGGGTGATATAAAGAAGTGGAAAAAAGCTTTGAGAGCAAGAATATCATAAAGGACTGACAGAGGCTGCACCTTGAAAATGTTTTCAAAGACACAGGTTCATGGTCTGAATTCTCATCACATCTGCTAAGATTCAGCTTTCCCTGGAATCTAGAAGTTGAATACAAACATACTGTTTTTCCATCTAGTCTCTGGCATCTTTGCTTGCCCTTCTTCCTTTGTCTGATATAGTAAGGATCATTTGCAAATGAGTGCTTCTGTCCTCTGGGTGTTTTGCCTTCATAGAAATTAAACTTCCTTTTTTAGATTTCCTGCTGTCAGCCGATCCAAGCCTGGCATCCACTCTGTTTATCCTGCACTGTTAGGTATGCTTGGCTTTTCACTCCCAAAGCCAAAGCACCAAAGTGTCACTGATTAGACCTAAGCTTAATTAGCTCAGACCTCTATCAACACTTCCTCCCATATGCTTAGTGCTCGGGTACCTGGAGGCCCTTCACCTCCTCCAGCAACTCTCATGGAAAATAAATTACCTTGCTTTCTTCTTCCCCTGGAAGATACTTATTTTGGATCAGAGATTTTATGGGGTAGTGAAAAGAAGCCAGGATACGCATTCAGATAAACCTAGATTTCAACTCCATAATATGTTAACTCTGATCTTGGTCAAGTTGCTTAACTTCTCTGAACTTCCAATTCCTCATCAATGAAGTAGGAAGAGAATACTAACTAGGGCTCATAAGGCTCTTTGATTAAGGTTAAATTAAAATATGTCTGGTATTAGAGCGTGAAATGCAGATGAAACCCACAAATAAATTCCTATGTGTCTAATATACTATACTCTTGACTTAGGCTGGGTTTGGGGATACATTGAAATTACAATCCCTGCCATCAAAGACTCTATCTCCCAGAGGCTTCCCTAAAAGCTGTTGGAAGCTGTTTACACATTACCATGCATCCCTATGGTGAGAAACTAATTGTAAAGATGGCTCTCAAACCTCCCAGTTTCACCAGCTGATCTTGGTAGATTCTGAAGGGCTCCTCTCTTGGGCCCCATATTTCCCAAGGTGCATTAGCACATTTCTATTGCAAAGAGAGGCTAATTGGAGCAAACCACTTTCTTGCTAACTCAGATATCCTAAGTCAGATCTACTTTAAAGTTGGTCCAACAACCTTGGGTATTCATATTTGAACATGTGTTCCCCCTTCGCTGACCTGCCCCCCAATTATCCCCTCAGCCTGGCAACCAGGGTTTCTTACAGCCATGTTTACACTAAATATCACACCTCAACCCCTGGTCAGGCAACTGGCAATGTACATCTCAGCCAATCTGGAGAAACTGGATTTTTCTCTCTTGGGAATTTGGAATTGGGACTTGAATTAAGACAGAAAACTCTGGAGGTCATCCTTTGGCTATGAAATGGGCAAAGAAGCAAAAAGTAAATAAAAATAATTTTGCAAAAACTTTCTCCTCTGCAAAGGAAGAAAAATTGGTCAAATATACAAAGAAAATCATGACTGAGAGACCAGAAAGATGTGCTGGCTTTCCAGGTTCTGGTTCCTGGCTCTTGCTCAGGTGTGGCAGGCTGGGCCTTCATGAGAGGTTCTGACACCTTTTAGGAACACACCACCCCCTCACCTTTCATTTTCTTATTCCAGTTCCAGTAGGATTGTAGCACAACTAGAATGACTCTTCAAAAGCTCTACACCCTAAGAAAAGCTCACATATTCAACTAGGAGACCTTTCTGTCACATCACTATTGGCCCTTCACAGTCACCTATTCATTCAACAGGCATTCATCCAGCGCCTATGAGTCTGGCCCTGAATTAGGCTCAAAGAATGCAGAGATAAATACCATGAGGAGTATTATTTATCTCACCTGCATGGGGAAGCTGGGATAAAAGCAAGTTTATGTGTCTTGAATCATGAGGCAAATGGTAAAGTAGAAAACAATTCCAGTCTCTGCAGCTAGGATAGCTGCGTGCAATTCCTAATTCCACAGACCCCTAGTTTTTGCAGGTCACTTTTTCTAAGACTAAGCTTTCTCATCTTTAAAATGGGCACAGAAAGAATGAATCATTGCAAGGTTTCAATGAGAGAACACATGCTTAGAACAGTATCTGACAGTAAATATTTAGGAAGTGTTAGCTTGGAAAAAAATAAAAAACACCTTTAAGCTCTTTGGTCCTATCTCTCAAAAGAAAGGTAGGTGCATTGGTACCCTTGTAACAGATAAAGAAGATGACTGACTTTTTTCTGACCAATGTTTATCACATCTTAGATGCTGTCACCACAGGACAGAAATTGAGAATGATAACCACAAGGTCTCTGAGCACATGTGCATGGGAAACAGTGTTGTGGATCACAGGTTGAAAGCTGATAACAAAGGAAGGTGTCCAGGACTCAGCTTGAAAGATTTCATGCTGGCTCATTCTTAAGCCTGCTTTCAGTTTGGGGAGAAACACTGGGCCAGCTACAACCTGGGAATGATCAAAGCATCATGTATTAAGGAAGAAGCAGGTAATGTCACTTAGTGAAAAATCATGAGTTGCAGAGGTGGCTGAAATCTCTACTGCAAAGAGATGCCAAGGAACGCAGCCTGACACAAACTTGGAAGGTTCTGGGCTCTATAATGAGACCTCACAGCTCTGCTGGATATTCCAGCTGACAGCTGGCCTGAATGGGCAAAAAATTCCCAAATCTCACTGCTGAGGCTGAGAAGCATCTGGAGAATTCAACAGGAAGCCAAGGAAGTCTATGGAGGGAGAGAGAGAGAATGTTCATTGTGGTGCAATGAACATTCCCAACTGGATTTCCCACTGCCAGAAATAAACAGAGAAACCCACTGGAGTTTGTCATCATGGCATTTGTGGTGAAACGTTAGAGACATGAAATTCCTCCACTCAGTACCAAGTTAGTTAGAAATCTTTCAGGATTGAGTGGTTTATAAATGAATTAGGTTGCATCTTCAAGAAACTTTTGAAGTCATAGAAAATACTCTGGTTTTGCTTGCCCTGGGAACTTGCAACGGCCACGTTATTTCCCAGGAGAAGAATACAAGACAACAAAGGCCTCTAACAGCTGATGGTTGATATGGCTTTTCCTGCCCACCAGCAATCCAGTTACAACACTCCAGCCTTTTGGCATTCCAGGTCTCCAAATGCCCATCTTCACTGGCCTGAAAATCATCTCCCCTCAGGATAGATGATGATAACCATGAAATTAATAGTAATATTGCCATTAACATTTGTTGAGTACTTACTCTGTGTAAACTATGATAAGCTCAATTTCCAATTCTTAACTATCCTATTAGAAAGCCAATACTAACATTTCTATTAAACAGATGAGGATATTAATGCTAAGATAGGGTTCTAGTTAATATTTCTGCCTAACAAACAATCCTAAAACGTTAGACTGTAATACAGCAACCATTTTTGCAACTTTCATAGATTTGATGGGTAGGAATTTAGATGGATCACAGCAGGGATGGTTTGTCTCTGCTCTATCACCTTGGGGGACTCAGCTGGAAGCACTTGATGGGCTGCAGGGTGACTCAAATGGCAGATATATGGAAATAACCAGAGGTGTCTTCACTCACCTGGGATGGGTGAATTGAAGGCTCAGCTCAGTTGGAGTTGTCAACTATCGGAACATGTGGCCTCTCCGTGATCACAAGCACAACTTCTGAGTAGGTCAGGAGAGCTACTTGGTCTTTAGTGCCCTCACCTTGAAGGTCATTTGGTATCACTTCTGCTGCACTTTACTACTTGAGTCTACGAAGATTCAAAGCAAGGGAACAGAGAGCCCATGTCTCAATGGAAAGCATGGCAAAAAAATTCAGTCAGGTTAAGTTCTTGCCTAAGTCACCCACGTAAAGTTTGTCTGAGCCAAGATACAAATGCAGGCTTTGCAATTCCAGAGTTTGTCCTCTTAACTGTTTCTATACCTGCCATGTAGGTAGGTGATTCTGTTATGGAACCTCACCTTTCAGAGCTCCTGACCTTGACTCCTTAAACACAATGGAGGAATTGTTTTTTTCTGGACACTCTTAAGGACCCCATGTTATCTGTGCCAGTCAGATAAACAAACAGAAATAAAAGATGTGATGACTGCATTTGAATCCTTTGTTTTGTCCTCATGTGACCTTGAGCATGTCCCTTCTACTCATCTTAGAATGACATCATATGTGTAAAATGAGAGTTCATAGGTAGCACTTTTATTAATTGTGATTCTATTTTTATTTGCACATGAAGATGTCAAAAAGAAACTTCATTATTTTTCCTCCTGGATTTCTTTTATAAGGTATCTCAAGATTTTCACAAGAAAATCTTGTGTTTTATGTCAAAGATGCCCACAAAGGAAGAAAGGACCAAATGGTCAAAAATGTTCTAGAAAGAGATAAATGAACAAAACAGGTTTATGACTACAAGGAGCTAACATAATGCACATGCTATTACTAACTTCAGCTGATAAATGAGGAATTTGGGTTCAGAGAAGTTAAATGATTAACTCAGGGTCATATAGCATGTATCTATATTTGGAAAACCCAGTCTCCTTGCTTTCAAAACTCCCCTTCCAGTTTGGGTATTGATTTGATATTGAAAAGTTTTCTTAAGTATTTCAGTAATCATCATCTCCTCCTCCTCCTTCTCCTCCTTCTCCTCCTCCTCCTCCTCCTTTTTTTCCTATTCTGGTTGAACCAACATATGACAAATTGCATATCTAATTAGGGCTGGTGAGATAAAGAGGTATGTGGTGATCTTCACAGGCAGTGTTTGTGACTGGGCCTGGAGAATGTGATGAAACACCATCACTAATCAAGTTGACGAGGTCAGTAGCACTTGTTCCCTTCATTCTTTTCCTTCTTATTAGGTTAATTTTACACTTCTTGTGCTCAGCAGTTGAACAATGATTACTTTGCTAAATACTACATGAGTTTTAACAAAACAAACCCCTGAGGAATCAAAATAAGTAATTTCTATTCAGCAGAAATCATTCTCAGATTAGTCTGTGTGCCATATTATAAAACCTAATTATCTCAATATGCAGACATGTATAATAAATAAAGGGTACACCATCTCACATGGGCTGGGGTTAGGCAAGAGGTGGGGATGGCAGTGTTTGCAATTAGAAGCTGTCCATTTTTAGCCTAGCACCTCTAAGAAATAGAATGTCAGGAAGATTCAAACCTCCATCCCAGCAACGTTGAAGTTATTTTGTAGGTAATTTTCCAGTGTCGTGCATGTAATAAAATTATGTTTGCTAATTTATTTAATGTCTAAATCCAGACAACATTCATTGGGCCTTATGTTGGTATTCAGCATGGTTCTGGGGATCTGAGATGAATACAACATGGGTTGGGATGAATTTTAAATATTTTGGCCTAAGTAAGCATGTAGTGTGCCATGCCTGGCTTGTAATAGGTAGATACCCAAACTAGCACCCTCTTCTCTTCCCTCTGCAGACTCTGACACCACCAAACTATTGTTTTTATCCACTTATTCAGTGTTTACTCTTTATTGAGCCCATCTTATATATGCATCCCAGAGGCAAGCACTGAGGACACAATGGTGAACAGATGCAAACTCAGTATCTACCCTCATGGACATATAGTCTGATTAGAGAAGCAGACCTTAAATAACTATATGATCATATGTTGGACTGCAACTGTGACAGGTATCAAGAGGAAGGATACTCAGCAAGATGGAAACTTATCACAAGGGGATATGCCTCAGTCAGAAAGATCAGAGAAGACTTCCAGCCAAGATGTAGGCACAGATATGCTTCACCTCCTTGCGCAATCATGAGAAGGATTACCTTTACCTCAAACCAGAAAACAACTGAACTACAAGAAAATTGAACTGCATGGAAGTCCAATAAACAAAGATTTAAAAAAGTAATACTCATCCAGATGGCTTGAAGGAGCAGAGATGGGGAGCTGGGGTGGAGAAGACATAGTGGGGCAGTGGCAGCACAGCAGTGATTGTGGCTGGCCAGTAGAACAAGTAGTCACACATTGTAAAAGCTGGGAGGGACACTTGGGGAGCAATCCTAGGCCCAGGCCAGACTGCACAGCTCAAAGTTCCAGCACTGGGAAATTAATGCCTCATTGCTTCAGGCTGTGAAAACCGGACGGGCTGGAGTGGTGAAAGAAACTACTATTCTCTCAAGAGAGTTCCTTTATGTGGCCCCCACAGTCCTAGAATGTATATAAACCCACCCACTCTGGGAACTGTCACCAAAGCAACAGCTAGAGGGGCACCAATTGCATACAGGAAGCGGGTGAAGTGACTGGAAAAAGGGGTGAGTGCTGAGCAAGTGGTATGGTTCCCTCTCTGACTTCACCCCCACATACAGCACCACAAGGCAGTGAAACAGGTTGCCCCTCCCTGGCAAATACCTTAGAATGTAACAGGTAGAGACAGCTCTACCTAATTAATACACAGAGGCAAAAACAGGAGGCTATCAAGTTGAGGAGAGAGACAAGTATGGCCCAAGAGAGGGAGCAGATCAAGGCGCCAAAGGGAGAACTAAGTGAGGAGGAGATAACCAACCTAACAAATGCAGAGTTCAAAACACTGGTGATAACAAGGCTTATAGAAGTTATTGAGTACGGCAAATGAATAAGGGAAGAAGTAAAGGCTACACTACATGAAATAAATAAAAATATACATAAAACCAATGATAAAGGGAAGGAAGCTGAGGTTCAAATTAATGTACTGGAACATAAGAAGAAATAAACAGTCAACCAGTACAAAATGAAGAAGCATAATTGAAAAAAGACAGGAGAGGCTTAGGAATATCTGAGACACCTTTAAATGTATGGACATTCAAATCATAGGGGCGCCAAAAGGAGAAGAGGAGCAAGAAATTGAAAACTTAGTTGAAAAAATAATGAAGGAAAACTTCTTAAACTTGGTGAATGAAATAGACATACAAGTCCAGGAAGCACAGAGAGACCTGAACAAATTGGAACCAAAGAGGACCACACCGAGACACATCATAATTAAAACGCCAAAACTTAAAGATAGAAAGAGAATCTTAAAATCAGTGAGAGAAAAGCAGAGTTACCTATAAAGGACTTCCCATAAGATTGGCAGCTGATCTCTCAAAAGAAACTTTACAGGGAAGAAGGGGCTGGTAAGAAATATTCGAAGTGATGAAAAACAAGGACCTACAACCAAGATTACTCAATCCAGCAAAGCTGTTATTTCTAACAGAAAGGCATATTAAGAGCTTCCCAGACAAAGTAAAACTAAAGGAGTTCATCCTCACCAAGACATTATTATATGAGGTGTTAAAGAGGCTCATTTAAGAAAAAAAAAAAAAAGCAAATCTATGAAAAGCAAAATCACAACAAACCCACAACTATCAACAAGTGAATCTAGAAAAACAAAAACAAACTAAGAAAACAACTAGAACAGAAACAGAACCATAGATATGGAGAGCATATGGAGGGTTATCATGGAGATGTGAAAGGGAAAGAATGAGGGAAAGGTGCAGGGATCAAGAAGCATAACTGATAGATAAAAATGGGGTATTAAGAATAATAAAGTTAATGGAGAACCCAAAGAACATATATGCATGACCTATGGACATGAACTAATGAAGCCAGGATTGCTGGAAGGTACTGGGCAGAGGAAAGCAAAGGGGAAAAAAGCAAAATTGGGATAACTGTAATAGCATAATCAATAAAATATACTTAACAAGGAAGAAGAAGAAATGCTGAGACTGGTAAAAGGGGGAAAAAACCTGTTTGAGAAGGTTCTTGCTGAAAATTTCTCACTGGAAAATGCTCCATAGTCAGGTTGACCAGCTGAAGTTGATAGCAATCAAATTGAGACACTGAGAACACTCAACATTATACAATACAGAGATTGTTGACATACTCAACATATCCAAATCAATAAAGTTATTGGTGAAAATGAAAAAAAAAAAAAAAAAGGGAAAAAGAAAGACCTGGGAAATTCTCCCACAAGGTAGCATCTCCTAAACCAGGAGTTCAAGAGAGAGAAGCGAGAGGTTAACTAGGTAAGTCAGGGGCAGAAATAGAAGCAGCACGATCTCAGTTTATTTCATAACGTGGTAAGGGTAGTACTTTATAAGTGCAGTAATTTATCTAATATTGCACAACTCATAACAATAAAGCTAGGATGTGAACCCACGTCTGGAGCCAACATAGGGCCAGTTTTAGACTATGGCCTCTTTCTAACTGGTATCACCCTTTCAGATCTCTTTGATAGTTATCATCTAATGCTTAAGAAGATGCAAGGAAACAAGACTTCACAGATAGTTGCTTAGACTTAACTCAGCCCAGCACAGACCAGCATTCAAAAGTAGAAATAACGAGTCACCAACTAATCCCTATACCAGGGGATCTTTCCAATGTTATTTGTGCCAAGGTAAGAGCAAGTGCAGAATGCTCAATGAAAAAAAAAAAAAAAAAAAGTGCCCAATAAATGTGGTAGAAAATGAAAGAATATATAGCCTTTCCAAAGTATGAAGTGCCTGAGAGATGTTTGACCTTCTAATGACCTGGGTGTTGAATGTGCTTCAGAGCTTCACCAGGTCCATTTTCCAAACAAAGCCTAAGGCCATGTTTGAGCCCTTAGGTTATTTATTAAGCAAAGTATTCAGGGTTCCAGTCAGTGAACAAAGAGACTGCAGTGAAGAGCTGTTCTTGATTAGATGTGCTCAAAGGAAACCTTGTAAAACAGGAGCTTGGCACTATAATTGAACAAGTGGCTCCAAGCAGAGCTAAGCCATTAGCAGTGAAGGAAAAAAGGGCATTAGTACAGCCAACATTATCTTTGCGGAAAAAGCTCCTTAGATTCCACCTACATTTCATTCATTCATTCCTTTATTGATTTATTTACTTACTTAGCTCCATCTCAAGCCCATGAAGATCTGAGTCACTTACAAAAATAAAACAAAACAAATACAAGTGATGTTTAAAAATCATAGTAAACTTTCAATAAGGAGTAGGAAGGGAAGATACAGTCAGGGTTAGAGCTACAGACAAAATGCATGACAAAAGTTCTGGGAAGTTACTAGAAGTGAGGCTTACATTTGAATTTGAGCTTCCAGACAGCCAATGCAATGAGGGAAACAATCTCCAGAAAATTCAAAACTAGATGCTTGGGTGAGGTGTACAGTTTCCAGATGCTGAAACCTGAGAGTAATTTGTCCCAATGGAAAGACTAGTTTATGACTTCAACCCCATCCCACAAAAAAAATACATTCACTTGTTTAGGTTCTGGGTTTCATATAATCTTACAGTGAAATTTATCACAGAGAAATTCAGTGCAGATAGTTAGGAGGGACCAAAACAAGACAAACTAAGTAAAAAGCTCTATGGTTTGCCTTTAGTTAAAATTTAAAGTTTTGAATATAGACAGTTTGCTTCTAAAACTGGACCATGTGGAGCACTGTTATTCTAAGAGGATCCATGACCTAAAGGCATCCAAATCAAAAGTGGTTTGGCAATTGGGTTGGAATATTCATGTTAAAGACTCTGAATAATCATCTAGAGAAGAAATTTGCTTATTTTGCACACATCTATGAATACTGGGCCTTTTTATTCACATCCCATGCCATATTATGCTCTGGAAATGACTAGCTTGATAAGAAAGTATGTATTAAGGATCTAATACGTAGATCTAATACGTGCTATTGGCATAGCACCAATAGCTATGCTATATGTGGTTATTATACATATCATTATTTCATTTCATCCCTAATAGTCCCTGCAAAATTAGTGGTATGCCACCCCTTCCACAGTTAGAGAAACCAAATAGCAGAGAACTTGAGGGTATTGAAGAGTCACACCACTAGAAATCAGCAGAGCCCTAAATTCTCCACTTCCTGTGCAGGGCATTCCTAGTAAGGCAGTCAATCATGCTCCCTGGGCTTGTGACACTGGATGCCAAGCCCTAATACTTCTCACAGCTATTATGATTGGCTCAGGAATAGGCTCATGACCAAGGCTGTCAATCACACTACCTGGTTGCATGACACAAACTAATCAGTCTTTAATACCTTCCACAGCTATTGTGATTAACTCAGGGTTGGACATATGATCTACCTGCAAAGCAAATCATTATCCCCTAAAATTACTGTTGAGACAAGTCCCTCACTCTCAACTCCATAACTATCAGCAGCCATCTAGTCTACCATGGGGTGATTTCCCCTGTGAAGAAAGCTGCCTAGGTGACACAAGCAGGTGTGAGAAATGTAGAATCAGATAAACAAAATCCCAACAACACAATTTAGTCCCAGGATCAGATTCTCTGAAATTACATTCACCCTTAGACTTCTCACTTACATAATGTATAAATAGCCTTTGGCAAGACTGATTTGAGTTTCTGTTACTTAAAACTGAAACCATCTTGAATGAATGTATTTTGGGTTTTTTCTTTTTCTTTTTTTTTTTTTTATGAGAGAGAGAGAGAGATTTGCATCTGAGCCACACATAAGAGTGGCAATAAAGCCCATTTGTCTAAACCTGTAGAACTAGGTTCAGAAATAAGGAGTGTAGTAATAAAGGTTAAAAAAGACATTTAAAGCAGATTTTGAACTCCCTGAAGAACTCAGTTTAGCCTGGAAATGCTGACATAAGCTGAACCACAAAAGCACAAATGGCCTCAGTATAATTAGTTTACCTTTCAATTTTATCTGAATTCAACTCCTGAGGACTTTGGCTGAGCACTCAGAGATGAACAAAGTCTCAGCCACTGGTGTCTCCGCCAGAAGTCCCTGTGGAGTTTCTATTGACTTTGCTCAGTTCATTCTGCAAAACCTCAGAACAGCCTAAGAGATTGCTAACACCCTAATGGAATTCTCTTATGGGCCCCAGACTGTGGATGGCAGTCTTTGAAACACTTCAGGTATAGAGACATTTAATGAATGCAGAGCATAGATATAGTAGGGCATTTGCAAATAGAGTGATGCAGAAAACATATGTACAGAGTAAGGCTGAATACAATATATTGCTGCTGTTTAATTACACCCAGCCCCTAAGTCCTTTGCTGGTGGAAAGGCACCAAAGTCGTATACGTGCACACATACACACACACACCCTACACACAAAGAATGAAAAGAAGAAAGAGAATCCATGCCAAGCATTCACAATGCAGCTCCTGATTGATTAGCTAGCAACCTCCAAAATCAGTGATGCCTGCCACCCACATCTCTGTAAGCTCTCAGCTTCTCTTGTAGGAAAAAGAGAAAAGCCTTCCTCTAGCTTTGAAAATAGTTATGAAATAAAATTATAGGAAAGTAAGAAAATGCCCCAGTCATATATCATTAGAGGATATGAAAAAAGTGAGGGACAGTCTAACACCACACAGTCCACACAAATAGTACCCATTATAGTTGTCTAGTGTGCAACTTTCCTAACTATGTATGGAGGGTCTGAATAAAAGAAAAGTCATCATTTATGCCTGTCCATTTCCTTGTTGCTCCCAATGTTATTCCCAATACCCTTACCCTCATGTGTTTTTGTAACAAATTGCTATCTTATGTCCTAGTTTCTTTGCCATAACATAGGGTGTTGGAGTAGAAACGCTCAAAAGAATTGTCCAACTCTAGAAAGTTATCACTTATATATTTGAGATGAAAATTATCTATAAAGTTTATCTTTTCTAGTCCCACATATTTCAAACTTGCAGATTAATGTAGTTTATAGATATAGATGTTAGACCAGAGAGAACTGAGATATAGATAGGGTCCCATCTCCTCCGATTCTTTGCTATATGCAATTAAATAAATTATCCCCTGCCCAATCGAATGTCAGTTTTTTTACCTGTCAAATGAGGTGATAATATAATCACAGATCATAGAGCTATTGTGAGCATTCAATGAAATAAAGCACATAGAGATATGAGCTCATGCTTGGCCTTTGGTTAGCATCTAATTAATGTGGCTCTTATTGTCATTAATATGGTTATGTTTGCTTTTCATATGAAGCGGTATGGTTCCCCAGCTCTTAAGGAGGTAGAAAGGGGAAAATGTCTCCCAATTTAGTATGTGTTACATGCATCATTGACATTATGAAATGACAATGAGGAAGGGTGATAAAATTTCCTCCATGAAAGAGGTGAAATGGTACCACCCCATCTCCAGAAGGCTAGCCATAGAAGCTAAAAGGATAAATAACTACACATGGAACTGAATTTTCAGGGCTCTGAGAAGTACCCAACTCCTCAAAACTTTTTCCATTTAATGAAAATATCAGAAATATCACCATTAAGGATGTTGCCATATAGCTGACACCTCTGAATTCCATAGGAAGAGTTGATTACTAGGAATAAAAAAATAATCTAGGAGTAGGTTTTAACTACAGGAGGAAAATTATGAAATACCAGGGGAAAAAATAAGTAGTGCATCAACAAAAGATGGGAACTCAACTTTCTCAACTTTTGCCTTGCCAAGGAATGGTATAGGTCTGTAGCGAATACATATTAGTATTTACATCTTTTGGCCCTGGGCTTCACTTCAGTACTTTCGTAGGAAATTAAGAGGAACCTAATCCTATCCATCTTGAGTAAACCAAGTCCCATAATAGGTAAAGTAACTGTCCAAGCCACATTACAAGTTGGATAGAAGAGCTCACCCCTCTAAATGCCTGACCCTGATTTATTAAATCATGCCACCTCTTAACACCTTCCTTTGCATAAATGAGAAGTAAAGGGACAAGCTAGGTTAATTAAAGTATTATGGTGCTGGTAGAGAGTTGGAACTTCAGAACTATCCCCAAGAACCCCCAGCTCCCAAAAAAGCAGCTCAAAGGACATGGGCAATATTCCCATTGATGAATCTAAGACATGGAGGTAGAGATTACAGATCCAAGTCTTCAGGCTGTGTGACCTTGGCCAAGTTAAAAAAACTTTTATTCCCTCAACTGAGAAGCTGTAATAATGGTCCTCCTTATTGTATAGAATTGTTGGAAGATTAATGAGATGAAATTTGAAAAATATTTTGCCAGCCCTGACCAGTGTAGCTCAGTTGTTTGGGTATTATCCCCATAAGGCAAAAGGTTGCCAGTTTGATTCCTGGTTATAGCACATGCCTGGGTTGCAGTCCAGTCCCCAGTCGAGGAGTATGTGAGAGACAACTTATGGATATTTCTCTCACCCATCAAAATTTCTCTCCTTCTCTTTCTTTCTCCCTTCCTTTCTCTCTACAAATAAATAAATAAGTAAATATTTTTAAAAAAAGAACTGTGCTGATTCAGCTTCCCCTTTTTATTTTTCCAAAATCTCTTGATATCTCCCTGATTTTTTACCTTATATTTAGAGTATTCCCAATTTCATTGTCACCCCTTTCTTACCCTTTCAACTTTCCCAGGTATGCAGTGTGCCAAAGTTCTATTTAAATGAAGGGATCCACACTTAAGCGTATTTGACAAATAAATTAATTTATTCTCATTTCTATATCACACCACACATACCACTCTGCAACTATCTTCAAGATCATATCTTATGAAGAATACCTGAAGGTACCTTTCTGATTGACTTCCTCAATTTATATGCAGATTTGTGCAAAGCCGGTAAATAATTTATAACAATTTGCACTGAGTTTATGGTTTCTCTAACCCAAACTTGATCACTTGTAAATTGTTTCTATTCATGTGCAGATCAACTGTAATAAAATTTCTAACAAAAGAGTGGTTAATAAAATTTATAATGCCCCTGGCTGGTGTGGCTCAGTGGATTGTCACTGGCCTGCGAACCCAAGCATGGCTGGTTCAATTCCCAGTCAGCGCACATAACCATGTTGCAAGCCAGGTCCTCAGCTGGAGGCAGGTGAAAGGCATCCATACATTGATGTTTCTTTCCCTTTTGCATTCCTCCATGCCCTTGCCTTTAAAAGTAAATAAAATCTTTTTTTAATATACAATAAAAAGACAAAGCATATTTTAGGGGCAAATATCTTTGACATAAGAGCTTTTTCAGGTTGTAGGCAAAAAATAGATTATTAAAATTTTGTTTGTTTTAATTTTACATTCTAAAGAATACTTCATGGTAAAATGTGGTCTCAAATTCTATTCCTTCCTCCTAACCTTGACAGCTGGTCTTGAGTGATAGGGTTTTCTCATCTCTTGAGAAACTGTCTCAGTAGTGACTCAGCCTCTCAGCACCTCTTTGTTAGTGGTTAGGAAAAATATGAGTGATTTGTATGCATTCATCTTATTTATTCAGAAAACATTAACTGAGTACCACTGTGTTCCAGATACCATGACAGGTCGTGAAAATGCCAATGTGAGTGAAACAGGGCCACCTCCATCAATGAACTGGTAAATTACTGATAATCAAGACTGTATGTGTGTAGTTTACCACTATTAAATGCCAAGAAAAATACTTAATACACAGTATATGATTAATACATGTTTGTGGAATGAGTGAACCTACTGGAACAATAAGACAAGAAACCAAGCTAAACCTATCAAACCTCATCCTACTCATCCATTACTTAGGAACTTTAGGAGTGAAAGCAAATCTCGCTTGACTGAAAAAAAAAATCATGAAAGGTTTTACTGTTCCTTTAATGCACATGAGATCATGGGGAAAAGGTAAGACCCATACCGTAACTGTTTCCACAAAAAAGGTCTTCATAAAGATCTATGAACTCTCCTAGCTAATAAGTATCTAGGATTATGAAAGGCTCTAGATTACTCCTTTTTCATCCCTGCAAGAGCTATTATTATTATTTTGCAAATGAGAAAACTATGAATCATAGAGGTTGAGCAACTATCTAAGGTCAAAACTAGAAAGTAGCATGTCTGTCTCAATCAGAGCCCATATTTATGAATAGCTATTCTTCTTTAGGTCTGTTTAGGGGAATGGAGTGAGAGGGGGAGAAGAAAGTCCAGGAATATTATACTAACAGATTCTGTCACATGAATGGAAACAGGAGGAAAGAAGTTGTACCCTTTCCCCAAAAAGTCTCCTCTGCTGTATGTATTTTGAGCCTATTTCCTTTTATCTGGTCCCTGATCACCTGGCCCAAAACTGACCACTTCCATCCCAAGAAAGACAGCAGAACCTTCTTTTACTATTACTGTCATCTTAGTCTTCTCTCCTTACTAAACTAGCTCAGCTCTTCCTTTTAAATAATCCTCCATCAATCCCCCAAAAGGAAAAATGTAATGCTCCATGGAGAAGCCAAAGGGTATATGCCTGGAATAGAAGGTCATGGACAATACAGGCCTGACATATCCAGTATTTCATGGGACTACAGCACAACCAAATCTGTAGTACAGTCCCAAGTGGCAGCTGCCAAAGTTCTATTGTAGGAAAATGACCTAAATTTCCCATTCTGTCAGTCAGGCCATCTTTCTAGGGACACCAGTGAAGGGCTTGCACAGCTGCTTTTCTCTTTCAATGTTTTTTGTAGAATAAGGAGTGATTGAAAGTGGAAATTGCAGATCAAAAGGAAAAAGTGAAATGTCATCAGCATTACATAACTTGTGCGATCACTTGTCAACATTGATCCCCTTAATACTATCTCTTTGACACATGAATGAGGCAGGATTGTGGAATACTAAGAAGTAAACGAGTGGGATAAAAAGGCAACTGTTTGATTACCCTCTGAATTCCAAAGGATTTGAAAGTCATGACGCTGGTTATTACTACAGTCTTTGGAGAGAGAAGCAGAAACTTAATCTATCTAATAAAATTGCCTCTAGAGATAAACTTAATCTAAACTTTCTTTCAGCTATCTCTCAGTAGAATCTAATGGATTTTTCTTGGTCTCTACTGCAATACAAGACAGCTGGGTGAAAGATAGACCCACCACGATAATTAATCCACTTCGCTCTTGTCAAATGGACATGGTACGTGGAACACAGTTTGGTGCTTCTGAATGTGTTGGGATCCCATATTTAATAGAACATGTATGATGATGACACAATCACAGCCCCTCATACTAGAGACATGGCAAAAATGCCAGTGAATGTAACTTGCAGAACTTTGGGAGGAGTGTAATGGAGCAGTGGGAAGTAAAAGCAGATCTATGACAGCTAAATGCACTTTTAAGAGTACTGAGATGTGTCACTATAGGAAAGTGCTTGAGAGTGGAAAGAACCGACAGGTCACCATATGCCGGGAATGATGCTGGACACTGGGGAAACAACCGTGTGTATGACAGAGGGCCTGCTCTCACAAAAATTATAATTTGGTGTAGAGACAGTGATTGAAGAAGTACATTTCCTGGCACATAGTATATGCTGATTGACACCTGGTTGGAGGAAGACAGGTTGAGGAAGGACATTGTGCTGGGTCAGGCACCTGTGTCCCTGCCCCAAGAGGAGAAGAGTAATCTTTCAGGAAGAGCTTCGTCATCCTAACTTCTCGAAGTTATATCAGATTCTTGCTTCCCTTTCTTGAGTAACTGAGCCAAAAGTAAAGTCAGCCAGCATGCATTTGGATGAAGGATGTACAACAAGAGGATTAACTAGTCTCAGAATTCATGTGGCAGGGGCTCTACCCTCAAGTGTGGGCAATTACCATTGACCTTTCTTTCCAAGATCCATTCCCTCAACCCTAAGTCTGAAAGAGGTTCTTGAAATGAAACCAGCCTCTATTTTGGTGCCTATGGTCCCCAATAATAGAAATCTCACAGCAGTAAGTGACAACCACTCATGTGCAAAGCAAACAATTTCCTTCTCCATCTCAGGAGCAGAGGGTCCCTCTCTAAACTTTATCCTTAATTTTTTTTTTCTTTCTACTATATACTTTTATATATGGGATAAGAGAGCTGATGTTTATGCATACTTAATATGAGCCAGACCCTTGCTCAGTGATTTGGGCAATTATATGAAGACATTGTCTTTTTTAGTGGAAAGAGGGAGAGTCATCTTAGAGTGAACTTCACGACATTACTTGATAAACCTGCTATAGTTTAGAAGCAAGTATCTACTTTCTGGCATCAGGTCTAATAAGAAAGAGAGAAAATATTTCATTCAACAGTGGGGGACAGATTTAACATTCTGGGAGCAGGTAGAAAGAAGATCGAAGGACTGCTCACTCCATAAGAAAGCATGAAGAGGATCTCTCCAATGACCTCACTCAGAAGGAACTTGAGATGAAGGAAAATACCAAATGGGGAATAAACTTTGTGCTATGATATGCATAATGTCAATGCCTCCTCTGACTCCTATGTGAAATATTCATAAAAGACAACATTACTCTCTAATACATAATCAAACAGATTCATTAGGGAAAATTGTTGAGCCCATCCTGTTTGTGAGGCTGCGAAGGCAGAAGAAAAATGCTTCATTGATCTCTCTCCTACATTAGCAAACATTTACTCACCAATCCTTCCCAAGGAGCCTTTCTCACAGCTAAGGAAACCCATTTATTTAAGTATTCAATTATTCATTTAAGAAATCTTTATTTAGTATATACTATATAATACTAAGGAATGTGCTTGGTGCTAAAGTTTGAGCAAGTAAAGCTTAAAAAAAAAATCTCATTTGACCTGTGAAGGAGATAAAACAAATAAAATACCAGTTAATAATTAATTAACTAACTAATTTTAATTACAGTCTCCCTTCAGTATACATGAGGAGTTTGTTCCAGGACTCCTCCCAGAGGTACCAAAATCTAATGGCATAACATTTGCATATTACTTATACACATCCTTATGTATACTTTAAATAATCTCTAGACTACTTATAATAACTAATACAGTGTCAATGCTATATAAATAGTTATACTATATTGTTTAGAAAATAATGACAAGGGAAAATATCTGCACATATTCAATACAGATGTAACCATCATAGTACATGTCAGCAACAATGTAACTGTTGTTTTTTTACATCTGAGATTGGTTGAATTTGTAGAGGTGGAACCCAGGGATTCAACAGACCAACTACAATTCACTGCAGTTGTGGTTAAGTGTGAAAAAGGAAAAGTATAGGCTGCTATTCTGTACTTGTCTGTGAAGACCCAGACAAGTCTAGGGGAGCTATGAGAGGGCTCCACGAAGGAGCAATATTTAGTCTAAAGCCTTAATACTGAGTGGGTCTTAGCCAGATAAAGGAGAGTGTACCTAACAGAGAAAACAGCACATGCAAAGTCCCTGAGATTGGATAGGAAAAAGATGGGCAAACTCAAAGCCCTGAAAAGTCAACAAATGTTATGTGTGTTAAAGAGAATGATCCAAGATAAGAATGGAGGGGCTTGATCATGCAAAATTCTGTGAGTCATGGGAGAGATTGTAGACTTTATCCAAAAGTCACCAGGAATCATGGAAAGGTTTTCAACACAATCCTAACATGGTCATGTTTGCCAGACTTAGCAAAGTTAAATATCTCTACAAAGTTTATCTAGTGAGTAGGGTTCAGAGCTGAGATCACTTCCTGACCCATCTGACTTGAAAGTTCATGCTCAGGATGATATATAATACTAAAAGAACTACATTTTGAACCATCCCAACAGTTAGAATAGTTGAAGCAGCACACTCCCTACCCCCATGCATGCATATACTCACACACCTTATCCAGGAAATAAAGGCAAAAACTTGTCCTGATAGTTGGAGGTAACAGAGGAGGGGAAGTTCACAAAATGTGGAAGCAGGAGGAGAGAACTTCCTAGAAGAGGCAGTATTTCAACCAAACTTTGAAGAATGGGTAGATTTCTAAAAAGTGGAGAGGAAATCCTAGACAGAAGAAAAATCCCTAATGATAAGAAAAAAGTACTAGGAGTATGAGCAATTAATATATGAGTTTGACTATAATAAGGTACTGAGAATGAGTTTTAATTATGGTCACAAGTCATATATAGTCATAACAATAACTGATCATTTATTGAGAAGCTACTGTACACAAGTCAGGCATCATAGAGGAAACAGTGATTGAAAGAATAATTCTATTTTTTTAAAGATGTTATTTAGTATTTGCAGAGAGAAAGGAAGGGAGAGAGGCAGAGAGGGAGAGAAACATCAATGTATGGTTGCCTTTCACCTGCCTCCAGCCATGAACCTGGCTGGAGACCTGGCTTGTAACCTGGTTATGTACTCTGGCTGGGGAATTGAACCAGTGACCTTTGGGTTCACAGGCCAGTGCCTTATCCACTGTGATACCATCCAGGGCAGAATAATTCTATTCTTAAAACAACCTTGCAAAGTAGATTTCACCATTCCCACTTTACAGATGAGACCAAGAGAGGTGAAGCAATTTGCTCAAGGTGTTAAGGTTAAGCTTTTTATACAAGTCGGTGGAATTTCTTATATCATGCTATACCTTCTCCTTAAAAATACACATTGTTTTAGTTGTTTATTGCTGACAAATACATGACCCCCAAACTGAGTGACTTTAAACAACATTTATTATCTTACAGTTTCTGTGGGTCAGGAATCCAGGTGTGGCTTTGCTGCGTCCTCTGCTTCAGGATCCCTTGAAGGCTGCAATCAAAATGTGTTCCTAAGGTCTGAGGTCAGCTGAAGATACAGCCAGAGAAAGACATTTTCAAGCCCACTCCCGTGGCTGTTGGCAGAATTCAGTTCCTAACCAGCTGTTAGCCGGAGGCCACCCTCAGTTCTCTGCCAAATGAACTTTCCAACATGGCAGCCCACTTCACTGAAGCATACAAGCCAAGAAGGTGGAAAGACAGATCATCAGAAAGAAGGGAATCAGTCTTTCATAACCTAATCACAGAAGTGACAGCCTATCACTTTTCTGTCTGCTGCTCATTAGAAGCAAGGGAAGAGGATTATACATGGGTGTGAATACCAAGTGGCAAGATCACGGAAGCCACCTTTGAAAGCTACCTGTCATATACGGTAAGTCTTCACTTAACATCTCAATAGGTTCTGAGACTTTAAGCAAAAACAACACTTAATGAAACTAATTTAACATAGGCTAACTGATACAAACAAGAGTTAATTTCCTACAGCATCTCATCAATGTTATAATGAAACAACACTGAAAAACACATTATTCCAGGACCTGCTACACATCTGAAGGGACTCATTCTGTTTTGATAGAAGTTAAATGCACCCCAGAATCTAGATTATTTCTCAATAAACTAGAAATGAAATGAAATAATATCCATCCAGTACAGTGCCTGGCCTACAAGAATTCAAGAAGTGATAACTACCTATGAATGGGTTGGACTGAACCCCTTTCAGCTTTGTAAATCTATGACTTTCCTTGCCCCTTCTGACAGATGCTTATCTTATGAACTCCTTTCTTATAGCATTGGCAGGTGATTTCCTGATGGTTTGGGTAGCAATTTTTCAGAAGTTATCCCTTTCCTATAAACTTATGATGTGACAAGAGAATGTTCATCTTCAAAGAAAACGTCTCTAAGCAGATAAAGGCAAATCCATGGGCAACTGTTCCTGCTTGTGCTAATAAAGGTCTTGAGTCATCTTTGCATCCTGAGTCAACATAAAACATGAACACCCCTTCCTTTTTTTGCCAAGGATTTGTTTTCATCCAACACTTTCCAAATCTCCAATTTCACCTGCCACCTAACCTGTTGGCTCCTTTTCAAAAACCTACTTCTTGCGGTGTTACCACGTCAACAACCCTAGGCAAAAATGCTCTGGGTTCCTCACAGATGAAAAAACTCATGAAAGATGTCAAAGCTCACTTTTTCCTTAGAAAGCAGGTAGCTGACCTAAGCAACTGGATTCACTGGGCTCCCAAGACATAGTTTTCACAAAGCCTTGGCAGAGAAGTCAATTTGGCAACAGGGAGGAAGCTGTTGCCAGGCACGAGGATGACTTGGAGTCAGCATGCTGAGGACCACAGGCAGAAAACTCACCAAGAAGGGACCGAAGGCCACATCGGTGGAGAATGACCACGCAGGACAGAGATTTGAGACACATAGACCCCTGAGTGCCTGGGCTTGCTGATTCATCTATTTATTTAATTGTGTGGCTTCCTTTTAAAAAATATTTCCATCAGTGCTATCAGCATGGCCTCAAAATGACTTTCCTATTATTGCTTATAAACAAAACCTTTATCACAGATAGCTTGCCGGCTGAATTAAGACACTGTGCTAAGCAGTATATTGCCTCTGTCTGGCAGATCAGCTGTTTGTAGGAAGATAATAATACCAAAAGCAACCACAACAATCAACTACTGTAAATTAACTTAACTGTGTGAAATAATGCCTCCCCTATCAGATTAGCTTTCTGAATGACTTTATCCTTAAATTAAAGCTTGCTGGGGCTGAAGAGTAAATCATTTAAATGGTGCTGGGTTTTTCAGGTAATGTCTTCATATATTACTATAATTTCACTTCACCAAGGCATGCAGATAGCTTTGGTCTCTAGCTGCTTGTCTCCAGAAAACCTCTCCTGCACTGCCATTTTGTAATTACAGTGCGGCTGAGCTCCTGCCGCGGCTAGATTTCCCAGGGTGCACCGGCAGCCAAGGCAATGGATCTTAAAATTATTATTCTTGTGTGGCCCTCGTAACATAAATGTAAATCTTTTATGCTAACGCTGTCAGAGGGTTAGCTCTGGGGCTCCAAGGTGTGCTGATATAGAAATCACCCGCCATCCATCAACTGCCGACCATTTGGGATCTGGCAAATAACTTGCTTTGGGGGGAGGGGAGAGGATTGTAGGCAGAATATTACTCTGGAGTTCGAGTGGTATCAAACAAGATACTGATTGGGGAGGGGATGTGGGGAGGGTGTCCTACAAGGCCATATATAGGGGAGTCTCGTGGCTCTGCAGCCATCTCCTGGGAGGGAAGGGAAGTGTGTCTCAAATATAGGTCACTCTAATATTGCAGGGATGTCTTCTATAGATTACATTTGAAGAGAAGATGGTAAAATAGCATCTTCAGAAAGCTTCCTGGAAATTAACCTTCTCTTTGAGCTTCTTCCTCGGCAGAGTCAGTTGAGAAGCACCTCTTTCTTCCAGCATAAGAGAATTTAGAGGTGTCTGATATGATTGAAGTGGGTCCTGATCCCCACCGCCTCTCCTGGAGAAGAGTCCAGAGCCTAGTTCAAGGGACTGAGATGTGCGATGGTTCTGCCAAACTGGGCAACAGAACAGGAAGAAATCAGGCAACAAGGAGACCAGAGAAACAGGGATTCAAGTGCTAGGAAGACAGCAGGCACTAAAGTCAAAGGATCTAAAGAAAGATCCAGGGACATGCAACCTGAAAGATGAAGATGAAAAAACTCAGATCAGGAAGACCACAACAGAAAATAATAGCAATAGTAATAGTGATAATAGCAATAGAGTAATAACAATAGAAATAGTCGTATTAGTAGTAGTAGTAAGGTAATAGTAATAATAACAATACTAAAGCAAATATTATGTGCCAGGCACTGTTCCAGATTTATATACTCTATTTTTTATCTTTACCAACTTAAAGATATGAACCTATTTTCACCAATTCTATCTTTGAGGCTTTTCTTTATATACCAGTGGGAATGAGAGGTGAGTCATTCCGTCTGGCTTAGAGACAAGGCCCATTTCTTAGTAAGCATTTAAATTGGACAGTGGGAACTAAGCCTCACCCACTAACTGGCATGTGGATGGCGAAATTAAATGAGTGCTGGATTGGGTTAAAGGATTTGTAGCTTGCCCAAGACATTTCTAGTAAATGTGTCCCCAGTTGATTTGGTGGACTATGGTTACAGTGGCCAAATTTCATCAACATGTAGAATCTCTATCCAAGATTTTTTTTCATAATTCACAAGTTTATTGAAAATAGTAAACATAATGGCTCATCCATAGTGTTTTATTTGTGCCACAAACCAACAAAGTATATTATATAAATCATCTCATTTATTCCTTTCAAAAACCCCATTGGATTCTAAAAATGAGAAATCTGCAGTATCAAGATGTTAAATTACTTGACCAGAGAATAAGGGATGAAGCCAGAATTTGTTTTAGAAGTTTTATTCTCAATTCTTTTAATCTCTATAACCATGGTTGACAAGCATACTGATAAAACACATTCTAGGAGGAGGGATACTAAAATTTATAAAATGCCTCCTAATGCCAAGTTTCATTTTAAACTATATTCATTATTTTAATTCAACTATGTGAAAAATTCTACAAGGAAATGGTAAGCAGCTATCTTGAAATATGTTGGAGGTACCTGCCCACCCTTGCCCTCTTGCCTGAGAATCTGCCCCATTACAAACTCTGATATTTAGGTTATGCCCTTATATTAGTCAGCTTTATCTAGTTTATGCCTCAGGAATAAAACACCCCTGAATCTCAATAACTTATGACAATCAGTGTTTATTTCTTGTTCATGTTACAAGTTGGTGGAAAGTCAGCTATGGCTCTGTTTCCTCATCTGAAGCAACAGCCCTGTCTAGGACATTACTATTCTCATGACAGAAGAAAAGGAGTGATGTCAATCAATGGCTCTTAGATTGCCTACACAGAAGTTTCTCATGGTATTTCATTCACATATCATTAGCCAAAGCAAGTCACATAACCAAGCCTTGTGGGGGAGGAACCCCAGACAAAAACCCAATAATAAAGTGATGGTAGGTGATGGACATTGACTATTTTTTCCAATACTGTGATCTACCCCTGGCCCCACCCATGAGAACTGCCACCTAGAGCTGATTGGACTATGGGTAAGAACTCAGTGCAAAAATAGCTCATTTGCTGAGAATTTGGGATTAGGACACCCAAAGCTGGAACTTCAAGCAGAAAGGTCATAATGTAGAGTGGGGAAAATATGAGTAATCAACTGATGAGGAAACAGGGGATGCTTATATTCAGGAAAAGGAGAACAAGACAAACATTTGGGGGGAAAAATTAACAGAAAGAGGAGAGATCCTGAAGTACTAGGAGACTTTCTTTCAGTTGGCCTTTAAGTTCGATCTTCAAATTCTTATGGAGTCATTAGAGCTAACTTGAGTGGATTACTGTTCCTTACAAAGCTGAGGGCTCAGAGAGGTTAAGTCACTTGTCTATTTGTCATACAGCTCCCTTAACTGGGAAAGCCAGATATAGATATTCATGTCTGATATGCCTTGTTTTTACATTTATAATGAAATATTCTTTCATCCCCCAAAATGTAGTGAATAATAAAATAAATATTCATGTACCCACAACCCAGACCATGAAATAAAACTTCACCAGTAGAGGTGAAAGCCCTGTGTATCCCTTCTAGACCCCATTTATCTTCCTCTTAACTGCTCTTCCCACCCAAAAGGTAAATATCTTCTGAATTTAGTGTTTGCCATTCCCATGCCTTTATTTACTCATTTTCAAGAAAGTAGATATATGCTTACATATGGTTTTAAATATTTTAAAAATTGGGCCATTCTGTATGTATCCAGGCAAAATTTTCTAAGTTTTTCAAAGGCTTGACAGTTTTAGGGTGGGTTCCCAGGAATGAGCATGCAAGAGGTTTACTGGTGGGAATGCCAACAGAAGTGCCCCCTATGGCATGGTAAGAAAAGCAGCCAGGATCCAGAAGCAATGCATTTGTAACCAAGACTTCAGCTGATCCCTGGAGAGTTCCAGAGCTGGGGGTGGCCTTGAGAGTGTTTCAGACTGAGGCAAGAAGGCCAGATCTTTATTCTACACATTGTCCAGTTAATAACTTTGGGTTACTTGGGGGAAGACTGTGAACTTGGGTGGTGCAGATTTTTCCAGCCAACAGCTTGGCTGAGCCTTCTCAGCCACCATGCTCTGAGCATCTGGGGCAATGAAAATCTTGGTTTACCTGGACAGTGCCACCCACTGGTTATCACAGGTTCTGGTTCTTTCAGGGTCTAGGGTTGACCAGCAAGGTGTTACCTCCAGAGCCTCTGCCTCCATTTAGATCTGTTCCTTGACCTCCTGAAGTTGCTGCATGCTCATTTGAGATACATCCAGAGACTATAGGTTGTTAATCCCCCATCTCAGTTATATGTGCAAGCCAGAGAAGGAATGCCTTGTTTAAGATTTTTTAGAGTAATAGGCTATTATTTCTAAGAAGAGGAAATCATCCCTGGGCACCCCTGACCTGGAGAACTTTTCCATTTTTCTCCTTTTTAAAGCTTTTGTGACCCGAGGTATCAGAGCTACAGCATTATGTAAAAAACTCCAAGCAAAGAGACTTGAACTTGACTTGAAGTCTTTCCTTAATATTCAAAAAAAAAAAGTTGGAGATTTATTGGCCTATGGCAGAGACCAATTTCCTGTTACATGGACCAGAGAGGAGATTAAAAAAAGATTTTTACAACAGTGCCCATATTTCTTAAGAAAGGCAAAAAACAGAGCTCACCTAATTTTGTAGATCAGGCATCTAGCACCATTCTTTTCTCTAGGCCAGTCTGAAATTAGAAGACTAAAACTAAAATCCTGCAGTCTATCTGCAGGGACCATTTCAATTTTCCTCTCAGTAAAAGCCCCATAAGGATCATCTTCACTGCTCTAAGGTCAAGGTTGGAATTGACTGAGTGTGGAAAAGATCGAAGACCATGCCACAGGATTTCAGTGATGTTCACTAGCATGCTTTCTGCAACCGGAGGAGAGAGAAGAAATTCTAGCAAGCTTCTGAATTTTTTTAAGATTTTATTTATTATTTCCAGAAAGAGAGGAAGGGAGAGAGGCAGAAAGAGAGAGAGAGAGAGAGAGGGAGAGAAACATCAATGTATGGTTGCCTTTCACCTGCCTCCAGCCACGGAGGCAGAGACCTGGCTAGAGACCTGGCTTGCAACCTGGTTATGTGCCCTGGCTGGAGAATTGAACCACCAACCTTTGGGTTTGCAGGCTGGTGCCTTATCCATTGTGCTACCAGGGAGGGCTGCAGGCTTCTGAATTTAAAAGCCTTGCTGCTAAGATATGTGACCACAAGAAATATGGCAGACAGTACTGATAACAGGTTGGCATGAGCTATCAATTCCCAAAGTGTCCCTGACTCAGAGTCACATTGTCTGAGTTTAAATACTGGCTCTGTGACCTTGGGCAAGTTACTTAACCTATCTGGGCCTTTGGTACCTTGTCTGTAAAATATAGATTCCTATAGTAGGGTTGAGGTATTGGCACATAATAAAAACTTAAAATGCTAGATTATTATTATGACTATATTTACCCATTAGAATACCAACTAAATCTGGTTTGAACCTAGCAGGCTCTGAACTGATATATCAGAAGTAGTCTCAGTGGAATTAAGAAGCAAAGGATTCAATTCATCCAGGCAAATAGTTTTGGAGCCCATGATGTGTGGACTCTGAGCATGATATTAGGACTACAAATATAAAGAAAACGTGGCTCCTGCACTGGAAGAATCTAAAGTCCTGAAGAGGAGACAGCCACACAATGATGGGGAGAAATTCCAGGCAAGGTAATAGCAAGTGAAAAGGCACAGCCATCTGAAAGAACACAGCATAGGTATGTACAAAATTTCATGCTTTCTTTATGAGAATGGGCTTGTGGCAAGTCATTATAGGTAGAAAGGTAATTGGGGGCAAGAGCATGAAGGGCCCCAAATGTCATGAGAAGGAGTTTGAGTATCCTGCTAACAGTGGAAAAATAAGGCTACGTGATATCTCCAGATTCCCCCATTTAGTTCTATTCCCTGACCTATTGATAGCACCAATCCTTTCTTGCAGCACCAGGTCACATTTTTATTCATCATGCCTTAATTAGGCATTTTCTGCTCATCAGGTACAGTGCCATTTACTGGGATGACTTCATGAATAAGTAAGCTGGCATCTCTGTCCTAAAAAAGTTCAAAGTTGAAGAAGAAAGACACACAATCACAATGCAACCTAGGAGGTTTTATGCTACAGGTAAGTGTTAGATATATCACAAAGAAGAGAAAGCATGAGCATATTTTTTTTTAATGAGGACTACAGAGAAGAAGTGACATCTGCATGGGATCTTGAAAGCAGGAATCAAAGCTCTATCATCTGACAAACATGGGAGACAATATTGGAGGCCTGGGGAAGAACTTATATAACTGCTCAGAGACAATGGCTGAAATCACTGAGTGTGACTTTGGGTAACTCTCCCTGTTTATTGGAGTGAACATCCATTTTTTAATCTCCAGCTTCCTTTAAGATCCCAATGGCTAGAACTGAGTCATATGTTAATCCCTCAACCAATCATCAGCAAAGAGTAACGAGGTTCCCATGATTGGCTTAGATTCCATCATGGATCACCCAAGGATGGAAGAGTTGTCCATTTTCCCTGAACCCATGTCCACCCAGACTTCAACTGAATGGCATATGTTAACAGAAAAGAAGGGAGGAGAACTCTTAATATCAGTAGGTGGCCAGCAGTCTCAACCCTGAAGACTGGATGACATCTCATCTGGTAAAGTCCAGATTGAGTTGAGAAAAAGGCCTAGCCCTGATGTCTGAAGATCACCAATATTATGAAGTTGTGGGAAGGATATAACAACAAAGAAGCTAGAGCCAACTTAATTGGCTATGGAGATCCAAAGTGTGAAAAAGAAGGGATACGAGAAGAGATATCAGTCACAGGAAGGTGTAAACACCTGTAAATGGCAGAGTTGAAGTCGTTTCTGTGTTGCAACAGCATCAGGCAGAGGAAACAATGACAGTTGAAGACCTAAGGAAAACTTTTGACTGGTAGGATTCCAAACCAGAGGCACCTGGCTGAGAATCCTTCCCTTCACAACATGACAGAAGTGGCCTTTCTATAAGCCTAGCTTCAGCTACAGCTGAGTCTGGGGTAGGTCTGTGGCAGGTCTGCCAGCGACTGACTTCAGGGAAAATTCTTCTCTGGGAGGCGGGGAGTTCATCTCTCCTGAGCAGGAGGAAAGCAATTTCTTCTGGCAGTGAGATGGCAGAGTTCTGATGGTTTCCCATCTCCCATATCAGAATGAAACTAGAGCCTGTCAACCAACCCACTAAACACTCCATCTTCTGTCTTTATGGGTCTAGCTCTGACATTATTGCAGGAGTCTTTCAGCAAATGACAGACAGGTCATCCTGGAAGAATACATGCACGGTCTTCTAAATTTTCTTTCTAGGGGCTCATATCGTGCATCTGGACTGTGGGGCAGGGGAGAGTGATATGTTGTATAGACAGACAAACAGACAGAGAGACGGATAGTACTCCCCATCAATCCTAGCCAAGACTTATGCCAGCTACATGCTTAGATATCTCATTTGCCAGAGCCAATACATTTTCTTTTGTTTTTATGTTAGTTGGAGTTCTTTTGTGCCTCCTGATTCAAGATAGTCCTATTACACTATCTCTGGTTTACTCTTTTTGAGCCTTATTTTCCTTTGTAAATGAAATCAAATACCTTCAGTCCTGCATAGCTCATAAGGCTGACATGAAATTGTTTTTGCAAAATGTCAAGTGTTATAAGGATATAAGTCATTCCTAGATACATGGCCCTGGTTATGTAGAGGGTTACAGAACTCTTGACCCAGCAATGCTTGCTCTTCACTTGGTGGTCCTCATTTTAGTAGATTATAGCATTCAGATGCCCTATCTAAAAATCATGGAGTCAATTTTGATGCTTCTCATTCTCCCACATGCCACATACAATCTCTCAGCGAATTCTATTTACTCTAAATTCAAAATATATCCCCAAATAGTATACTTTTTACCTCCCCCACGATGACTTTCATCGTTGGACATCCACAAGAGCCATATAACTAGCCTCCCTATTTCTACCTTTGCCATTCTACAATCACCTCCTTACAGAACAGCCAAAGCAGGTGGTCCTGAAATAAGCATCGGATCATGTCAGTCCTTTGTTCTCAATGCCTCAGTCACTTCCCATCAACCTTCATCAAACCAGGCTCCTCCCCCTGGCCTGCTCCCTGGCATGCTTCATGAACTAATCCCTTAGCACTCTCCTTCAACTCAGTCTGTCCCAGTTGCATAGGTCTGTCTGTTACTCTCTGAACTTGCCAATTAACTTCTTACTCCAGGACCTTTGCACATTTTCTTTCCTCTGATTGGAGCAATTATCCCCCAAATATAAGCAGAGTTCAATCCTCCATTCAGACTTCTACCTAAGTGATATAGCCTTAGCAAGAACTTTCCTGATCACCCTGTTTAAAGCAACACAGAGACATTTAGACACCACATAGAGACACCCACCATTCCCACATCACACAAACCATTTGCCCTCCTTTGCTTTTATTTCTCATTAAAGTCATCAAAATATAACATTATGTTACATGTTTATTTGTTTAGCAATTACTGTTTATCTTCCCCTTCAAAAAGTAAGAACAGAGAATTTGTCTCATTTACCACACCTTCTCCAGATCCTATAATAGTGGTTTGGAGTATACATAATGGGAGCTCAAGTATTTACTGAATGAAGGAATGAAGAAATGAATGAATAGTGTTATTCCCCAAAATTGACTAGCTTTAGAAAACTGAAATCAATATTGATTTCTAATTTTAACTTTGATCAGGTTAACTTATTTCCATCAAAGGTGAAACCCTGCCCTTCCCAGGGTAACCAAACAGTATTACAACTTGGATATCTATGTATTTCTCTCTCCAGCCTGTTAGGAATAGAAAGTATAGATGGTCTCTGCAACCTAGTTCCTGAGCATTGATTATTTCCAAAGTTTTGTAATTCCCAAACATGCAATGGTAACAGTTAACCCATTGCTTACTGTACTGGAAAGGTACAAATCCTAACAAAATTCAAATTACTCAGAAATTTAGTCTAGGTTAATAGCATGTGGTCCCAACCAAACATGGAAGTGGCTATGGGTTAAGTATTACTTTATAATTTAGCAAGGTGTACGTGCTTAATAACACATGCTTAAAACACTAGCTCCAGGTCAGGAAGAAGCAATCAAAATGTGTGTATTATCCAGTAGTTTTATTAGAATGACCATGTGACCCAAGTTAGCAAAGCAACATGGTTTTATTTGGTTCATAAGAAAAGAAAATTTGCTGATATCATTAATGATACCTTATTCTGTAACAACCACTGTATTAAGCAAGTTACTTACCTTGTCATCTAATGTAGGAAAAGAATCACTTTCTATGCAATGAAGTGAAATAGGATCAATGGTAATATCCTGTTTTTGCACCTGTCTTATGATTATTCAGACCTACTTCCCCCGCAGCCTCATGAGGCATCCTAAGTTCACTATGTCCCAAATGAATCCACTATCTTATTTCCCAAAATCTCCCCTTAGGTTTCCCATTTCAGTGAAAGTCATCACCATGCACCAAAGCTTCAAAGATGAACAATAGGATGCTCCCTATCAAACTATACTACAAGGCCACTATAATCAAAACTCTCTAGTACTGGCATAAGAACAGACACATAGACCAATGGAACAGAATAGAGAGCCCAGAAATAAATCAATGTCTCCATGGTTAATTAATATTTGACAAGGAGACAGGAGCATAACATGGAGTAAAAACAGCATCTTCAATAAATGGTGATGGGAGAACTGGACAGGTACATGCAAAAAACTGAAATTAGACCACCAGCTTACAACATACACCAGAATAAACTCAAGATGAATAAAAGACTTAAATATAAGTCATGACATCATAACAGTCCTAGAAGAAAACATAGGCAGTAAAATTTCAGGTATCCCAAAAAGCAATATTTTTGTTGATATATCTCATAGGACAAGAGAAATATTTGCCAATGATACCTTGGACAAAAGTTTGTTCTCCAAAATATATAAAGAACTCATATGACTCAACACCAGGAAGACAAACAATCCAATTAAAAGTGGGCAGAGGCCCCGAATGGACACTTGTCCAAGGAGGACATACAGAGGGCATATGAAGGGCATAGATATACAAAAGGATGCCCACTAGCCATCAGAGAGATGCAAATTAAAACCACAATGAGATACCACCTCACACCTGTCAGAATGGCCATCATTAACAAGCCAACAAACAACAGGTGCTGGCAAGGATGTGGAGAAAAGGGAACCCTCATGCACTATTGGCAGGAATGCAGACTGGTACAGCCACTGAGGAAAACAGTATGGAATTTCTTCAATAAGCTAAAAATGGAACTGCCTTTTGACCCAGCTATTCCACTGCTGGAACTACACACAAAGAATCCCAAATCAGCAATTCAAAAGAACCTATGCACCCCTATGTTCATAGCAGTGTTATTTACAATGTCTAAGTACTGGGAAACAGCCATAAGTGCCCATCAGGGAATGAATGGATCAAAAAAACATGGTACGTTTATACAATGGAATGCTATACAGCAGAAAGTAAGAAGAAACTCCTACCTTTACTGATAGCATGGATGGAACTGGAGAGTATTATGCTAAGTGAAATAAGCTGGGTGGTGACAGACAGATACCATATGATCTCACCTAACAAGAACCTAATGAACAAAACAAAACAAAACAACTTTTTTTATTTTTTTATTTTGGATTGAAGAGAAAGAGGGTAGAGCCTAGGGAGTACCCTGATATTTTAAAAATTATTGTTTTTCTATTACATTTTTCCCAATTTATTTTCCCTCTTTGCTCTCCTCCACCCAGCTCACTGCCTGCTCTCATAGTCAATCCCACACTGTTGTCCATGTCCCTGGCTTATTCAGACATGTTCCCTTTGTGCCTCCCCCTCCTTTCCATCCTTATTCCTCTTCCCCCTCCCCTCTGGTTGCTGTCATTCACTTCTTTGTTTCCACGCCTCTGGTTCTATTTTGCTTGTTTGTTTGTTTTATTCATTAGGTTCCTCTTACAGGTGAAATCATATGTTATTTTTTTTTCCACATGGCTTATTTCACTTAGCATAATACTCTCCAGTTCCAGCCATGTTGTTGGAAAGTATTAGTTCCTTCTTTCTTTCTACTGCATAGTATTCCATTATGTAAATGTACCACAGTTTCTTGGTCTACTCATTTACTCATGGGCACTAAGGCTGTCTCCAGCATTTGGCAAATTCCTCTCTGAAATGGCAAGAGGATGACTCTCCTCATCTCTGTTCATTCTTCCACTGCCTTTGGTGTCCATACCTGTGGGAAGATTACGCATGTCTGCTCAGCTGAACCCAGGAACATACCACAAGACCTGCTTTGGCTAATGAATGATGAGCAGAAGCCTGGTGTGTCTTCCTCAGAACCATTTAGAGCCAATTTCTGATTCACTATGCCTACTTTGCCTTTGCTACAATAGCTGAAATGCTCCAAATAAAGACTTCTCTCTCAGCCTGGATCCAGGAGTGAGAATAAAATGGAGAAGAACTCCAGCCAGCAGATGACAGATGTGTATTTTGAGTGAGAAACTGCCTAGAAATCACCTGATATTTGAGGACTCATTTGTTACCACAATACAACCTAGCATGTCCTGACTGGTACTTTACCCTAATGCATGTGCTACAAGAGAGAAACCAGCCTTGTAGGCCACTGAGATTTGCAGGCTGTCCTATTACAACAGCACAACCTAGAATATTCTTACTAATATAGCATCTTACTAACTGTCTTACTTGGATAACAAAAGTTTCCATCTAAATTTCTAAACTTCCAGGTCATCTTCCAAATCTGGAAGATGTGATAGTGATTTCTGTAGTGTGATCACTCTAGTCTCTAATTCAGGCTTTAGCAAACACTTTCTGTAAAGAGCCAGACAGTAAATATTTTAGACTTTGCAATCCATAGGGTCTCTGCTACCACAACTGAACTTGGCTGTTGTAGTGTGAAAGCAGCCACAGACAATAAATAAACACATGAGTGTGGTCACGTGCCAATAAACTTAATTATGGAACACTGAAATTTGAATTGCATATCATTTTCACATCTCATAAAATATTATTCTACTTTGGATTTATAGTAAAATGTTTAAATATGTGAAAACCATTCATAGCTAATGAGTCACTCAAAAGCAGGCAGCAGGCTAGATTTGGTTCTTGGGATATAGTTTGTTGACCCCTGATCTAACAGAAGCCTCGTTCACAATTTTGTTCCAGTGGCTTTGTCTACACACACACACACACACAGATTCAGCCTTCTTAAAATTATCATCATTTGCTGAATCCACCTTGTATGCTCCTAGGCCTTTGTGCACCCTGGCTATCCTGCTATGAATGCCCTTCCTCTCCATCCATACCAAGGAAGCTTTGATTAAGCTATCAAGTCTGCATTCCAACATCACATTCTTCCTAAAAACTTTCCCAGTACCAGAGGCTGGTTCAGTTGTTCTTCCTGTGCTCCTATAGAAGCTACCTCTAGCTTTTAATAGAACTCATTAACATTCTGTATTAGGGTTTCTCAACATTGGCACAACTGGCATTTGAGACCAAATAAATCTTTGTTGTGGGGACCTGTCCTGCACAATGTAGGATGTTCAGCAGCATCTCAGGCCTCCCTACCTGCTACATGCTGATAGCACACTCCCCCTAGTTGCAAAAACCATAATGTGTCAAGATAGTATCAAATTCCCTTTTGCCCATATGCCTCACTCAGAGAGAACCACTACCCTAAATATTGACTTAGGTGCTTAACCTTATAGCCCCTTGAGAACAAAGGCTAGAGATTCTGCTTCATTATCACCGGCATCAAGCACACAGGTTAGCACAGAGCAGGCTTTCAGCAAGTATTTGTTGAATAAAAAATAAATAAATAAGACACTGATAATCATGATTGATTCCATTAGCATCGATCTGAATAATTTTTTAAAAGGTGTAACTCTAGTAATTCTGCTCTTTTTCTTTACCTTTGCAGAAAACCCAGTTTTATAAAATCTGAGCATCATAAATGAATTTTCTAGTACATGTATTGTTTTATTTATGCTGCTCTCACAGGTGCAATTAGCATTGCATCTGTTTTACTAACAATTCCCTTTGTTTTATGTAGTGCTTTATATTTCTCCAAATATGTGCAAGCCTGGGCTTTCTACAGTCTGCAAGTGGATAAATCCCTGCATATGGATGAGGAGAAAAAGACAACCAAAATTCTTCTGACATCATTTCCCTATTCTCTGGCATAACCCAGGCTACATGCGTTAATTAGTTTACTCATTCCATCCTTCTTCAGTAGATCAGACAAGAGATAAGAGAAGATAATGCTGTCCAGTGAGAGCAATGTATTTGGGGGCTTGTTGCAGCTTCCCTTTTAATTGGTGTTTGGGTAGGACCTAGTGGAGAATCTTTTCTCCTAACAGTCAAACATGCTTAGCTAACATTCACACTGAAACCCAGTTGTAAAGACTCAGCCAGTGCTCATGGACTCTAAGGTCCAGTTGATCAAAGGAGATCAGATTTTATGTTGTAAACATGTTCCTATCCAATATCCTAGATTGGCCAAACTGATGCCAGAACATATCCCATTCCTGGTTTAGATATTAAAGATGACAGGCAAGTGCTTGAACTAATACAAATAAGGGTTTTAACTTTGGGAGAATTAGGCTAATAAAATGTTAAAGGGATGAAGAAGAGTGCAGGTATGAGGAGCATGGATTGTGGAGCCAGGCTTCCTGGGCTCTTCATGTGACTGATAGTTCTGATGGGAGACATTGGACATGCTTCTTAACCTATATGGACATTGTTTTCTCTTTGGTGAAACAAGAATTGGTACCTGCATCCTTATGAATAATAAAAGATGTATACATGTGAAGTACCTAGCAAGTACTATGTGCTTGCCACATCATAATAAGCACACAATTAATTCCATCTATTATTAATAAGATCCCATGTTGCTTGGCACAGTGAAAGCACACAATTAATGTTAGCTATTATTATACTGAGAATTAAAATTGTTCTTTGAAGATCATTCGGTTCATGCCTTTCCTTTAAGAGCTATAAATCCTTGCCTTAGCCAGGTGGCACTGATCAATGTTTCTCTCTCTCTCTCTCTCTCTCTCTCTCTCTCTCTCTCTCTCTTAAAAAAAGTTATGAGCTATGAGTCCTTAATACACACACACACACACACACACACACACACACACAATTTGTATCCAGAAGTGCTGTGACAACCATCAACCAGGTGAAGGAAACAGAAACTTGGACTTCCATGTTTTGAGCACCTACTTTGTGACAAGCTTTGTGTTTTAGCTGTATATTGTTTCACCCACAAATGTAAATCCCATGAAGTCAGAGACCTTGCCTGATTCATACAGTAAAGTGGAATAACATAACGACAGAGGAAATCACAGGTCTATTTGGGAGAATAAAAACTGGCCCCAGGCCCCAACCAGTATGGCTCAGTGGGTTAGGTATTTTCCCATGCATGGAAATTCCTGGTCAGGGCCAATGTCTGGGTTTTGGACCAGATTCCCCTTGGGGGCATGTGAGAGGCAACTGGTCAATATAGAGGGTACAAATATTCATCCCAAGACTTAAAGAAAGCTTGATTCCAAGCCTTGTTGAAATGTTCCTCATTCCTGATCAAGCCACATGTGAGCACAATGATGACCACAATCTAAATTGAACTGACCACATAGATGCTTAACTTGCAAAGAAGAAAGAGCCTTTCCCTTATGACTTGGAGAAGTAGCATGTTTACGACTTGTTTATAAAAGTCTGCATAAAATACAGCTTCAGAGTTTTGTCTGTGAGTGGGCTACCAGAAGTCAAGTGTGTCTCTTAAAATATGATGCATCACTTGCAAGAATGGTTATCTAGTCTCTTGCTTCCCCCAGCCTTCAGGCCCCTCAAATCCATTGCTCTCCCATAAATAACAATGGGAGGTGATGGCCTGACCACTGCTTTCCATCGTGCTCCCACCTGCATGGACGTCCTCCCTGGTGGATTTTTGTTAAGAAACAAGATACAACTTTTATTGAGATCAATAAAAGATTAAGGTGACAAAGTGATTTATTGACCATAGAGGAGGCTCATTTTTCCCTCACAACTGCAATCACTACCGGAAAGGATGTTTTTTTACCCTGAGTCTTCAGGAAAAGTGGTGAGAAGCCAAGACTCATTTATCAAATCAAAAGAGAATGATTAAAAACCATAAGGAAACAGACAAAGAACACACATGAGCCAAAGGTGGCCTATCATGGGTTACTTCACTGAAATACCAGGTCATAGAGTGGGAAGGGGATGGAGGAAATATGTGGGGTCTTATGGCGAATGGAGCGCAGCAAGATGCAGGAGCAATAGGTCATAAGTGCTCAGGCTGAGGTCTGAGCAAGAAAATAACTGCACATCAGGAAAGAGGAAATCGGGCTGTGATCCCTGGAATGCATCCTTAACTATATAGCTAGGGATAACCTAGATATCTTGGAACCACAGGACATCAGGGTGGGAGAGGTACCCCCTATGCTTCATTTGGACCAGATTCTTCACTTGGGAAACACCCTAATGCCCTCCCTTCTCTACACGTTTTCCCATTCTGTCCCGTTCACTGGGGAAGTCTCAGCACTCAATCCTCTTCTCTCCCTGAAAACCCATGCCCTCGTAATTCCTGTGCTCCAAGTCTCCCAAACAGAATGAGAGACTCTCTACCCTCCGTTGAGGATAAATATCAGGCACTCTCATTCATGGATCCCCTTCTGGGAGCCCAGCACAATGCAAAGCACTTCACAGGTTAATACCACCTACTCAGTCAAGGAATTTGAGAGTTCTATCTCCACTCCCTGAGCCTCATACGTGGCTGGTGTTTTTTAACAAATGAATGAATTGAATCCTCAGAACAGGCCCATTAGGGGCAGATATCATCCCCATTTTATAGAAGGGAAAATTGTAACATCCAGAAGGTCACACAAGGCCTAAGCATGACTGGTGTTCTGAGTTTCCCTTTCTCTCCTCTGTCTCTTGCTGTAGAAAGCAGCCCTACAAACCATACCCCATGCCATCCCCCATATCCAGCAGCACAAGAAGAGGAAAAATAACCTCTGAGACAATAGACAAAGTCACAATTAGAGATGTTTAAAGTATGGAAGATAAGTCCTGACCTCAGGGCTGCTTTTAAAGATAATTGGGTCTTCTGCTGCTGTTAACAGAAAATTATCCCATGAAACTCTCTGCCCTTTATGCCCCTGAGACTCACAGCACCTTCTCAAGGCAGGGGCAGGCGAGAGGGTTATAGGACTGGGCCTCTGATTTAGCAGTCATTGTGAGTTCTCCATTAACTGTATAATGAGTCGATTTTAAATTCTGACATTATGAAACACACTAGCACCATTACCCTCTGGATCAGCATTGCCATGAACATCCCTCTTGAGAAAGCTGAACTTGCCAAGCATTGATTTTTGTTTTTAAGTAAGCCAACACTATTTCATTTCTAGGAATCCATCCCACAGACACACTGGCATTTGTGAGAAATGATGTAAGCACTGTGTTATTCATTGTAGTCATGTCTGCCACAGCCAAATATTGGGAACTGCCCAAAAGTCCATCACTAGGGGACTGGAGAAGCAATATATGCACACTCATCCAAGTACACAATAAGCAGGCATTCAAAAGATTGAACTACACTTCATGCCCAGATGTGAAAGGCCTACCAAGATATTCAGTAAAAAAAAAAAAAAAAAAGGGGGGGGTGTAAACAGCTGTATGTAATGTTACTACAGATATACAAGATACAGAGATAGAGAAGCTATAGAAATAGAGATAGAGATAATAGAGATGGTGAAGATGGAGATGGAGATGATAGAGGGAGAGACAAAGAGACAGAGACAGAAATGGATGGATAGGGATAGGAAGGGATAGGAATAGGTACAGAGATAGGGATAAGGATAGAGACAGAGATAGAGACAGACATACACACAGATGCCTGTGTCTGTATACAATACCCATAGAACGATAGAGTATAATCAAACATAGCAGTTGCTTCCTGAAAGTGAAAGTGCATAGCTAAAGGCCAGTAGTGGGGTAGAAAGTTTTCCCCCCTATACTTTTAAATTTGTATTACATGAGAGCATTTGAGATCTTGCTTTCTAGGTTATGTCATCAGTTTGGCTCAAAGAAACTCACAAAATTTCTAGAAAAAATGTATTACATGCACATGTTGCTGGAGGTGACTTTATTCAGCAAATATAAACTGTCTGCTGTGTGCCAAGTACATAGCAGTAGTCAACAGACCACCATTGCTATACCCCTGCTAGCAGAAAGATAGAAAAAAACAAGATATATAGTCCCATATGCCAATCTTAAGTGCTAAGGGGAAAGAAAATAAAGAAAAGTAGTGGGGTTTGAACTGGTGAAGAGTAGTTGAAATTGTAGGGCAAGTTACTTTACTAGGCAGGGAAGAAAGTGAGGAAAAAGGCCAGAACAAGAAGGGGGAGGAGGAAGCAATGGCTAATGAGTCAGGCAGGTGATGTGGGTTAGCTTATTTAGGTCTTGCAGGAAGAAGTTTGGATTTTACTATGGGTGAGATGGAAGCCATGGAGGGCTTGGAGGAGAAAGGTGACTAAAGGATATTGATGCTTTAGTACAGTATTAATGGCCACACTGGCTTCTATATGGAGAATGGAGAATGGAGGGAATGGCAGAACCAAGGTGACCAGTTCGGAGGCTATTGTAATATCCAAGAAGAGCGTTGATGATGGTGGCAGTGGGGCCAATTCTCAATACCATGTGAGGATGGAGCTGGCGGGATTCAGATGGGAGGTATGAGAAAAGAGAAGTGGAAAATGACACCAAAATTCCTGTCCCAGACCTGTGTGTGGAGAGAGAGAGAGAGAGAGAGAGAGAGAGAGAGAGAGAGAGAGAGAGAGAGAACGAGAACCAACAGTCACTGTGGAAGAACAAGGAAACATCCAGAAAGAGAGTTTTTGCCAGATCAGTAGTCCAGGCACAACCAAAGCTAAGACAATCCTCAGTGTCTTTGGTCCCAGGAAAGTCAAGGGAAAAGACCAGCTATAACCCAGGAGCATAGCCAGATCAAAGAAGTCTGCTGAGTGCTGTTAAGAACATGGGCTCTACATTCAAAATGTCTGTGTTCTTTTTCTTGCTCTACCACTTACAGGCTATGTGACATCTAAATGCTTCACCTCTCTTGGTATCCATTTTCCTGTCTGTTTAAAGGAGATAATAACAATATCTACTCCCTAGGGTTGTGTTGCATATGAAGTAGTTTAACTCATGTAAATGGTTAGCATTGTACAATATCTGACTCTGTGCTTTCTCAGTCAATACCAGATGCTTCTGGGAAATGGAAATTATTTTACTTGTGTCATGGGCTTGACTTTTGGATTGAAGAAGGTAATATGTATAAATTTCTAGACCTTTATATTTGCTAAAGGGCCATGTAAACTGGAGAAGCAGATGATGATGATATGGCGGTGATAGTGATAATGATTAATGCTGTCACCATCCTTTATGATAAGATAAGGTACAATCATGAGCCTTCCTTAGGAGCTCAGAGGGGAAAAGCAGGGTATAGCAGAGGGCAAACTGGTTAACAAGGAGATGGGAAGTTGGACTCCTTGTTCTGCTTGTCCCAGTGCTGCTTATCATAGAAAAAAGGAAATTTCAAGGCCAGGAGCTACCTGGAGCTTACAGGGGAATTTAAATTGCTTTAGTCCCACCACCTCAAAGCACCTTCCTTTGTGGGAACCAATGAATGTGATTGTGGAGGTACCTGTGTGCAGACCTCATTAGCAGGAAAGAGAAAGAAGGCATTGATTTCAGCACAGGTATTCTGCCCCATTACAGTGCTTTCAGCACAGGGCTACAGAGAGCTGAGGGTGGGAGCTGTCCCACGAGGCTCAGCAAATCAAGCCCTGGATGCATCACAAGGACAGCTGCCTGTTACCATCACAGTCAAAGCCAATAATTGTCCTCCAGCTTGAAAATGGATGGCCTGCCTCTGTCCACAGAGAAAGAGGGGTAATGTGGAAAATGTAGAGACTCACATGACATGGACACACACACTGAACCGATATACTGAAGCAGGCACACAGATACAGCAAATGACAGGAACATGCAGATATGCAGCCCAAAGCCTGCATACACAGGAGACACAAAGACAAGCAGACAAACATCACAAATAAGTGCACCGTGACATACAGACACCGTAAAACTGTGCATGGGCACATTCACCAAGAAACATGTAAACATGCACAGGATAATGCATGACACAAATACATGCAACTACAGGCAGGCACAGTACGAAATGCAAGATGCAGAGACCCAAAATTCACACATGTGCATGTATGCGTACATTCATGCACACACACAAACTTGCATCACACAGTGCAATGACTAAACTTCAACTAGGAATCAGAAAAAGTAAAAAAGAATGGTGAAAATTCCACGAGTTCCCAATGCTCAGAGGGCAGATACTCTGCCCCCTCCCAACACCAATTCTATGTAACTCTCTATCTGATGCAGTTCTGATTTAGATGATAGATAGAAACCATTTATACAGTTAAACACGGTAGGGGTCTAAATGCTGCTCCCCGCAGAACACCAGATGTGAATAGATGAACATTTGATTGTCCTCGTGCCTGTTTCTGACAAGCTAACAGATAAGAAACCATCCTACTGAATTCCCAGAAAACTGGAGCCCATGAATGCAGACAGCAACATGCAGGATGAGCTGGGATTTATTAAGGCAGATTGCTAAATATTAAAGAGATGGCAGCTGGCCGTGCTTTCCTCAGCAGACTTTGTAGGCGGGATATCACTTGATAACCAAGATGAATGAGCAGAGCTTATACTGAGGAATGTTCAGAGCTTAGAGCATCGGTAATGGCCTCATGCAGGCAGGAAACAGGCACTGTGTGCCCTTCTGGACACTGGAGTATTTGGAACTGGGGAGGTACCACTGTCTAAATTGTCTCTTCCTTATAGCTGCCTGAAATTCCACTAGGAAGTCTTCCTAAATTTTTTATTAAAATATAAATACACACATGAAAAGACACTGAACAAAACTAGTCATTAGGGAAATGCAAATCAAAACCACAAGGATGTGGAGAAATTTGAACCCTTGTGCATTGCTGGTGGGAATTTAAAATGGTACAGCTGCTATAGAAAACAGTGTGGCAGCTCCTCAAAAAAATAAACATAGAATTACTATATAATGTAACAACTGCATTTCTGGGTATATACCCTAAAGAAGTAAAGCAGGGACCCAAACATATATTCATACACCCATGATCATAGCAGCATTATTTACAATAGCCAAAAGGTGGAAGCAACCCAGGTGTCCAAGTGTCATCAACAGATGAGTGAATAAACAAAGTGTAACACACAGAGAGACATAGAGGAATATTTTTCAAGTTAAATAGGAAGAAAATTTTGACACATCAACATGAATGAACCTTGAGGAAATTAAGTGAAAGAAGCCAGTCACAAAGGGGCAAATATTTTATGGTTCTACTTGTATGAGGTTTTTAGAGCAAAGTCATAGAGACAGAAAGTAGAATAATAGTTGCCAGGGGCTCAGGGAGGAGAAATGGAAGTTAGTTTCTAATGGGGATATAGTGTCTGTTTAGGATAATGAAAAGAGTTTTGGAGATGGTGGTGATGGTGGCATAAGAATGTAAATGTACTGAATGCTACAGAACTGTATACTTAAAAACAATTGAAATAGAAAATTTTACATTATGTATAATTAACTACAATAATTCATATATACTGCATGATGGGTTAATGCTTGAAATTACTTTCATATCAATGGGATAATGGCAATTAGTTTGCAGCAAGCAAAGAGAAAGATCCCCTAAAGGAATGGTGAAAGATCTTAGAATTACAATCACAGAGAAACTCTCCCAATGACAGAGGACATCTCCCCATGAACACACCTCCTCCCTTCATCCCAGCTGGGTATCCCATTGGATACCCAGTATCCTAATACCCACTTACTATCTTCACCTGAGCAGGGTTGCTGGGCTCAGAATTAAGATCCTTCTATTCTCACTATTCCATCTCAAGAAGATCCTAAATCAAGAGAGGGGTGAAGGAAGAAAACAGCCAACCTGACATAGCTGAGTTGACTAAATATTCTAAAGACAATTAAGAAAACTAGCATGTGCAGTGTTTTGCACATGACCCCTGCACTAAGCATTTTACAGTCATTATGTATATTTATTCACAGCAGCTAGATAAGTTATCTCCATTTTGCAGATAAGAAAGAAGATCAATCAGAACAGAGACCATTTTTACATTTGCCCCCAGTTCCACAACTTGCAAGGAACAGAGCCAGGATTCAAACACTAGAATGCCCACCTTCAAAATTACAAAGCCCAGTATTTGTGAAACCTAACCTACTATATATTGGTTCAGGTAAAACTCAAGACGCAAAAGTCAATGACATTTACTTTGTGCTAGAATTTTATCAGTGCTTCTCCACCTAGGGAGATTTTGTCCTCTCACCAGGGGACACATTTGACAATATCTGGAGAGGGTTGGTGTGCGTGTGTGCCACTAGCATCTGTGAATAGAGGCCAGAGATGCTGAACATTCTAACCCCTCTCCCTCCAACAAAGAATTATCTGGTCCAAAATGTCAATAGTGATGAGGCTGAGAAACCCTGAATTATACCAACAGTGTGCTAGAACACTGGTTGTACATCTCCTTTCATCCCTACCTTTACCTTCCCTCTTTGCTCCTTTCTAATTTTATTGTTGTTGTGTTACATACATCCCCTTTTTACTCCCCTCTGTCCCCCTCCCCACCCACCCATTCCCCCCAAAGTCAATCCCACCTGTTGTCCATGTCTATGGTTCCTTTATACTAGGTTCTTGTCTATACTGCTCCCCTTCTTTGCCTCTTCCTCCCCCCTCCCCCCAACCTCCTTCCCCCTGACCACTGAAGGCCTAATCACTGTATTCATATATCTGGTTCTGTTTTGCTTGCTGTTTGTTTTGTTCATTATTGTCCTGTGATGGGTGAGATCATATGGTATTTGTCTTTCACTGACTGGCTTATTTCACTAGGCATAATACTCTCCAGTTCCATCCATGTTGTTGCAAAGCTTAGGAGTTCCTTTTTTCTTTCTGCTGTGTAGCATTCCATTGTGTAAATGTACCAAAGTTTTTTGATCTAATCATCCACTGATGGGCACTTAGGCTGTTTCCAGCATTTGGCTATTGTATATAACACTGCTATGAACATAGGTGTACATAGGTTCTTATGAATTGGTGTTTCAGGATTCTTCGGGTATAATCCTAGTAGTGGAATTGCTGGATCCAAAGGCAGTTCCATTTTTAGTTTTTTAAGGAAACTCCATACTGTTTTCCATAGTGGCTGCACCAGCCTGCATTCCCACCAATGGTGTACCAGGGTTCCCTTTGCCCCAACATCCTTGTCAGCACTTGTTGACTTGTTGATGATTGTCATTCTGACAGATGTGAGGTGGTATCTTGTTGTGGTTTTAATTTGCATCTCTCAGATGGCTAGTGATGTTGAGCATTCTTTCATATGCCTCTGGGCCCTTTGTATATCTTCCTCAGAGACTTGTCTGTTCAGGTCTTTGGCCCATTTTTTAATTGGGCTATCTGTCTCCCTGGTGTTGAGTTGCATAAGTTCTTTATATATTTTGAAAATCAAACCCTTGTCTGAGGTATCATTGGCAAATATGTTTTCCCATACAGTTGGTTTCCCTTGAATTTTGCTGGTGTTTTCTTTAGCTGAACAGAAACTTCTCAGTTTGATATAGCCCCATTTGTTTATATGTTCTTTTATTTCCTTTGCCCTTGGTGAAGTATCAGTAAACATATTTCTGCATAGGATATCTAAAATTTTACTGCCTATATTTTTCTCCAGGACCTTTATGGTGGCACTGCTTATGTTTAAGTGCTTTATCTTTGCTTTTTCTTAATTCATCTGCTCACTCACCCCCACCTCCCCTGCAAAAAAAATCCACCCATGCTAATTCACTAAGTGCTTATTTAGGGGTTGTGATGTTCTAAATGCCCATCAGAGCTTCTGAACAAACATGCAGAGTAAGCATGCAGAAAGCGATTATCAGTAAGAAAGTCCTTGTTTTATGGGAAGACTTAAGTATTCAAAAACAGGGATTAGGGACACAATTTTCCAAATCAGGTAAACTATGTCAAACTTATAATGATAATTACTCTGTCCTAATACCTAAACTCAGTGAATATTATCAGATTGGTTTGGAGACATAAAACTTACACTGTACTCATTCTTGTAATATAGAATCAGAAATAAACCTGGCCAAGAAAAGGGCTTCAATTCTGTTTTTGATGATATTCTAAAAGAAGATTACTGCTTTCTTATTTGTCCAAGCACCCCATAAACAGGGCTTCTTTTTCTTCTTTCCTTCCTTCTTTGTATTCCGGCAGTTCAGTAAAGCAAACTCAACAGGACCAGCCCAACAAAAATGGGTTAGGGAGGCATGATGAACAGACCCCGAGGTTACCTGTACCCCATCATCCCCACCTTCTAACATTAACACCCTTGCATAATCCCTTCTACTTGACTATGGGCAAGACTGTGACTTGCTTCTAACCAATGGAATATGACAAAGGTGATAGACTATCTCTTTCATAACTACATTACATTACCTAAGACCCCATCTTGCTGACTCATTAGAGACTCTTCTTTCTGGCTTGATTAAGTAACTGGTTGTTTTCAACAAATTCATGTGGCAAGAAACTGCATGGCAAGGAGCTGAGGGTGGCTTCTGAACAATAGCCAGAGGGGAAAAAGAACACTCAAACTACAATACAAAGAAGTTGAACTGAATGTCACCAAGAACCACACACATGGGGAAATAAACTGTTCTCCAGCTGAGCCTCCAGGTTGCAGCCTCATGAGATCTTAAGCAAAGCGCCCATCCAAGTTGTTTCTGCATCCTGGATCCACACAACCCATGAGGCAATAAAGGTGAGTGTTTTAATACTTGGGATGCAGCAACAGAAAAGTATATTAGTAAAATATTTCCTCCTGCCCTTTAACCTACCCACTGATACAGAGCCTTCCAGAAGCAAGGACATTTTCCTCAGTTCTGAACTCAGTAAAATGAGAAGTTGTGGAACCACCATTCTGTCTGAGCAGCCCTGGATTTATGAATGGCTCTACTGCCCATTAGGCTGCGAGAAGGGGCTAGGCTGTCTCTGTTCGTGTTTAGAAGTCCATTTGTTTCCATTCCTTGTCAGCAGTTTGCATAAGTGAGTGGTTTTATTTCTTGTGAAAGAGGAGGGAAAACGCACGAGTTACCCCAGCAGTGGAAGATTTGTCAAATAAAGCTTTTAATAATGGGGCTGTTTGACAGTTTTATAGTTCTTCAACTTTCCGGCCATTTGAAGGTGGTAGGTTTTCAATAAAAATGAAGTCCTTTTCCAAGAGAAACTCGGTCCCCTGTTATTTTAAAAGAACTGGTCCAGGGTGCACTGAAGCACCTTAATTCCACTACCGAAAGTAAATCTCTCTCCTTTTCCGTATTAATAACTCAGGCAATCCATCAGCCCAAGACGGACTGTGTGCTTTTTGCACTAGTATATACAGGTGGCCTGATGAACCACATCTGTAACTAGACTTGCTGGGTGATCATTAGGCTGTTCCTGAAAATAAATGGCCTGGCCTTCTCTGCAGCTTACTTAAGTACACCAGGGAGGGGCCAGAGGCTCAGACTTCATTCTTTAATTTCCTCGGATTCTTCAAAAGTTCTTCTGAATCAAAAGAAGTGGTTCAGAGATTCAGCTATGAGGAGGGAGGTAGTATATTGGATAGGACCTAAGATACGGAGTCTGAAGACTTTGGTTCTAGAATGAGCTCAATCACCACATTTCCCACCCCCCACACCTCACAAAGATATGACCATGGGTTTATCATCTGAATTCTCAGACTCTTAGTTTCTCCATTTGTCATGGAGGAGTGGTAAAAGAAGGATGAAAGCATGGGTTTAGAAGCCAGAGTTCTGGAAAGAAGGAACTCCTAACCTTTGCAACAACATGGATGGAACTAGAAAGTATTATGCTTAATGAAATAAGCCAGTCAGTGAAGGACAAATACCATATGATCTCACCCATTACAGGACAATAATGAACAAAACAAACAACAGGCAAAACGGAACCAGATATATGAATACAGTGAATAGGCCTTCAGTAGGCAGAAGGAAGGGGGCTGGGGGGAGGGGAGGAAGAGGCAAAGAAGGGAGCAGTATAGACAAGAACCTAGTATGGAAGAACCATGGACATGACCAACATGTGGGATTGACTTTGTGGGGGAGTGGGTAGGTGGGAAAGAGGACAGAGGAGAGCAAAAAGGGGATGTATGTAATACGACAACAATAAAATTAAATTTAAAAAAAAGAAGAAGAGGAAAAAGCCAGAATTCTGGGCTTAAATCCTGACTCTGATCTACCAGAATGATCATGGGAATATATTTAATCCCTTTGTTCTTGAATTCTTTTATACGAAAAATGTAGTCTCTGACAAGTCTCATACACTCACAAAAAGGGGCCTCATGCAGTACATTTATCCCTGTAAAATACTTAGCCAGGCTCTTCTGATTCCTACTAAGTGTTCATTCAATACTACTTGCTCTACTATTATTATTATCACTCATATTATGACTGGGTATGTCATTACCATCGCAGTCAAGAAAAACTTTTGTTCCACCCAGAAATCAGAAATTCATATTAAATGCATCATCCTTGCTTTGCTAAGGCCCATTCTTTCTGCCCCTATCAGAGAGAGCATCCAGTGTCTGATGGATCTAATGTTGGTCCCAATCTTTCCATACAATATGTTATTGTAACTGTCAGCTCTGAACATTGAGTGATGCTCCAGATCCAGGAGAAATGGCCAAAAGAACAGTTAGCTCTAAAGATAAAAATTCAACAGTGGGAAAGTTTGGAGAGACAATAATTTTTTTTCATTATAAGCCCTGTGCATAACTTGAATTCTGCAATGTGCATCCATTACTTTGATTAGAAATGTAATTTTTATGATAAGTGCAAAACAAATGAGATCAAAGATATGTACCTCAAGGCACTGGAGAGATGCTAGCTGTTACTCAGGGTGACCTGGACATTCAAGTGCATCTTTTACCAAGCCTGAGGTTCTCCTCATCCTCTAGGGCTCAGAATCATCAATGGCCACAGACTGTTTCCCTAGATCCAATTTCTAGAAAGAACATATGCTCAAGTCCTCTCCCTTCCAAAATCCCAAAGGTACCCCCTACAACAGTCTCTGTTCCTTCCTAACTTCTCCCCTTCTCAATAGAAGCACCAAGACCCATCCTCACTTGGTACTACAGGTCCCTATCCAGACTCCACCACTGCTGATGCTCCAGGCTCTGTGAAACTTTCCATGGGCCAGGATGGGCTCCCCAGTGATGCACTTCTACATAAAGCCTCTTGCCCCCAGAGCCTCTTTATTTTCATGGCATAAACAGAGTCCTTGTGTCCTATAGCATCCAGAGCCCCCAATTTAATCCCCATCCATTGTCAAGTGTACCTATCACAGGTGTAAATTATTGTCAGCATTATCTTACTCTTCATCATCTTCATTATCATTCTCATTACCAATTCCCCTCCTTAATAAGTCAGAAATCCCAGCCCCACCCATAGATCCCTTAGTCAGTGCTCAGCAACCACCTATTTTCCTGTTACAATGAGTTTAGTACTCTTCATTCATAGACCTTATCTTTCAAGGCTGAAAAGGCAGAATCTTTATAGTCTGTATTATATTAAAATCATTTTTTACAATTAAGTTTCTGAATCTCATGCATTTTTGAAATATGATGACCCTTTGCCCATGTCTTTCAGAACTCAGTCACTCCCTTCTTGAGTGGCCACAATCCCTGCTTACTGGTCTCCTGGCAACTTGCCCTCCATCTCCAGCTGTCTGCCAAAGAGTTAACTCTGCCCAGGGCCTCTGCTCTGGCAGGGGAACCTGCTTGGAACAATATGGCTCCATTATGATCCCTCTCTGCCATTCCTTTCTGGAATTTAATTGGATTTTTCTCTTCTCTTTGTTAGTTGAAATCAGGTAATAAAAATCTCACCAAATGCAATCACTTTTCATTGGCACCTTTCCAATGCATGTCATGATGAGGCTTGATAGAAAAGAGGCTCTCTGCTATTCCACATAGGAAATAAATATTTGACTTGCAACCAAGACTTTATTTATGAAGTGGATTAACCCATGCAACCCCTAGAGGGGAAAGCCTCTAACTGACTACTTATGGTGAAGGTCGATTCATCAGCTGCTTTCACAAAGGAATCCTGCCTGTGAAATTGTTTTGGGATTTGAGAAAAGAAGAGTTTCATAAAGTGAAGGCCACAAACTACCTAAATCAGAATTTCCTGAAGTTCCCGATAAAAAGTCAGATTCCAATACCTAACCTCAGGCCTATTGAGTCTAGATTTCTTGTGGCTCAAACAAGATGAGAGCCCATCATTTTAACAGTAAAGCAATGGTTCTCAGATTTTATTGCATATCAGTTAAGATTCTGGGGAATGGGTTTGGGAGCTCCAAAGTTAAAATTTGCTGGGTGAAATTTTAAAAAGAAGAAATATCAATACTTGGTATCCCATCAAATACTCTATATCATTATCAGCCATCCTGAAGAAATTTCTCTCCTTCCACTTAATTTACCTTTATTTCTTCCCCATCTTCATGGAAGTTTAGTTGGCCTTCTCAAAAGTTAGACACCAAACTCACTCAGGAAAAGACATAGTAGTTTGGATTATTTTTTAAATACATAGTTATATTACATATATGTACATACCTATAGATAAAAACATTGATTCTGAAATATTTAAGCAGATAGTATTGTGTATTGATATTGATGTGCAAGACAATTAATTATGCATCATTTCAGTTCTTATTCCTGCTAATCTAAGGACAAAAAGTAACCTGTTTTTTCAAAAATAAGGACATATTTTGGGAATAGATCTAGTAAAAGAAAACCACAAAATAGAAAGTTTATGAAAACTCCTCAAGTGAGCCAGAGAGTCTTTGAAGTCTTAAGAGGAAAAACATTTGCCTTTTTCTGTTGCTTTAATATTCTCCAGGACCTCCTATTTTGAAATATACAGACTTGTCTAGACCTGTGTAGGTGTACTCATTATTTGAGAAGTTCTAGAGACTGTCCCCTACCCACACTACTCCCAAATCTGTTGGCTCTGCACTGCTTGACAAAATCAGATTTAAGTTGGTTTTCAAAATTCAGCTATCTAATAATCTATCCAGAAGCACTATCAAAATAATGGTATAATTAATATCAAGTATATAGTTTTTATTCTTCAGTTATTTTTTTATTATAAATGTCAGAGGTGGGCCTTACTTGGGCACCTAGTTGGGGAGTAAAAGGTTAGAAATATTTTTTTTTGGCTTAGGATGTGTATTTCTCTTTAGCTTTCAAAAAAATGTCATATCACTTTGTAGTAATTTTCTATTGTTATTGTAACAAATTACATTTTGCAGCTTAAAACAATGCAAGTTTATTCTCTTATATTTTTATAGAAATCTAACATGGGTTTCATTAGACTGAAATCAAGGGGATGTCAGAGCTGCATTCCTTTTAGAGGCTCTAGAAAAAACTTTGTTTTCTTGCTCTTTTTTTCCAGCTTCTAGAGGCCATCCACATTCCTTGGCTAGTGGTCCCTCCAAGTCAAAGTCATTGACATAAGATCTCTCTAACCCTGCTTCTATCATCACATCTCTTTCACTGAGCCTCCTACCTCTCTCTTCCAACTTCAAGGGCCCTTGTGATTATATTGAACCAGATTAGTCCAAGATAATCTCTTTATTTTATGTTCACCTGATCAGCAATCTTAATTTTGTGTTTAACATTAATTCCCCTTTGCCATGTAAGGTAACATTCACAGGACCATTACTATCTTACCACACCATGTATTATTTCCATCAACAAGTATACAAATAAAATGCATTCACTAAAAGCTTAGCATTTTTTTTATCATCATGTTTTAATGAATTTAGAAGCTAGGTTCCAAAGAACACTTTGTCATAGGTGAAGTCCCAAATAGCAGAGTCTAAGAAGGGGATTAGTGAGCAGGACATTGACCAGGGATGCTCTAGGGAATACCATCTGCTAAAAGTTGGGGATGGAGGCAGGATTTGGATAAGGGAAGCTTGAAGCTAAGATAAGCTCAGTGAAGCCCTCAGAGAACTCTACTCTGGAGCAGGGATGTCTGTCAGGTTTGTCCCAAGCCAGGGAAGGGCACTAGGGCCTTCTCTTAGGCACTAGACAAGGATGCCCAAGGCAAGGCAGGTTTTTTCAGCTAAGAACATCTTCAAAGGAGATGGGAATGCTCCCAGCCCCCAAGGAAAAGTATAACCTAACACATATATAGCCTTACAGATAACTTAGACATAGACTAACTTTTATTTAGAATTTATAATTTTGCTTAGCGTAACATGCAAACAAACTTAGATCATCCTAATTGTTATAAGGTAATATTAACTGCATCCTGTGATTTGCTAAGACTTTAACATAAGGGTTGAGATTTAAATAAACTTTCTTACATACTTTTGCCACCCCTTACATTGCTAGTTCCCAGATCTATCTTCTCTGGGAGATACTGGGACAATTAGCAGAATCAGGGGACTAATCCAGCTCAAATCACCCTGAGCTGGTCGAAGCAGCTGACCTCCTCATTAACTTTCCTCATTATAATATTAAAAGTTCCTCCCAGAGGCAGAGATTTTCCACCATTTTGGGTCATGTATGTACAAACATGGTTGTTAATTGCTCATGCACAGAAAGTTCCCCGCCTATGCATATTTTGACGAAGCTCACTTCGATGTTTATACATGATTTCCCGGAATAAAGACAGATCTGATCCTTTGTGTCTGGGATGCAAGGGTCTGAGAGAGCCGCCCAGTGTGTTCCCTCCTCACTTGCGGCTGGCAGTCAAGTTCCTTCTCATAAAATCATCTCGGAGCTGTCTTTTGGCTGGTAACTACTGAGTAAACAGACTGGTTCACTCGGGTAACAGAACAAGGCTTCACCGCAGAGGAAGCATCTGAGCTGCACATGGTGGCATCTGCACATACCATGCAAAGAAAGGCAAAATGCACCTTGATTAATGCTAAACACAGTGTGGCAGTGAATCTTTTCTTTATTAAGTCTCTCAGCCTCTCTCATCTGCCTTTTTGCTTCCCTTTCTGGCTCTTGCTTTCACTTGACTTCAGTTTGGCTGCTCTCAAGTTACCAGAAGCCAGGAATATTCATATTTCCCTGATCAGAATCTTGCTCATTCTTTGCAACTTAATTCACATCTCAGGTTTTCCTCTCCTTTCTGGACAGTCTTCCTCCCCTGTCTAGTCCTTTTCTGCCTTTTGTAATGGAAACCTGGTTTCCCATTGGGTTCCTATTTTTCATTTTTTTCAAACCAATGCTGAACGCACGGCCTTCATTCTCCAAGTCAAGGCAGATGGTTTTGAACCACAACCGGCATTGGTTAAGCTCTGCTAAACCCTGTGACATGAGGATTATGCATTAAAGGTCAACCTATTCTTTCAGAGGTTTGCTACTGAAAAAATCCAAGAAATATTCTAATTTCACATGAATTGGAATCTTATGTCAAGGCTACAGAAGAAACTCCAGAGTTGGAATAAAGATCAGTTTCCAGCTTAGAAAGATAGCAACATAGTAGAGAGCAGTGCTGATGGCATTCTCAAGTGCCAGAGCAGCTGGAGGATAGGGTAGGGAACATGAGATGCCTGCAGGTCCCTGCAAATTGGAGCAGTAAGCATCTGGACTCAGGGGTACACAACCCAGAGGCTGCAGAGACCTACAAGAGAGCAGGAGCAGCTAAAAAACAGTGTATAAGATGGGATAGAAAGAGTGTCTCTCAATCAGCCAACTGGAAGGAAAGAAGCAACATATATACAACCAATCCAAAATACAACCAGACAGCCCAAGTTAATGACATGAAGGCCACCCCAAGAGCAACAAGTTGAGGAAGTCTAGAAGACTGCAACACTGACCTCCACAAATCTCTTAACACAGAAGACTGCTCCATGAAGGCAAGGAATCAAAGTAGATAAGTAGATTAATCCAACGTAAAAACAAGCAACAGCGGATTCCCAAAATGGGGGGGGGGGGGGGGGGGGTGGTTAGTCTATCACCAAAAGGATAGGAGGAATCTCTAGAAAGATCACTAAATGAAAAAAGAGGCAAACAAACTATCAGATATGGAATTCAAAATAATGATAGAGAAGCTCAATGAGCTCAGCCAGCTCAAAGAAAACTATAAACAACTCCAGGAGAACTACAAAGAACTCCAGGGAGTTAAAAGGAACTTACTGAGAGCTACACCAGCATTAAAAAGGACTTAGAAACTATCAGTAAGAGCCAGGAGGAAATGAAGATTACAATTTCTGAATTGAAGCATACAATAGAAGGAATCAACAGCAGGCTAGAGGAAGCAGAGGATCAGATCTGCAAGCGGGAGGACAAGGTAGAAAAATATTCCAAGACAGTGCAAGGGAATGAAAAAAAGGCTGGACAAGAATGAAGAGGTTTTAAGAGAGCTGCAGGACAACATGAAACACAGTAATATCCATATCATAGAGATACCAGAAGGAGAAGAAAAACAAGGAATGGAAAACCTGTTCAAAAAAGTAATGATAGAAAACTTTCCTAACATGACGAATGAAAGCATTACTCAAGTTCAGGAAGCACAGATGGTCCCAATGAAGATGAACCCAAACAGACTTACTCCAAGACACATTATAATTAAAATGACAAATTTCAGAGACAAAGAGAGACTCCTAAAAGCATCAAGTGAGAAACAGCAAATAACATATAAGAGGACTCCAATAAGGCTATCAAATGATTATTTAACAGAAAAAAAAAAAAAAAAAAAAAAAAAAAAAAAAAACAAAAGGAAAAAAAAAAAAAAAAAAAAAAAAAAAAAAAAAAAAAAAAAAAAAAAAAAAAAAAAAAAAAAAAAAAAAAAAAAAAAAAAAAAAAAAAAAAAAAAAAAAAAAAAAAAAAAAAACAAGAAAAAACAAGCCAAAGGGAATGGCAAAAAATACTCCAAGTAATGGAAAACAGAGGCCTACAACCAAGAATACTCTACCCAGCAAGGCTCTCATTCAAAATGGAAGGAGAAATAAGGAGTTTCCCAGACAAAAGAAGACTAAAAGAATACATCTCTACCAAACCAGCATTGCAAGAAATGCTAAAGGGTCTGCTAAAAAAAATGAAGAAACAGAGAGAGACAGTGAGGAAAACAGGTACAAAGGGGAAAAATGGCAATAAATAAGTACCAATCAATAAGACCCTTAAATGTAAACAGATTAAACATGCCAATCGAAAGATATAGGGTAGCTGAATGGATAAGAAAACATGACCCACATACATCCTGTCTTCTAGAGATCTACCTCAAAACAAAAGATCAACACAGATTGAAAGTGAAGGGATGAAAAATATATAAAGCAAATGGACATGAAAAAAGGCTGGAGTAGCAATACTTATTTCAGATAAAATAGATTTTACAATGAAGGCCATCAAAAGAGACAAAGAAGGACACTTCATAATACTTAAGGGAACAATCCACCAAGAAGAAATAACTCTGGTATATATGCACCCAACATAGGATCTCCAAAATATATAAGGAAATTCTTGGAGGACTTCAAGAAGGATATAAACAGCAACACACTCATAGTAGGAGATTTTAATACCCTACTATCAACAATAGCCAGATCTCTCAAATAAAAAATTACTAAGGATACAGTGGCATTTGAACAACAGTCTGGAGGAAATTGACCTAACTGATATATACAGAACTTTTCACCCCAAAGAAGCAAAATACAAAATCTCTTCAAATGCACATGGAACATTCTCTAAGATAGACCACATGGTAGGTCACAAGACAAGTCTCCACAAATACAGGAAAATTGAAATCACACCAAGCACCTTCTCAGATCACAATGGCCTGAAACTGGAAACCAATCTCAAAGGAAAAAAACAAAAACACCTTAACTCATGGAGACTGAATAACATACTTTTAAGTAATGAATGGGTTAACAATGAGATCAAAAATGAAATCAAAGAGTTTCTGGGAACAAATGACAATGAATACACAACAGTCCAAAACCTATGGAACACAGCAAAGGCAGTCCTCAGAGGGAAACTAATAGCAATACAGGCCTACCTAAAAAGGATAGAAGAAGCTTATACAAACAACCTCACCATAAAGCTGCAAGAACTAGTGGAGCAACAACAAACAAAGCCCAGAGCAAGTAGAAGGAAGGAAACCATCAAGAGCAGAGCAGAATGAAATAACTTAAGAGACTAAAACTACAATTTGGAGAATCAATAAGTCCAGGAGCTGGTTCTTTAAAAAAAATAAATAAATAAACAAAATTGACAAGCCTTTAAACAGAATGATCAAGAAGAAGAGAGAGTACCCAAATAAACAAAATCAGAAATGACAGAGGAAAAATCACAACTAATACTTCAGAAATACAAAGAATTGTAAGAAATTACTACAAACAACTATATGACAAGAAATATGACAACCTGGGTGAAATGGACACATTTCTGGAAATGTATAATCTACCAAAACTGAATCCAGAAGAAGCAGAAATCCTGAATAGGCCAATAACAACTAGTGAAATAAAGAAGTAATCCAAAATCTCCCAAAGCACAAGAACCCCAGACCAGATGGATACACAGGTGAATTCTACAAAACAGTTAGAGAAGAACTAATTCCTATCCTTCTCAACCTATTCCAAAAAATCCAAGAAGAGGGAAGACTCCCAAACTCTTTCTATGAGGCCAATATTATTCTAATCCCAAAACCAGGTCAAGACACAACTGAAAAAGAAAACTCTAGGTCAATATCTCTGATGAACATAGATGCTAAGATTCTCAACAACATATTGGCCAATCAGATTCAGCAGTACATTACAAAAATCATACACCATGATCAAGTGGGTTTCATCCCAAGGATGCAAGGATAGTACAACATTCGCAAATCAATAAATGTAATACACCACATCAACAACATGAAAGACAAAAACCATATGATCATATCAATAGGTGCTGAAAAAGCATTTGATGAAATACAGCAACCATTTATGATAAAAAACACTCAGCAAAATGGGAATAGAGGGAGCCTACCTCAATATCATAAAGGCCATATATGAGAAACCTGAAGCCAACATCATACTCAGTGGGCAAAAATTAAAAGCTTTCCCTCTAAGATCAGGAACAAGACAAGGCTGTCCACTTTTTCCACTTCTGTTCAACATTTGTTTTGGAAGTTCTAGCCATAGCTATCAGACAAGAAAAAGGAATCAAAGATATCCAAATTGGAAGGGAGGAAGTCAAACTGTCTTTATTTGCAGATGATATGATAGTGTACATATAAAACCCAATAGGCTTCACCAAAAACTTACTTGACCTAATAAGCAAATTTAGCAAAATAGCTGGATATAAAGTCAATATCCAGCAATCAAATGCATTTTTGTATACCAATAGTGAAACATTAAAAATAGAAGCTAGAAAACAATTTTCATTTACCATAGCAACAAGAAAAATAATCTTTTACCAAGGAGGTAAAAGATCTGTAGTCAGAAAACTACAGAACATTGAAGAAAGAAATTAAAGAAGATACAAATAAATGGAAGTATGTACCATGTTCATGGATGGGAAGAACTAACATCATTAAAATGTCCATACTACCCAAAGCAATCTATAGATTCAATGCAATCCCAATTAAAATATCAATGACATTCTCCACAGAGACAGAAAATTACTTCAAAACTTTATATTGAGCCAAAAAACACCCACAAATAGCCTCAGCAATCTTGAGGAAGAAGAACAAGAAAGGAGGAATCACAATACTGGACATCAAACTATACTACAAGGCTACTGTCATCAAAACAGTCTGGTATTGGCATAAGAATAGACATATAGATCAATGGAACAAAATAGAGAGCCCAGAAACAAACCCAGGACTCTGGTCAATTAATATTTGACAAAGGGGGAAGGAACATAAAATGGAGGGAAAAAAGTCTCTCGAACACGTGGTGTTGGGAGAACTGGACAGCAACATGCAAAAAGATAAAACAAGACCACCAGCTTACACCATACACCAGATTAAATGCAAGATGGATAAAGGACTTAAACATAAGCAGTGCCACCACAAAGGTCTTGGAGAATAATATAGGCAGTAAAATTTTAGATATTCTACACAGAAATATGTTTACTGATACTTCTCCAAGGGCAAAGGAAATCAAAGAACAAATCAACAAATGGACTACATCAAATTGAAAAGTTTCTGTTCAGCTAAAGAAAATACCAGCAAATTTAAAAGGGAACCAACTGTATGGTAAAATGTATTTGCCAATGATACCTCAAACAAGGGTTTGATTTCCAAAATATATAAAGAACTTATGCAACTCAATACCAGGGAGACAGACAGCCCAATTTAAAAATTATCAAAGGACCTGAACAGGCAACTCACTGAGGGAGACATACAAAGGGCCCAGAGGCATATGAAAGAATGTTCAACATCCCTAACCATCAGAGAGATGCAAATTAAAACCACAATAAGATACTACCTCACACCTGTCATAATGGCAATCATCAACAAGTCAACAAACAACAAGTGTTGGCAAGGATGTGAGGAAAAGGGAACCCTGGTGCACTGTTGGGAATGCAGGCTGGTGCAGCCACTATGGAAAACAGTATGAAGTTTCCTTAAAAAACGAAAAATAGAACTGCCTTTTGATCCAGCAATTCCACTACTAGGACTATACCCAAAGAACATTGAAACACCAATTCAGAAGAACCTATGCACCCCTACGTCCAAAGCAGTGCTATTTACAACAGCCAAATGCTGGAAACAGCCTAAGTGCCCATCAGTAGATGACTGACTGGATCAAAAAACTTTGGTCCATCTACACAATGGAATACTAAACAGCAGAAAGAAAGAAGGAACTCCTACCTTTTGCAACAACATGGATGGAATTGGAGAGTATTATGCTTAGTAAAATAAGCCAGTCAGTGAAAGACGAATACCATATGACCTCACCCATTTCAGGACAATAATGAACAAAACAAACAAATAAGCTAAACAGAACCAGATACATGAATACAATGAATAGACCTCCAGTGGGCACTGGGCAGGGGGAAAGGGATGGGAGGAGGGGAGAGGAAGAGGCAAAGAAGGGGAGCAGTTTAGTCAAAGAACTAGTATGGAAGAACCATGGACATGGACAACAAGTGGGATTGACTTTGGGGGAAGTGGGTAGGTGGGGAAGGGGGCAGAGGGAAGGAAAAAGGGGATGGATGTAATAAAACAACAATAAAATTAAATTAAAAAAAAAAAAAAAAAAAGATGTTTCCACCAACATTATTTAGACCATGCCTGGCCCAGGTGATCCATCTCCCACTCAAAGTCTCCTTAATCAGATGTGGGTTCATCCCTCTACCTTCAATAGAGATGTTCATCACAGAGCCCCACCTCCACCCCCAGCTAGTGACTCAATTCCATGGCAGGCAGGGTCTTTTGGGGAGAATTTTGCAAAGCTTCTCTGAGGAGTGAGTTTATGCCTTCCCAAGGCAGCAGTACTCAGAGTGACAAAGAACTGACCCCCAGGTCAACAGTCAAGAATGAGTGCAGCCCTGTTAGCACCAAAGAACACTAACAAGGGACCTGGCTCTGCTGAGACAAAAGATGCTCTGCCACCCTGGGTTAAACTGCTAGGATGAAATGCTGCAGACCCAGACAGGAATGCATGACCAACCGTTGGATCCATTTCCATTTTACAGAACACCAGCATGTGCATTATCTCATTTTGATTCATCGACAACCCTGCCAGGTAAGTAGGGCAGAGATCATGATTCATACAGCAATTTTATTTGTTCCTCTATGAAAGCCATGCGGCTATCCCTGGGACAGACTGTCGCAGACGGAATGTAGACACAGGCAGCCCAAACAAGCCAGTTTTGACCCTTAGGCTATTACAAACACAGCCAGAATCCTGAGGGTGATACAAAATATTTCTTTCCTTCTCTATCAAGTCTCCTTTCCATCTTAAGCATCCAACTCTAATAGAACCAAAAAGTCCCTCATTTTCATCTTCCTTTCTCTTCCCCTTATATGATTCTGGATTCTGCATTTCTCCTGGTTAGTGCTCTCATCCCACCTTGCTTTGGTATGAAAATTAGTCTTTGTTTCCTGCCAAGAAGCCAAAGCAAACAAAACTCATTTTTCCTGGATCTTTTAAAACCCCTCATTCCCAGGCCAAATTCCCCATTAAATCCCATCTAAGGCACCAGTGAAGTTGGGGGGTGCTGAGTCAAACTCAAGTCATCCACCTCTAATGCAATATGCCAGGCTGATCTGCCTTGCCACAGTCATTCTCTAACCATCATGGACCATAACAAAGACTCAAACAAAATCACCCATACCCATGCACTGCCCAAGACCCTAAAATAAGTCCAAGCATACAGCAGTCTATATTCAAATATAGGATAAAATCTAACTTTAAATTGGCTCAGTTCTGCCACTCCATCCATTTTACATTGCTGAAAGTAAGCTTATCTTGGTCTAAGCATCTGCTTTATGGTTACTTCGCTGTACTTAAAGATTCTCCAGGCCCTGGCTTGTGGCATAGTGGATAAGGCACCAGCCTGCAAACCCACAGGTTGCTGGTTCAATTCCCAGCCAGGGCAACATAACCAGGTTGCAAGCCAGGTCTCCAGCCAGGTTCGTAGCTGGAGGCAGGTGAAAGGAAACCACACATTGATGTTTCTCTCCCTCTCTGCCTCTCTCCTCTCCCCCCTCTCTAAAAATAATAAATAAAATCTTTTAAAAATATTTTTTATTTAAAAAAAAAGGTTCTCCAAGAGTCCAAAGAATTGTAAGGTCTGTCCATTAAGCAAATTTTGAACTCCTCCCCCAAAATAAAAACTACTACCACCTCCAAATGAGCAATTCCTTCCAGATTTCAAAATGTCAGCTCTGGCCAGTGTCGCTAAGGTGCCACTAGGCTAATGAGGACAGGTGGCATGAAAGCTTAGCTGTTTTCTGAGCATATTCACAGATGGTTGTCTTTTACCACAGCTGGAAACACATCCTCATTCTGAGGTGCTGCTTTCGGAGTTTGTCTGCACATAGATGGATGGTGTGAGATTTCTAGTTAATTTCTGGAGACACAAAAGCAACTAGGCTACTTTGACCACTTCAAAGAACACGAATCATTGGCTTCACTAATACTCACTTCAACCAGGTCTTGAATGCCAGCTCATTTTGAAGGCCAATGTACTATTGGATGATATTTAAACCCTCTCTTCTCTTTATAAAACATTGGCAGCCATAGCAGGTAAGAATATATTTTACATGTTTCCAATCAAAACAAGTGACTACAGTTGTATGAAATTTAACACTAAGCAGAAGAAAACACCAGACCTTTTGTCAGTGGGTTCCACTTACATTGGAATGTCATGTATGACGTGTAAATGGTGCTACGTTTCTTATCAGTGTGTTTCTCGGACAGTTCCTAGATAAGCCAAGTTGGTGGATGAGGAAGGAAAGTACAAGAAAAAGGGATAAGGAGACAAGGATGTTGAAAGAGGTCGGTTGCCACATGGAAGCCTGGTCAGTGGTGGCTACCTGGGATTCAGCCTGCATGTGTTATCCACATGGGAAAAAAAAAAATCCCTTCTCCTTGAGCACTTGTAACATAGCTTCTGCTTCCAAATCCATAAATTCAGGAAGCAAAGAGAAATGGCATTTCTCACTTCTCCTGCTTGCACAAATCCCTTTGGCCTGCACTAATTGATGGCCCAGTTCACACATTAATATTTTGCTCTTCAGTCCTCTGAAACCTTTTTCCACCACCCCATGGCCATCAGCTCAAATGTAAGTAATTAACATTTACACCATTTGAAGCACTTTGCACTTATTATCTCATCTGACCCTTGCCATAACAAGGAAGTATGATAATCCCAACTTTACACAGGAAAACTGGAAACCCTAAAATCAATTTGTACCAGTTTATGTAGCAACTACTCACACATTAGAGTGTCTGCTCATCACACTCCAGCCAATACTACATCTTATAATGTTTTAGTTGGCCAATTTGATAGGCAAAATTATGCCTCAGTGTTCTCCCATTTTCATTTTTTGATATCAGTTAAAGATGAGCATTTTTCTTTACATGCTTTTGGACTATTTGTATGTCTCATTTTGGAAATCAACTTTCACACCATTTGCATATTTGTTGGCTTTCTTTTTATTTTTAAAGGTTTCTTTGTGGTTTAAAACTATTCATTATTACCATATGCATATAAGTCCCTCCAATTGTCACTTGCTCTTTAATTTTTATCACTGTGCTCTGTTATACAAAGTCTTCAGATTTTTTTTTACAATGCTGCACATTAATCCCCAGAACTTATTCAAAGTTCTTGGATTTTAAAGAAACTTCTATTATTTTTCTTATAATTTCTTCTACAAGTTTCATGCATAAAGCAATCCTATCTCAAAATGAAACAATAATTTATCTTAATGTAATTCTAGTTTTTGTCTTAGTTTTTACAGGGTTTTTTCACATTTACCTCTTTCATTCATAATTGTGAAGGTCTAACTTGCTTCTTTTCCCCTAAAAAATCAGTTCTTCCAACACAACATCTTGAATTTATTTGTTTCCCATTGACTACAATGCTTTGTCACATTTTAATATACTTATGCTCAGATTTTAGCTAGTAGTGTTTATTTTATGCCATGGATTATTTCTTGTACCCTGTCACATTGTTTTGATAATTACAGCCTTATAAAATATTTTTATTTCATCAGACAAGTACCATTGTTTTCTAAATGTCATTGGATTACCATTTTTAATTTTTGCAAAATACCCTTAGGTGATCTCAACCATTAATTCTTCCATATGAACTTTACAATTATTTTCAAAGAGCCTCAAAAGTTCCAATAGGATGCTGATTAGGGTATTGTGAACTTATACATAAATTTTTTAAAAATTGACACCTTGATAAGATTTAACATTCTGATTAAAAAATATATATTCTTTCAGGCCCTGGCTGGTAGCACAGTGGGTAAGGTGCCAGTCTGCGAACCCAAAGGTTGCAGGTTCGATTCCCCAGCCAGGGCACATAACCAGGTTGCAAGCCAGGTCTCCAGTCAGATCTGTGGCTGGAGGCAGGTGAAAAGCAACCATACATTGATGTCTCTCTCCCTCTCTGCCTCTCTCCCTTCCCCTCTTTCTAAAAATAATTAAATAAAATCTTTAAATATATATATATATATATATATATATATATATATTCTTTCAAATATTCCCCTCAGTCAAGTTGGGTGTATCATTGTATTTATTGGATTTCATTATGTTATGTTTTACATTTAAGTTAGTTAAAAATATATTTAACATATATTTCTTAAATAAAACTTTTCTTGTAAAACACTTAGCATAGTTGGCCCTGGCTGGTGGCTCAGTAGATAGGTGCCAGCCTGCGAACCCAAAGGTCACTGGTTCAATACCCAACCAGGGCACATAACTAGGTTGCAAGCCAGGCCTCCAGCCAAGTCTGTAGCTGGAGGCAGGTGAAAGGCAACCATACATTGATGTTTCTCTCCCTCTTCTGCCTCTCCTCCTTCCCCTCTCTCTGAAAAATAATAAATAAAATGTTTTTTAAAGATCCCTTAAAGGAACCATGGACATGGACAACAGGTGGGATTGACTTTGGGGGGAATGGGTGGGTGGGGATGGGGACAGAGGGGAGCAAAAAGGGGATGGATGTAATACAACAACAATAAAATTAAAAAATAAAATCCCTTAGCATAGTGCCTAAAACATAATAAGAACTTGATAGCATGAATGAAATGGTATCTATTAACACTCTTTGATGTAAGAATTAGTAAGCTTTCTTTCTCATTATGCTCTTTGTTTCCTTTTTTCATTTTTCTGCTTCTTTCTTTTTTTTTCTTTTTTTCTTTATCTTTTTTTGTTGTTGTTGTTGTTGTTGCTGTTTTGTTTTGTTTTGTTTACTGGACCAAAGTTTTTTTTAATTAATTTATTGTTGTCGTTTTACAATTACTTCAGTTTTCCCCCATTGCTTTCTCCTGTCCTTGCCTCCCCATCCCCTCTCCCACAGTCAACTCCGGCCTGGTTGTCCATGTCCATGGGTCTTTCACATTAGCTCCTCAACTAAACCCTTCCCCTTCTCTCCATGCTTCTCCTCCTCCCCCCTTCCCTCTCATCATTATCATTCTGCCCCTTTTTTTCCATGTCTCTTGTTCCATTCTGCTTGTCTGTTCATTTTGTCCATTAGTTTTCTGTATTAAGTGAAATCATCTGGTATTTGTTTTTTTACCACCTGGCTTACTTCACTAAACCTGATAACCTCCAGTTCCAACCATGCTATTGCAAAAGGTAGGAGTTCTTTCTTTCTTCCTACTGCATAGTACTCCCCTATTTAAATGCACCACAGTTTTTTATCCATTCTTCCACTGTTGGGCACTTAGACTGTTTCCAGCATTGCTATGAACATAGGGATGCACAGGTTCTTCTGAGTTGGCATTTCAGGATTCTTCAGGTATAATCCTAGCAGTGGCTCATTAGGCAGTTCTATTTTTAGTTTTTTGAGGAAATTCCATACTGTTTACCATCATGGTTGCACCAGCCTCCATTCCCATCAGCAGTGCACTAGAGTTCCCTTTTCTTCACATCCACACCAGCACTTGTTTGTTAATTTATTATGATGTCCATTCTGATAGATGTGAAGTGTTATCTCATTGTGGCTTTAATTTGCATCTCTCTGATGGTTAGTGATGTTGAGCATTCTTTCATACACCTATGGGCCTGTTGTATGTCCTCCCCAGAGAAGTATCCATTCAGGTCCTTCTAGAACAAAGATTTAAAATTTTTATATGGAGCCAAAAATGACCCCAAATAACTACAGCAATCTTGGAAAAGAAGAATAAAGTAGGAGAAATCACAATACCAGATATCAAATACTACTACAAAGCCATTGTAATCAAAACAGTCTGGTACTGGCATAAGAATAGACATGTGGATCACTGAAACAGAATAGAGAGCCCAGAAATAAACCCAGGACTATGTGCTCAACTAATATTCAATAGAGGGGGAAAGAACATAATATGGAATAAAAATAGCCTCTTGTTGGGAGAACAAGACAGGCACATGCAAAAAGATAAAGCTAGACCATCAACTTACACCATACACCAGAATAAACTCAAGATGGATGAAAAACCTAAACATAAGCCATGCCACCATAAAAGTCCTAAAGGAAAACAAAGGCAGTTAAATCTCAGGTATCCCACACAGCAATGTTTTCACTAATATTTCCCCCAGGGCAAGGGAAATAAAGGAGCAAATAAACAACTGGGATTGCATCAAACTAATAAGTTTCTTCTCAGCTAAAGAAAACATCAGCAAATGAAAAGGGAACTAACCATATGGAAAAAACATATTTGTCAATGATACCTCAGACAAGGGTTTGATGTCCAAAATATGTAAAGAACTTACATGACTCAACTCAAGGGAGACAGACAACCTAATTAAAAAGTGGGCTTTTTTTGTTTTCTACAATACATATCTTTCAAAAAGTGTATCAACATTCATGATCAATTTTATTGCCAGTTTATTTATGCCAAAATATTGTCATTCTTGACTTTCTCTTCATTGACTTTCCCAATTGTCTGGAGTGTATCTTGATGTTTTGGAGGGCTGAATGAAAAAGGCAAAAAGATTAAGCAAAAATTATATGTATATGTATATGTATATACACACACACATACATATATATTATATACATATATATGTATATATATATATATAACACACACACACATAGATGCAGACAACAGAGGGAAGGAGGGCAGGGGTAGGTGGAGGTGGGCAAATAGGGGATAAATGGGGATGAAAACAGGCTTTGCTTTGGGCAATGGGTGCATGATACAGTGCATAGATGATGCTCTGTTGAATTGTACATTTGGAACCTGTATGGTTTTGTGAACCCACATCACTTAAATAAATTCAATCTTTAAAAAAGAAATAGATTTATTTTTCTAAGGGATTGCGTAACCTAAAATAACCAATTATCTGAGCATAAAATATAAAGATTTGTTTTGAAAAAACTTTTTCAGCAAGCTCTGTCATGCCAATCAGCATCCACAAAGCTGCGATCAACCATTGACATGTAGCCATTAGGCTGCAAAGTGGGAGAAAAAACAAGTTATCCTTTGCTGTTTATAGATATCAGGTTTGTTCTGTTTCAGACATCAAAATAGGTGTCAACCATAATTTTATAGTTCTCTATTCATCTCCATCAGCCCTATGATTAGTGGACTGTTCTTACAGATTTTGAACAGTTTCAGTATCTGTTTTGGTTTTCAGAGTTGTCTGAGTTTCCATTTTTTCTTTTTTTTTAATATGAAGTTGGAAAAGACTGTGTCCGATACAACTTTTAAACAGAAGTCCATTGATCATGTTCATTCTGGTACTATATATTTCATGACAGTATAAAACAGTATGAGCATTGAATTCAGATAGACATGGGATTGTGTATCAGTTAAGAACCTAATTGTTTCATGCAACAGAAAACCCAAATTAAAGTGGCTTAAGCAATAAATAGAATTCATAGGTTTATATGACAAAAACAGCTAGAATAGGGCTTCTAGTAACTGCTAATGAGACCAACAATATCACCAAAGACTGGTGTCTGTCAGTCTCTCTTCTCTCTCAAACACAGCAGTACCCTGTACTGGATGCCGCCTCACAGGAGCAAAGTAAGAGCATCCACCCTCACATCCTTATACCACATGTTCTAAGGAACGAAAGCAAAATTTTGTAAAGGATTTTTCAAAAGAAAAGGAAATTTTTTCTTGAAGGCTCAAAAACTATCTTCTTGCATCTCAATGACTTTTTGATAATGAGGTGTCCATCCTCAAACCAAACCAATTACTATAGCCAGAAAATGAAATGCATTGGCTTAAATCAATCATAGACAAACCCCTAACACTAGAGCCAGTCCCACCCAAAGTGTACAACTGAGACCAGAAAAGATGCTGATTTACCCAAGATAAAACCATGGCTCTGTGGGCAGAAGAGGAAATAAATATGGATGAGACAAACAATAAGCATCCAGTTACTATGAATGATACCTCCACCTCTCTTCTTGACTGGATCTGTCCATTCTAAGTAGCAGAAACTCACTACATTAACTCTTTCTTTTTAAAACAATTTTTGATTGATTGATTGATTCTGAGAGAGAGAGAAAAAAACATAGATTTGTTGTTCCACTTACTTTTACATTCATTGCCTGCTTCTTTTTTGTGCCCTGACTGGGGATTAAACCTACAACCTTGGTACATCAGGGTGATGCTCTTACCAACTGAGCTCCCAAGCCAAGGCCACTGCACTAACTCTTTATTGTTGCTAACAAATTGTCCTGAAATTTAGCATCTTAGAATAGCAAGCATTTATTATTTGACAGTTTTTATAGATCAAGGATCAGGGTCTCTCATGAAAATACTGTAAGGGTGTCAACAGGAGCTGTATGCATCTCAAGGCTGTAGTATATACTTCCAAAATGGTTTCTTCCCATGGCTGTTGGCTCCTTCCCACAGAAGTACTTGAGCATCATTACAACATGGCAGCTGCAGTCCCCAAAGTGAGTGGTCCAAGAGAGAAGCAGCAAGGAGGAAGCTGCACTGTCTTTACAACCCAGTCTCCAAGGTTGCACACCATTACTTCTACTTTAAGGTATTTGTTATAAGTGAGTCAACTAAGTCCAGTCCACAGGCAACAAAAGAAGAATTAGATTCTGCCTCTTGAATGAAGGATTATCCATTTCTGGATATTTTTAAACCAGCAGACCCATTTCAAACATTCTTCAACCACACAGGGAATTATTGCTTCAGAGCAGGGAAAGATAATGTGGTAACTCTCCATATGAATGGAGAGCTGCATTAATCTAGTCCTTGGAAACTGGAACTTGAGATCTACCACTACCCTACCTCTAGTTCTCTTTGCCTGTTGGTCTCACTTTTTCCCTAAGGCAAAAAGAAGAACATTTCCTCATGCTGGGCAAAATAGCCACTGGCACCCAGTTTAGCAATCCCACAAGGCAAAGATTCCCTCTTCCTCCAAGAATCTGAACCTTAATCCCAGAATGTATTCTCATTGGTCAATGTCCACCCAAGATCAATCATGATCGTTCAGAAGATGATTGCCTTGCCCTGCATCAATCACATGCCCAATCTTTAGGTCATAAGGTCAAGGTAACTTCCAAAAGAATAGGGATTGGGAATAAAGAACTAATTGTCCACTATGGCCACTCACCACCTATGTGGCCTTGAGCAACATTCTTGAACTCTATGCCTCAGCTTCCTCATCTTTAAAATATGAATAATAATGCCTTCCTATAGAATTGGTTTAGGATTAAATGAGATGATGTATATGACATACCTAACACAGCGACATACAGTAAATTTTCAAAAAATATAGTTTTTGCCCTAGTTGGTGGCTCAGTAGATAGGTGCCAGCCTGCAAACCCAAAGGTTGTTTATTTAATTCCCAGTCAGGGCACATAACCAGGTTGCAAGCCAGGTCTATAGCTGAAGGCAGATGAAAAGCAGCCAAACACTGATGTTTCGCTCCCTTTCTTCCTCACTCCCTACTCTTCTCTCTAAAAATAATGAATCTAAAACTCATCACTCATTATCATTATTTCTTGTTCTTGATACTTTTTGTGAGAGCAAATTCCTTGAGAGTAGAGATCAAGTTTCCCTCTATAAACACCATAGTCTTTGTGATTTTGCCAGTATGGGGTTTGGAAGGAGGCACCTCACACATTTAACTTGGGGTGTTAATGTGGCTCATTAGAAAAGTGAGGAGGCCCAGTGGAAATCTCTGTGCACTCTTGGAGGCCAGCAGAAATCCACAGACACACTCCCCATAATATATTCTGCTGGTGCTCTTAGTAATAAAGTAGCAGATGTTAAACAAGGAACCTGCCCCTGGCGTTATCTGTTAATTGATGCGATGTGTGTTTTTATGGAATCTTGATCAAAATGTTTAATTTCTGGCTATAAGGGAAACCCTAGAATGGGCAGAATCAAAGTATTCTTCTCACAGAACATTAAGGAGTATGATTATTATCAAAACTCATAATCAAAATTTCTACACCATGGGCAACAAGTGGGATTGACTTTGTGGGGGAGTGAGTGGGTAGGGAAGGGGACAAGGGGAGTAAAATGGGGATGGATATAATGCAAAAAAAATAAAATAAAATTTTTAAAAAATTTCTATACCAGCAAAGAAGTAACTAGTATGTTTAGTCTTTTTTAAAGGGAGGAGTGACAAAACAAATCAGTTTAAAAAGGAAATCGAGTAGGAATACTATTTTCACATCATACCTATGATGTGATCACCATAGGTAAACAAAGAATCTCCCACACATAGATATATACATGTGGACACAGACACACTCAAATAATATTCATGAGCCCCAAGAGAAACAAAGAGAAAAACAAAAACAGACATACAGAGAGACATGAGGGTAGATACAGAGATAAACAAATCAAGAGAGATGTTCACTGGTACACTTTTCTTACACATTCATCAACCTGGCCAATCTTCTCTTTAGGGGTTTAATAATAGCTGATTCAACTCAATAGGGAGTAGTCACATAACTGACCTTGAAAGATGCCTTGCCCAAAAGTCTAAAATATATGACCACCATCCCAGACAAGGAGATATAAAGTCTCATGTCAGGTGCCAACTTGTGGATCCAGTTAATCCTCAGCTTCAAAAAAAGGACACACAAAATCTATCAACTTGGTTCGTCCATCAATCCACTCTGTTTCCTCCTGTCATCAAGAGAGCGGGAAAGAATGATCTGTGGTGGCTAACCTACAGTATCTAATTTGTGGCCTTCCCCTAAGTTAACATAATGATCATAGAAACTCATATATTGAGCTCTTACCATTTGCTTGGCACCATGCTAAAATTTGTATGTTCAAAATCTCATTCTATTCCAAGAACATCAGAGCTTCATTTTGGAGATAAGAAAACAGTACTATGTAGAGTCAACACAAAAAAACACTGTGTAATATAGCATATGTAAGTCAGCCACCTAAAAGGTGTTTCTACAGGAAGTTGCTAATTGGCCACCAGCTGAATTAAAGTTTCAGAAAATACAGCTGTGGGGTCAGGTTGGGTATTTAACTTTATAAATGGGAGTAAATGAAGAATCAAGCCTAATTAGCCTGTTAGGCCAGGTAGCCATTTACAGTTTAAATCTACATTAGAAACAGTCCATGACTCTAAGGGCCCTCATAATCCTCGATTGTAAAAAGGGAGTATCATTCTTTTTGCTTAGGCTACATGAAATTATTTAGCTTCTCTGCAAAGCTATGGTCATTCTTCAATATGGGAAGGAGCAAATATAGCACTTCTGGTAATTTCCTCTGGGAATGACTGGAGGTCATCTCAGTCTGGTCAAGAGGTGCCAGAGGAATTCTAAGTCAGTAATCATTGGTTGCAAGTAATAGTAATCTAGTCTACATCAGTTTTGCAGATAAAAAGATGAATAGTTGATGGTTTTTGTACTCATCACAGAAAAATTTTACTAAGTTTAGTAAATAGTAATGATGGAAAGACTTTGGTCAAATGGGAATGTATTGTGTGGTAGTTTCTGGGGACTGCTATAGGATTGAAGGGCAGGAATGTATTGAAGCCAAAGAAAAAAGCTGAAAAAGAAAAACTCACCAGTGACTAACTTCTTTCCTCTTCTCACCTATACTTCTGTCTAATATTGTCATCCTATACCTGAAAATCTGTAGTACATATCACATTAGCGATGATGATGATGATGATAAATAATGGGTATACTTCAGTTCCTGAGTTTCTATAAACCAGCTTGAAAGAGTCACTAGTCTTTTAGGTTCAGTTCCAAATTCTATGGGAATAAACTATGATTGGCCCAGCTTGGGTCATGTGAGCACTATGGTCCAATCAGCTGCAGTCAGAGGGCTTGAATCACATAGTACTCCTGATATGGCTATTGGCATTTGCCCTTGCGAATTTTCGGAAGTTTCCAGAGGAAAAGCAATTTTGGTCAACTGGTAAGAACCACCAAAATGTGTCTGCTATAAAGATACAGGAAAGGCCCTGGTTGGTGGTCCAGTGGATAGGCGATAGCCTGCAAACCCAAAGGTCGCTGGTTCAATTCCCAGCCAGGGCATATAACTAGGTTGCAAGCCAGGTCTCCAGCCAGGTCCTTAGCTGTAGGCAGGTGAAAAGCAACCATACATTGATATTTCTCTCCCTTTTTTCCTCCCTCCCTGTCCTTCTCTCTAAAAATAATAAACAAAATCTTTAAAAACAAAAACAAACAAAATAAATAAAGATACAGGAAGAGAAGGGAATAATGAACAAGCTGACACCTAACATTTTCTAGTGTTTCTGTGTGTCAGGCATTATGTCAGGGAGGTACCTAAAATATGTTACATCAACTCTCCTATTTTTATCACATATATCTAAACTTGTCTTTCAAAAGAGATTCAAAATAAATACAAAGGACTCTGTGAAGAAAAAGCATCATTCCATCCCTCGCAATTTTCCTTTTCCACAGTTTGGCCCTCCAAATCCACCACCCCCCAAAAATATTGACTCTCCCAATTACAAAACAGAACTCCTGTACTTATAAATAGAGACAATGTATGAGGAGGATACTATTGTTAGAGAAGCTAGTCAAGAACATTCAATTATATTTATTTTCAGCCAAATCCACTTACCCTTAATTTGCACTCATTTGGTTCAGTACTATGGAAAATCAGTTGAGTACCTACTCAACAAATCATTGTTCAAATTTGTATCAGTTTCCTAGGGGTTTCATAACAGAGTGCCACAAACTGGGTGGTGGCTTAAACAACAGGTATTTATTTTCTCACAGTTATGGAACATAGAAGTCCAAGATCAAGGTATGAGCAGGACTGGTTTCCTCTGAGGCCTCTATCCTTGGCTTGTTGATGTCCATCTTCTCCCAATGTTCTCACATTGTCCTCCCTCTGTACAAGTCCAAATCCCCTCTTCTCATAAGAACACCAGTTGCAATGGATTAGGGCCCATTCATATGACCTCCTTTTACTTAAATTACCTCTTTATAAAGACCCCGTCTCCAAATACATCACACACTGAGGTACTGGGTGTTAGGGCTTCAAGATATGAATTGGGGAGGGGGTGGGCACAAGTCAGCCCATTAAAAAAGTCTTCACGCCCTGGCTGGTAGCACAGTGGGTAAGGTGCCAGCCTGCGAACCCAAAGGTCGCAGGTTCGATTCCCCAGCCAGGGCACGTAACAAGGTTGCAAACCAGGTCTCCAGTCAGGTCTGTGGCTGGAGGCAGGTGAAAAGCAACCATACATTGATGTCTCTTTCCCTCTCTGCCTCTCTCCCTTCCCCTCTTTCTAAAAATAATGAAATAAAATCTTAAAAAAAAAAAAAAAAAGTCTTTGAACCCTGGCTGGGTGGTTCAGTTGATTGGATTGTCATTCCAAACACCAAAATGTTACAGGTTCAATCTCCAGTAAAGGCACATACCTAGGGCACAGATGGAAGGCAACTGACTGATGTTTCTCACATAGATGCTCCTCATGCAATTGTTTTATATATATAGCTCTTGCTCTCTTTCTGAAATCAATAAATATATCCTCAGGTAAAGTTTACAAAAGGCTTTGAAGACCATTCCTCTTCTGCCACCAAGCCTACACTCTCACCATTAAAGTCATTTCTCACATTAACAATATCTCCTTGATTTCCAGGATGTACTTTATCAAGGTAGAAGAGTGTAAGGCCTGTCCTATGGAAAGAGTATGCTTTGCCTTGTTGCAAACAGGCTGGCTACCATCTCAGATTTAAAAAAAAAAAAAATTAAATTCTAGAGAATGGAACCCAGTGGATGTCTGGGTTGGAAAAAAGAACTTCATATATTTAAAAAAAAAAAAAAAAAAGAACTTCATATAATCAAGAGAAAAAGAAAAATGAGAGAAGACTTATGGTAAATTCCATCTCCCTGAAGGTATAGCTCTTTAAATCTCTCACACAGTATAGTTTTGATTCTGTCCATGGCAATTTCAACTACTTTTGGAGAACCTTCAAGACTGACAGGGTCCTTTCTCCTCCTAAGTAATGCCATATTGTGTTTAGACCTCAGCATCTTTCACAACATTACTTTTCAACAAAAGCAGCCTGCATCTCACCATGACCTTTGTCCCTCCCCATTGAGGATATAACCAGGTTAAGATTCACCATGTTTCTCCTCAATTTTCCTCAATCTAGTGTCAAGAGCTTTGCCTAATTTCCTTGGCATCCAGAAAGGCAGTTGAGTTCCAACTTTTAAGCTTCACTCTTCCAAGAGGCTTCCACAGGCACAATTTCAACTCCTTGGCCCACAGAGAAAGGGGTGGTAGTTGGTGATGAGCTAATTTAGTACCTGCTGCCAATGTACTCAGTAGTTAAACAGATTAAATTAATTCTCCTTAGAGCAGCAGTTTTCAACCTTGGCTGCACATTGTATTCATCTTGGGAGTTTTAAAAAAAAATACTGATGACTGAGTCCCACCCCTGGATTCTGATTTAATTGGTCTGGGGGTGCAGCCTAAGCATGAGAATATTTAAAAGCTCTCCAGGTGATATAAATTGCAAGCAAGCTGAGAACAGTTGCCTTAGTGGTTCTCAAAGTGTGGTCCTCAGATCTGTAGCACCAACATTACTGGGGTGCTTACTTGAAATGCATGTCCTCAGGTTGCATCCAGATCTCCCACATCAGAATCTTAACAGGTGGGACTCAGCAATCTGAATTTTCACACGCCTGCCAGGTGATTCTGATGCATAATAAAGTTTAAGAACCACTTTTCTGGTGGTCCTTGTTGTTGGACTACACTCAGCTTGGCAGCAGATACTGCTCAGGTCCTGTTCAACTTCCTCTTACTAACTTTGTTCACAATAAAAATCCCTTTGATCCACCTCCAAGTTCAGCTCACCTTCCTCTCCAGGCCTAATTCTCACCTAAGCTAGGAAGAATGTCAGGCATGCAGGCTCAATGTTCTGTGACTGAACATAGAATTCATGTTTTTGGCACACTGGTTCTGACCTCTTCGTGTCCATCTCCAATGAGTAGACCTGCTTTGCAGACTAGTTCCAATATGGCCCACCTATTCTAATAATTATGCTAGTGGCTTCCCCAGGATCAGAGTTTCTTATTTGAATCAACTTCTTCATATCTCTTACCTTTCTAACGCTAAGGAACCTAATTGTGTATACTGATGTCTTCCTCGTCAAAGATGCATTTCTCTGATTAATTTCCTCCAAAATAACTGCTTATTTCTCTAGTAATTCAATCAAGAATGTATTTTTAAATCATTATGTCTTATATTTTATGCCCCTTTGTAACCTACCTCATACACTTGTTGGAACAAAGTAGGTCATAACATAAATAAAGTGCAAGGGGGGAAAGGAAGTAAATGCACCAAAACATTAAGAAATGGTTATTTCAGGGAGGTGGGTGAAGGTGCCTTTTACTTCTTTCTTTGTTCCTTTGATTTCCATGGTATGTTATTTGTTCTAGAGGAAATAAGAATACATATTAGGGAAATAGTTTCTATTTAGTTTGGGAGAATAGATGGATGGTAATTTTTGGCTTTGGAATTCAAGGCTCTTTATGGCTAGAAGAAATGAAACAAAGAGGGAAATAAATCATTGAATATGCTAAAAGAAATTATTTAATTGAATGCTAGTTGATTAAGATCACTGTTGGGATGTGGGAGGCTAGTACTTACGGAGAAGCAAGACAGTGAGAAATTCCCAGTGGTAAGGGACAGTCAATGAATTCCAAGAAGAGTGAAGTGTAACATTTTTTGTACTTAACCCCAGCTTTCCTTAGACCTTTCTCACACCATAGCCTTTTTGAGAGGATACATGGAAAGAGGCCAATGCGCCCTATTTGGGATGATAGATCTCAAGAGGCAGAATGAGAAAAAATATAGTGAATTCACTAAATCTACAGATATCTTATAAGGACTACACACCCACAGATTAAGAAATACGAGCTCAGGCTATGTTCATTGCAAAAGAAAAATGTTTCCAAAAATTCTGAGAAGTCTAGGGTAGCACATGAAGGAAAAAAACAGTAAAAGGAAATGTACCAACACACTGTCAATAGTATCACTAGTTAAAGGCGTTTCTTTTTATATGTATACCTTTTTATGCTTTTCAAAGTTCTCCTAATGTACATAGATATACTAACTTCATAAGCATGAAAACAAAATATATTTTTATTAAGTGCATGAGAAAGAAAGAATATGATGGTAGGACCATAAAATGGAACCAAAGCCCTGGCTTGTGGCTCAGTAGATAGGCACCAGCCTGTGAACCCAAGGTCACTGATTCAATTCCCAGTCAGGGCATATAACCAGGTTGCAAACCAGGTCTCCAGCCAGATCTATAGCTGGAGGCAGGTGAAAGGTAACCATACATTGATGTTTCTCTCCCTTTCTTCCTCCCTCCCTGAACTTCTCTCTAAAAACAATCAATAAAATCTTTTTTTTTTTTTAATGGAACCAAGAATAAGCTTGTGATACCACTGTTCAGATATCCTGCTCATGTTTCATGGATCAAAAGTATTTCCCTCATTTTATTGTAAATTCTTCACAGTATCATTAGTGATGGCTATATAACAGCATATAAATGAATGAATAATAATTGATTTAATCCTCTTATTATAGAATTAAGAAATAATTGAGTCATTTCCACTTTTCATACTATTAGTGATAACTGTACTGAACATTTTTGTACATAAATCTCATCCACTCCTAATAAAAATTTTATATGCATGGCCTGATTATTTAAATGTCTTGCCCTTTACTCTTCTCACTTTATGAAATGCTCCATGACCAGTAGTTAAATATCCCCAATGCCCTTGGCTTACCTACCTTCTTTTCCTGACTTTCTCCCCACATTGCTGTGTTCTCTTTTCTGAGGTGGAACCCCTTCCAGCTACAATGAGCATATAAAAGGCCCAACCTTCTGGTTCTTCAACTCAAAACAGCACCACATTGGCCATTTTTTTTTTTTTAAAGATGTATTTATTATTTCCAGAGAAAGAGGAAGGGATAAAGGCAGAGAGGAGAGAAACATCAATATATGGTTGGCTTTCACCTGCCTCCAGCTACAGACCTGGCTGGAGACCTGTTTTGCAACCTGGTTATGTGCCCTGGCTGGGGAATCGAACCAGCAATCTATGGGTTCACAGGCCTGCGCCTTCTCCATTGTGCTACCAGCCAGGGTGGCCATTACTTTTAAACCAATATCTCATAAAAAATACTTCTAGCAACTGTGCATATTCATCACTGGAGAAATGAATGATGAGGTGGGTGTTATTAATCAAATGTTCAGAGGAATTATCAGTGGGTGTTCCCAAGTTCCTAAAAATCCCTCAAAAGTTACCCCAATACTTACTCTTTCTCTCTGTCTCTTTCCTTCCTCCCTCCCCAGCCCCTCTCTCTTTTCTAAAAATCCATAGCAATCAACAACATTCCCAGTAGGTCGTAAGAGAGATGGACAAGATTCACTGATTTCTATTTACCTGATGGGGCTTTAAGCAATTCTAGTTTTATGGGGCACTAGGGATACACACAGAGAGACTCTACCTTCTATTATGAGAGTTCAGAAATCCTCAGAAGACTTGATTAGCCTTTATAAAACTGGTCCCAGTTTGTTCGTCTAAGAGATTTAAGCCCAGGGTCAGTGGAAATTCTTTGTTTGACTTGTAAAATGTGCTCAGTTCTCCTATTATTTGCTTCTTTCCAAAGGAATCATGAGAAGTCTGACATTCAACCCAAAGACATGCTTGGGTCCCACTCCATTACACACACACACACACACACACACACACACACACACACATACACACCGTAAGTAAAACATTGCTCTTGTAATGTTTGAAACCCCATCAGAAAATGACTTCTCTGTGGCTCTTCATCTCTGTCTTGGCAAAGAAAGAATGGGGTTGCTGTCTTCTGGATTAGTGTGGATGGCATTCTAGGTCCAATGGAGTTCTTCTGTGTACCCTTGGGGAGGTGGATTTGCAAAGCCTTAGGCAGGTAAGTTGGAAGAAGATGGAAGCTTACAATTGTCTGAACCTTTCCCAGATATTCAGCCCTCTCAAGAGAGAGTTTTCAAAGCTTAGACTCCAATTGCAATGTCATGGGCACCTATTGTTTTGCTCCTCTAGAATCTCTTTGCTTCTATTGACAGAATCCCAACCCTACCTTTTTTGCAAAGGAGCCTTGCCTTCCCCTCCTTGCACCCATATGACTGAGTGGATTTAACACAACCATCTCTTCTGCTCCACAGGCAGTCAGGTGATTCAAACCCAGCCAATGAGACTTCTCCATTCCTTCCACACAATGATTCATTCAAAAGTAGACACAAGATTTGAACCAAATCAATTAGAGCCTACAGGTATCAGTTATGAGCCCATAGCCAAAACACAGGAAAACCAAAACATAAAACTGGGCTAAGTTGCCTTATTATAGGATCCAGGCACCTAGAGTCAGGACACTTAGACTTAAAAATGATGTAAACCAATATACTTTTATTCTTAATCCAAGTGCATATAGTTTCTCTTTTACTTAAAACTAACAAGCTATCAAATAGAATGGCTGTCAGAATGACTACCATCCATAAATCAAAAAAAATACTTGTGTTGGCAAGAGTGTGGAGAAAAGGGAACCCTGGTACACTGTTGGTAGAATTGTAATTGGTGTATCTACTATAAAAAACAGTATGAAGGTTCCTCAAAATCCAAACTACTAATGCTCCCCTGTGTTACTACAGCATTAGTATTTACAATAGTCAAGATATGGAAGCAGGCCCTGGCTAGTGGCTCATTGGATAGGCACCAGTCTGCAAACCCAAAGGTCACTGGTTCAATTCCCAGCCAGAGCACATAACCAGGTTGCAAGCCAGGTCTCCAGCCAGGTCCTCAGCTGGAGGCAGGTGAAAGGCAACCATACATTGATGCTTCCCTTCCCCTCTCTAAAAAAAAAAAAAAAGATATGGAATCAACCTAAGCGCCCATCAATAGATGATTGGATTTAAAAAGTGGTGGTGTATATATGAGTATACAATGGAACATTATTGTGGTGGTGTATATATGAGTATACAATGGAATATTATTCAGCCATTAAATAGAATGAAATCTTGCCATTTACAACAATATGAATGGACATAGAGAGCATTATGCTGAGTGAAATAAATCACAGAAAGACATTACCATATGATTTAACTTACTTGTGGAATCTAAAAAAATCAAAGAAAAATATACAGAAGAGAAACAAGTGCATAGATACAGAGAACAAACTGAGGGTTGCCAAATGGGAAGGAGTCTGGGGTGCTGGGCAAAAAAAAGGTGAAAGAGATTAAAAACAAATTGCTAGGATTAAAAATAGTCATGAGAATGTAAAGCACAGCACAGAGAATAAAGTCAATATTATAATAGCTCTAATGGATTCAGATGGGTACTAGACTCAGGGCAATTACTTCATAAGGTATATAACTGTCTAATCACTATGTTGTATATCTGAAACTAACACAATATTGTATATCAAATGTAATTTTAAAATAAAATTTTTAAATAATAATAAATAAGGGATCAAGATGGTGGCAGAGTAGTGGGCAGCACTAAGGGCTTTCTCAAGCGCCAGAGTGGCTGGAGAATACGGTAAGGAACACAGGACAGATGCAAGTCCCTGAGACTTAGTGTGGTAAGCATCTGGATTCTGAGGTGCATAATCCAGAGGCTGCAGAGATCAACAAGTAAGTTGGTGAGACAGTTCCAGAGCCAGGCCAAGGTCATTTCTGGACAGTGGCAGCTATGCCCAGAGAGGCAACTCTGACTAAAGATAGATTCAGGCTGCTCTTTGACTGGATATTTGAGTAGCAAATAGTGTGGACAGTAAGCTCAAACTCAGGAGGACTGAGAAGTTGAATTCCTGCAGTGAAGGGAATGCATGAGAGGTGGCAGCTGAGAAAGCTGGAATATAACTGCCAGAACCACAGCACAAGGACAAGAGATCCCTCACTGGCAAGGGAGTCCATAGCATAAAAGCAGAACTGCAGCCTCCACCAACAGAGCAGGCAGCTCAGAATCCAAGCAGGAATAGGGGTTCCCTCACATGCAGCATTGCACCAACTCCCACAGAGCCTGCCATGCAGAATCTGCTTGAGAGGGGAGGCTGAAAACAACAGCACGCCACCATTGTTCAGGTCTGAGCAGCCAAGGGCAGCACGTCACCTCCCTCGGAGCCCAGAGCCCACTTTGAGGACTAGCAGGGAAGGGAAGGGCCGCCCCCCACCCTCTGCAGAACCAGCGATGAATGGATGCTGGAAGCTCAGTCTAACAGGGATGTAGCATTTGGAACCAGCCCTGACTGTGACACACTCCAAATTGCTAGGCCCTGCCCCCCACTAAGGTGCTTAAGCCTGACTGCTGACAGCAGAGAGACTTGATTGAGAAAAAGAGGCAGACTCAGGAAATGGATCTCTACTAACCTCAAGCACCTGAGTTACACCAAGGTCTACATGAATTATTAATCTCCAATTAGCAGCTCAGTAACAGCAAATGAAATGTGGTAGGAATATCTCTCAATCAGCCAGCTGAAGTGAAAAACTCATCAAGCCAAAATACAAACAGACTAAATTAATGACATAAAGGGCACCCCAAGAGCAACAAGTTGAGGAAATGTGGGAGATTGCACCACTGAATTCCTTAAGTCTCCTACCACAGAAAAGCACTCCACAAAGGCAGGGAGTCATACAGATTAACCCAAAAACAAAAACAAGCAATAATAGACACCCAAAATGGGGAGAAAAAGAAACAGTCCATCACTGAAAGGAAAGGAGGAATCTCTAGAAAGAAAGCTAAATGAAATAGAAACAAGCAAACTATCAGACATGCAATTCAAAGAAATGGTTATAAGAAAGCTCAATGAGCTCAAAGAAAACTACAAAGAACTCCAGGGAAACTACAAGGAATTTACTGAAAATTATACCAGCATTAAAAAGGACATAGAACCCATCAGTAAGAACCAGGAAGAAATGAAGAATACAATTTCTGAACTGAAGAACATAACAGAAGGACTCCAAAGCAGGTTAGAGGAAGCAGAAGACTAGATCAGCAAAATGGAGGACAACATGGGAAAAAATAACCAGACAGAGCAGCAAAATGAAAAAAGACTGAAAAAGAATGAAGAGATTTTAAGAGAGCTGCAGGACAACATGATACGCAATAATATCCATATCATAGGGATACCAGAAGAAGAAGCAAAGCAAAGGACAGAAACCTGTTTGAAAAAGTAATGACAGAAAAATTCCGTAACTTGATGAGCGAAAATGTCACTCAAGTTCAGGAAGCACAGAGGATCCCAATGAATATGAGCCCAAACAGGCCGACTCCAAGACACATCATAATTAAAATGACGAATTTCAAAGACAAGGAGAGAATCCAAAAAGAGAGAAACAGCTAACAACATATAAGGGGGCTCCTATATGGTTATCAAATGATTTCTCAATAGAAATACTACAAGCCAGAAGGGATGGCAAAAAATACTCCAACTAATGAAAAACAAAAGCTACAACTGACAATACTCTATCCAGCAAGGCTCTCCACCAAACCAGCATAGCAAGAGATGATAAAGGGCCTGCTTTAAAAAGACAAAGAAACAGACACAGAGAGGAATATAGGAACAAAGTGGGGAAATGTCAATGAACAAGCAACTGTCAATAATAACCTTAAACATAAATGGATTAAATGCACCAATAAAAAAACATAGGGTAGCTGAATGGGTAAGAAAACATGACCCACATATATGCTGTCTTCAAGAGACCCACCTCAGAACAAAAGATTGACACAGACTAAAAGTGAAGAGATGGAAAAATATATTTCAAAAAAATTGACATGAAAAAAGGCTGGAGTAGCAATACTTACATCACAAAAAAACAGATTTTACAATGAAGGCCATAAAAAGAGACAAGGAAGGACATTTCATAATGCTCAAGGGAACAATCCATCAAGAAGATTTAACTCTGGTAAATATATATGCACCCAACATAGGAGCACCCAAATATATAAGAAAAATCTTGGAAGACTTAAAGAAGAATATTGACAGCAACACATTAATACTAGGGGGTTTTAATACTCCATTACCAACAATAAACAGATCTTCCAAGCAAAAAAACACCAATGATAGTGTGGCATTGAACAACACTCTAGATGAAATGGATGTAACTGACATATACAGAACTTTTCACACCAAAAAAGCAAAATACACATTCTTTTCAAATGCAGATGGAACATTCTCAAAGATAGACTGCATGGTAGGACATAAGACAAGCTTCCACAAATTCAAGAAAATTGAAATCATACCAAGCATCTTCTCAGATCATGATGGCTTGAAACTAGAAACCAACCTCAAGGGGGGAAAAAAAGAAAACATTCTACTTCATGGAGATTGACTAACATGCTAGTAAGTAATGAATGGGTTAACAATGAGATCAAAGATGAAATCAAAAGTTTCTGGAAACAAATAAAAATGAATACAAAACAGCCCAAAACCTCTGGGACACAGCAAAGGCAGTCTGCAGAGGGAAGTTCATAGCAATACAGGCCTACCTAAAAAGGTTAAAAGACACTCACACAAACAAACTAACCATAAAGATACAAGAACTAGAAGAGCAACAACAAACAAAGCCAAGAGCAAGTAGAAGGAAGGAAATTATCAAGATCAGAGCATAACTAAATGACATAGAGATTAAAAGTACAATTCAAAGGATCAATAAATCCAGGAGTTGGTTCTTTGAAAAGATAAACAAAATTGAAAAGTTTCTTACCAGACTCATCAAGAATAAAAGGGAGAGAATCCAAATAAACAAAATCAGAAACAACAGAGGAGAAATCACAACTGATACCACAGAAATACAAAGGATGTAAGAAATTATTACATACAACTATACAACAAGAAATTTGACAACCTGTTTGAAATAGACAAATTACTGGAAACATAAAACATACAAAAACTGAATCAAGAAGAAACATAAAGCCTGAATAGACCAAAAACAACTAATGAAATTGAAGAATTTAAAAATTCCCAGCCTACAAGAGCCCTAAACCAGATGGCTACACGGGTGAATGTTACCAAACATTTAGAGAAAAACTAACTCCTATCCTTCTCAACCTATTCCAAAAAATTCAAGAAGAGAGAAGACTCCCAAACTCTTTCTATGAGGCCAGTATTATTCTAATCCCAAAACTAGGTCAAGACACAAATAAAAAAGAAACTACAGGCCAATATCTCTGATGAACATGGATGCTAAAATTCTCAACATAATATTGGCAGACAGGAACCAGCAATATATTTTTAAAATTATACACCATGATCAAGTGGGTTTCATCCCAAGGATGAAAGGATGGTACAATATTCACAAATCAATAAATGTAATACACCACATCAACAAAATGAAAGACAAAAACCATATGATCAATAGATGCTGAAAAACATTTGATAAAGTACAGCAACCACTTATGATAAAAAACACTCAGCAAAATGGGAATAGAGGGAGCCTACACCAACATCAGAAAGGCCATATATGAGAAACCTGAAGCCAACATCATATTCGATGGGCAAAAACTAAAAGCTTTCCCCCTAAGATCAGGAACAAGACAAGGCTGGTCACTTTCTCCACTTCTGTTCAACATCATTTTGGGAGTTCTAGCCATAGCTATCAGGCAAGAAAAAGGAATCAAAGGTATCCAAATTGGAAAGGAGGAAGTAAAACTGTCATTTGCAGATGACATGATAGTGTACATATAAAACCCAATAGACTCCACCAAAAACTTACTCAACCTAATAAGCAAATTTAGCAAAATAGCTGGATATAAAGTCAATATTTAGAAATCAAAAGCATTTTTGTATATCAATAATGAAACATCAGAGATGGAAGCAAGAAAACAAATCCCATTTACCATAGCAACAAGAAAAATAAAGTATTTAGGAATAAACTTAACCAAGAATGTAAAAGACCTATCCTCAGAAAAATACAGAACACTGAAGAAAGAAATGAAGGAAGAAACAAATAAACAGAAGCATATACCATGTTCATGGATGGGAATAATTAACATCATTGAAATGTCCATACTACCCAAAGCAATCTACAGATTCAATGCAATCCCAATTAAAATACCAATGACATATTTCACAGAAATAGAAAAAATACTTCAAGACTTTATATGGAGACAAAAACACCCAAGGCAATCTTGAGCAAGAAGAACAAGGTAGTAGGAATCACAATACTGGACATCAAACTATACTACAAAGCTACTGTCATCAAAACAGTCTGGTACCAGCATAAGAATAGACATCTAGATCAATGGAACAGAATAGAGAGCCCAGAAATTAACCCAGGACTCTATGGTCAATTAATACTTGACTAAAGGGGAAGGAACATAAAATGGAGTAAAAACAGTCTCTTCAACAAATGGTGTTGGGAGAACTGGACAGCAACTTGCAAAAAAATAAAACTAGACCACCAACTTACACCATACACCAGAATAAACTCAAGATGGATAAAGGACTTAAACATAAGCAGTGCCACCATAAACGTCCTGGAGAAAAATATAGGTAGTAAAATTTTAGATATCCTATGCGGAAATATGTTTACTGGTACTTCTCCAAGGGCAAAGGAAATCAAAGACAAATAAAAAAATGGGACTATATCAAACTGAAAAGTTTCTGTTCAGCTAAAGAAAACACCAGCAAAATTAAAAGGAAACCAACTGTATGGGAAAACATAATTGCCAATGATACCTCACACAAGGGTTTGATATTCAAAATATATAAAGAACTTTGCAACTCAACACCAGGGAGAAGGACAGCCCAATTAAGAAATGATCAAAGGACATAAGCAGACAACTCACTGAGGGAGACATACAAAGTGCCCAGAGGCATATGAAGAATGCTCAACATCACTAGCCATCAAAGAGATGCAAATTAAAACCACAATAAGATACCACCTCACACCTGTCAGAATGGCAATCATCAACAAGTCAACAAATAACAAATGTTGGTAAGGATGTGAGGAAAAGGGAACCCTGGTGTACTGCTGGTAAGAATGTAGACTGGTGCAGCCACTATGGAAAATAGTATGGAGTTTCCTTAAAAAACTAAAAATGGAACTGCCTTTTGATCCAGCAATTCCACTACTAGGACTACACCCAAAGAATCCTAAAACACCAATTCAGAAGAACCTATGTACCCCTATGTCCATAGCAGTGCTATTTACAATAGCCAAGTGCTAGAAACAGCCTAAGTGCCCATCAGTTGATGATTGGATCAAAAAACTTTGGTACATTTACACAATGGAATACTATACAGCAGAAAGAAAGAAGGAATTCCTACCCTTTACAACAACATGAATGGAACTGGAAATTATTATGTTTAGTGAAACAAGCCAGTCAGTGAAAGATAAATACCATATGATCTCACCCATTACAGAACAATAATGAACAAAACAAACAAATAAGCAAAACAGAACCAGATACATGAATACAAGACTAGACCTTCAGTGGGCAGAGGGGTGGGAGAGGGGGAAAGAGGGAGGAGAAGGTGAAGAAGGGGAGCAGTTTAGTCAAGGAACTAGCATGGAAGAACCATGGACATGGACAACGAGTGAGACTGACTTTGGCAGGGTAATGGGTGTGTGGTGAAGGGGACAGAGGGGAGTGAAAAGGGGATGTATGTAATATAACAATAAAATTAAATTTAAAAAAAGAAAAAGAAAGCCCTACAGACTCCACTAAAAACTACTCAACCTAATAAGTGAATTTGTCAAAATAGCTGGGTACAAAGTCAGTATCCAGAAATCGAAGGCATTTTTATACACCAACAATGAAACAGCAGAGAAAGAAACTAAAAAAAATATCCCATTTACCATAGCAACAAAAAAAAATAATAGAGTACCTAGGAATCAATTTAACCAAGGAGATAACTTGCTCAGAAAACTATAGAACACTGAAGAAATGAAGGAAGATACAAATAAATGAAAGCATATACCATATTCATGGATGGGAAGAATTAACATCATAAAAATATCCATGCTACCCAAGGCCATCTATAGATTCAATGCAATCCCAATTAAAATACCAATGTCATATTTCACAGACTTAGAACAAATACTTTAAAAATTATATAGAGTCATAAATGACCCCAAATAGCTACAGCAATCTTGAGAAAGAAGAATAAAGTAGGAGGAATCACGATACCAGGTATCAAACTATATTACAAAGTTATAGTAATCAAAACAGTCTGGTGCTGGCACAAGAACAGACATACAGATGAATGGAACAGAATAGAGAGCCCAGAAACAAACCTAGGACTCTATGGGCAACTAATACTCAGCAAAGGGGAAAGGAACATAAAATGGAATAAAAATAGCCTCTTCAACAGGTGGTATTGGGAGAACTAGACAAACACATGCAAAAAAATGAAACTAGACCATCAACTTACACCATACCCCAGAATAAACTCAATATGGATAAAGGACTTAAACATAAGCAGTGCCAACATTAAATTCCTAGAGGAAAACAAAGGCAGTAAAATCTCAGCTATCCCATGCAGCAATATTTTCACCAATATTTCTCCTGGGGCAGGGAAAATAAAAGAACAAATAAACAAATGGGCCTACATCAAACTGAAAAGTTTCTGCTCAGCTCAAGAAAACATTAACAAAATGAAAATGGAACCAATCAAGTGGGAAAACAATATTTGCTAGTGACACCTCAGACCAGGATTTGATCTCCAAAATACATAAAGAACTAATGCAACTCAACACCAGGGAGGCAAACAATCCAATTAAAAAATGGGCACAGGACCTGAACAGACACTTCTCCGAGGAAGACATACAAAGGGCCTATACACATATGAGACATACAAAGTGCCCAAAGGCATATGAAAGAATGCTCAACATCACTAGCCATCAAAGAGATGCAAATTAAAACCACAATAAGATACCACCTCACACCTGTCAGAATGGCAATCATCAACAAGTCAACAAATAACAAGTGCTGGTGAGGATGTGGAGAAAAGGGAACCCTGATGCACTGCTGGTGGGAATGCAGACTGGTGCAGCCACTTATGGAAAACAGTATGGCATTTCCTCAAAAAACTAAGAATAGAACTGCCTTATGATCCAGTGATTCCACTACTAGGATTATACCCAAAGCATCCTGAATCACCAATTCAGGAGAACCTGTGCATCCCTATGTTCATAGCAGTGCTATTTATACTAGCCAAGTGCTGGAAACAACCAAAGTGCCCTTCAGTGAATGAATGGGTCAAAAAACTGTGGTACATCTACACAATGGAGTTATATGCAACAGAAAGAAAGAAGGAACGTCTACCATTTGCAATAGCATGGATGGAACTGTAGAATATCATACTTAGTGAAATAAGCCAGGCAACAAAAGATAAATACCATATGTTCTCATTTAACACAGGAGACTAATGAACAAACAAGCAGATGAGCATAAAAGAATAAGAGACATGGGGGAAATAAAGAGCAGAATGACAGTGACTAGTGGGAGGGGGAGAAGGGGAAGGCGGGGGCAGGGTTCAGTTGAGGAGCTAATGTGAAGAACACATGGACAACGAGCTGGGGATTGACTGCAGGGGGGACAGGGAGTGTGGAGCAGGGAAAAACATGAAGAGCAATGAGGGAAAAATGAAACAATTGTAATACAGCAATAATAAATAAAATTAATAATAAAACTAACAATTCTGATGAACACAACCTCATTTATTTAACAAACATCCAGCACCTGCTATAAACAGGCATTATGAGAGGTTCTAGCTATGTGGCACTAGCTAAACCTGTTTTGTGAAATCCCAAGATAACCCTCAGTGAATAGAGTTACAAAGAAATTCCAGTACAGAAAGATTTTATGAGAAAAGCATTATGCTAAGGATCAGGAAACAGATGTGGGTCCAAGTTTCTAACAATATGACCTTTGATAAGTTATTCAGCATTGGTGTACCTTGGTTCCCTTAACTATCATATGGGGTAAAAAGAATCATTAGATCAGGCCCTAGCTGGTGGCACAGTGGATAAGGCGCCAACCTGTGAACCCAAAAGTCTCTGGTTAGATTCCCAGCCAGGGCACATAACCAGGTTGCAAGCCAGGTCTCCAGCCAGGACCTTAGCTGGAGGTAGGTGAAAGGCAACCATACATTGATGTTTCTTTCCCTCTCTGCCTCTCTCCCTTTCCCTCTATCTAAAAATAATAAATAAAATCTTCTTTTAATAAAATAAAATCAGTTAATCAAATTTAAAAAAAAGAATCATTAGATCATTATAAGGACTGAATAAGATAAGGTTCTTGAAACGCTACCACAGTGCTTGCATGCAGGCCACTAAGGGTGTACTTGACACGTAGTATGTTCCTTCCTCAGTATAACGTTAGACATAAGCTAATCCTTCTGGGCTTCCATTCTCTCAACTATAAAATTAAGGTTTTTTCACTACATCAGTGGTTTTCCATCCTGCCTGCAAACTAAACTCACCAAGGGAGTTTTAAAATATACAAATGCCCAGGCTCTATGCCCAAGGATACTAATTTAATTGGTCTGAGTGGGGGCTCTTGGCACCAACATCTTTTAAATGCTCCTAGATGATTCCAGTGTGAAGACAGAGTTGAGAGCCACTGCAGTAGATGAGGATCGCTTTAAAAGTTAGCAGTCTATGGCTCTTATTATGTAAAAAATTTAAGCAATCATTAAAGCTATCAATTTTACTGCAGAAACAACCCAAGATGATGCATTTGAAAGTGGGCAATTAACCCTTCAGCAGAAAATGTTTAAAATTTTGAAATCAAACTCAACAAAACCAATCTCTTTTTAAGGAGAAAATTAAAACAGGGAAATTTTTTTTTACTCTAAGGTTACTCAGCAAACTCTTTTATTACTCTGCCATGCTTTTTGGTAGGACTATGGTCCCTTAGTTAGAAAAAAAATCTCAAGGAAAAAGGGATATAAGTTTTATTTTGTGAAAATACTCGATGGAGCTAATGAGTTTGTGTTCTTAATAGTTCCCTTGGGAAGTGCTATACAGTAAATATAATTTAAAATGGGGAATGAAACTGATTATTCATCAAGTTCTTATTTTAAGAATGCAATGATGAAAAAATGATGCAACATGACACATGAAATGGCCACTGACAATGCAGCCTATTTTCAAAAGTGTTTCGAAAATGCCCTCAAATCCCAGGGACTGGTAATGCTGCCGCATTGTTTACTCAGTTTTTGCTATTTTCACTGTCTTGTACTTACAAAACAGAATGGCATACATCCTCATTTCAAATAATTTGGTAGAAAAAAGGTCATATTCTCTTAAAAATCTAAACAATAAAAGAGCATTGACATTATCAGAAATCTTCAAAAACTGTGGAATAAGAAATTAATTATGAGATAATATACAGAGATTTGATTCCAACCTGAAAAACAAGTTAACCGTGTGGCCTTGGAAAATTATTTAGCTTGTAGAAGACATCTGCTCCAGCAAAGATGGGATAAAAGGGACTTGATATATTCTCCCACCTGAACTATAACAACATGACAGTAACAAAAAAGACAAAATATATGCAACAACAATTTTCAGGACACTGGACATCAGGCAACAAAGGACAGTGATCCCTGAGCAATTGGAAACAAATGAAGTGAAACATAGGACTCCCCAAGAATACTGCCTAAGGGATGTCCCAAACCACAAAACAAGAAGGAATTATCTGGGAGTAGCACAGTGGACTTTTCAAGGTGAGAAGCAGAATTTCAGAAAAAATAAAGCAGTTAGGATTTGCATGACGTACTACAGAGTAGAGAACTTCACAGAGAGAAAACACTGAAGACCTGCAGAGGTCCTCCTTGAGTTTGCAGTAGAGAACTGACTGATATAAGGAAACTTCCCAAGGCCAAAGAACCATTTGATGGATTGAAAGGAACAATAACAGGTTTTCACATTAGGTTGGGAATAATTACTGTTCCTGCAAGCCAGACTTAAAAGCTCACAGTTCATGGAGAGTATTATGCTTAGTGAAATAAGCCAGTCAGTGAAGGACAAATATCATATGATCTCACCCATTACAGGACAATAATGAGCAAAACTAACAACAAGCAAAACAGAACCAAGTATATGAATATAAGGAATAGGTCTTCAGTGGTCAGGCGGAAAGGGCCTGGGGGGAGGGGGGAGGCAGAGGCAAGAAAGGGGAGCAGCTTAGACAAGAACCTAGTATAAAGGAACCATGGACATGGACAACAGGTGGGATTGACTTTGGGGGTAATGGGTGGGTGGGGAGGGGGACAGAGGGGAACAAAAAGGGGATGGATGTAATACAACAACAATAAAATCTAAATTAATTAATTAATTATTTTTTTTTTTAAAAAAAGCTCACAGTTCAAAGTAGTCAGAAAAATCTTGCCTCATTGAGGAAACGAATTAGTAGTGCAACACTAAGTACTGCTCTGTGAAAAAGCAAGACTCAAAAGGATCTAATTGTTTCCAAATAATATCTGCATTCTAGAGCAAAACTCAAGAAGATGTATAGGAATACAAAAATATCTGCTAGCCAACAATTTCTGACATCCTATCAAAGATAACTAGGAATGCAAAAAAAAAAATCAATTAATAAAAACAGATGCAGGCATTACAATTAGCAAAGAAATTAAAATAGTTCTTATAACTGTATTCCATATGTTAAAAATTTTAAGTAAAAACATGACTAAATATTTTTTTATTCATTATTTTTTAGAGAGAAGGGCTGGGAGGGAGGCAGAAATGAAGAGAAACATCAATGTATAATTGCCTTTCACCTGCCTCCAGCTACAGACCTGGCTGAAGACCTGGCTTGCAACCTGGTCATGTGTCCTGACTGGGAACCGAACCAGTGACCTTTGGGTTCACAGGCTGACACCTCACCACTGAGCCACCAGCCAGGGCTATGAATAATATTTTTAAAGGCTCAAGAAGAACTTCTGGAGATGAAAACTACAATATCTAAAGTAAAATACAGAATGAAAAGATAATTTAAAAGTTTCAATAAAACTTAAGCACAAAAAAAAGCCGAAGAAAAAGAAAGTAAACTACCACAAAACACCCCAAAATCAAATTGCTTAAAACCAGTAATAAAGGAAAAAAATCTTAAAAGCAGCTAGAATAAACTGATACTTGACATAAAGAGAAACAAAGATAAGAATGGCAAGAGATTTACCTTTAGAAACAATGTAGGCAAAAAGACAATGAAACATTTTTTTTAAGTAAAAAATGTCAAGCTAGAATTCTATACCTAGCAAAATTATTTTTAAGCATTTTTCAAAACAAAGGTATTTTCAAACATTTTTAAAAAGCTGAAAGTATATGTCCAGCAGAACTGCACTCCAAGAAATGTTCAAAAAGAAGTACTTTCAGGAAAAAAGGAAAATGGCATTAAATAGAAATCTGGATCTACCCAAAAGAATGTATAGCACTAGAAGAACATACATAAAACTTTCTCTTATTATTTAAATATTCTGAAAGATAATTGACTTTTAACAACTAAACCTGTATTTTGAAGTTTAGAGTATATGTGTAAGTATATTATATGATAAACAGAATAATTGCCAGTGGGGCAGATACTATATGTATAATAGTATAATATCACCTGAAAATAGACTGAAATAAGTTAAATATCTAAACTATAATCACTAAAATAACAAAACAGAGCTAATCAATCTACAAAGGAGATAAAATTAAACCATAAAAATTCAATTATCTAAGAGAAGTCAGAAAGAAAAAATTAAGAACATATAGGGCAAATAGAAAACAGGTAACAAAATGAAATACTCAAACCTAATTGTTTCAAAAGTTACCTTAAATATCACCAATTAAAAAGCAGAGATTATCAGATTGGATTAAAAAAAAACCCAACTGTATACTGTTGACAAGAAAGGTAATTTAAATATGAAGACACAGAAAGGTTTAAAGTAAATGGATCAAAATAGACAAAATACTTCAACATAAGCTGTGCAATCATTAAAGTCCTAGAGGAAAACATAGGAAGTAAAATTTCAGATATCCCATTCAGTAATATTTTCACCAATCTCTCTCCTGGGGCAAGGGAAATAAAGAAACAAATAAACAACTGGGACTCCCTCAAACTAAAAATTTCTGCTCAGCTAAAGAAACATCAGCAAAATGAAAAGGGAACTAACCATATGGGAAAATGTATTTGCCAATGATACCTCAGACAAGGGTTTGATCTCCAAAATATATAAAGAACTTACACAACTCAATACCAGGGAGGCAGACAACCCAATTAAAAAATGGGCAAAGGATCAGAACAGACACTACTCCAAGGAAGACATAAAAAGGGCCCATACTCATATGAAAGAATGCTCAACATCACTAGCTATCAGAGAGATGCAAATTAAAACCACAGTGAGATTCCACCTCACACCAGTCAGTATGGTCGTCATTAACAAATCAACAAACAACAAGTGCTGGCGAGGATGTGGAGAAAAAGGAACCCTGGTGAACTGCTGGTGGGAATGCATACTGGTGCAGCCACTATGGAAAACAGTGTGGAATTTCCTTAAAAAACTAAAAATGGAACTTCCTTTTGATCCAGCAATTCCACTACTAGGATTATACTGAAAGAATCCTGAAACATCAATTTAAAAGAACCTATGTACACCTATGTTCATAGCAGCACTATTTATAATAGCCAAGTCCTGGAAACAGCCTAAGTGCCCTTCAGTGAATAAATGGATCAAAAAACTGTGGTATATTTACACAATGGAATACTACACAGTAGAAAGAAAGAAGGAACTCCTTCCTACCTTTTGCAACAGACTGCATGGGGCTGGAGAGTGTTATGCTTAATGAAACAAGCCAGGCAGCCAAGGACAAATACCATATGATCTTACCTAGTAACAGGAAAATAATGAACAAAACAAACAAATGAGCCAAATGGAACCAGAAGCATGGAAACAAGGAACAGACTGACAGTGACCAGAGGGTGGAAGGAGGTAGGGAAAAAGGGAAAGAAAGAGAAAAGCTTAGTCAAGAAACTAGTATAAATACTCATGGAAATGTACAACAAGGTGGGAATTGACTGTGGGATAGGGGATGAGATAGATGGGGCAGGGGAGAGCAATAGGAAGAAAAATGAGACAACTGTAATGTAACAACAATAAACTAATAAGAAAAAGTATACACAATAACACAGGTCAAAAGAAAGATGGAGTAATTGTATTAATATCAAAGTACATATTAGAGAAAACCGTATCACCAGTGAGAAAGAAACTTATTTTATAATGCCAAAGAAGAGGAATCGTCTAGAAGCTATAGCAATCTTAAACATTTTGTACCTAATAGCTGAGTTTCAAAATATGAGAAGGAAAATATGATAGACCATTGAGGAGAAATAGACAAATAACACAATTATATTCAGAGATTTAAATACCCTTCTTTGCAATAACCAGCAGAACAAATCCCTGCCTAGAAGGGCAAAACACAGACAAATGAACCAGATGGCGAAGGAAGCTGTGTGCTCCTCATGACTTCTAAACACCTCATCTTGCCCAGGGCCAACATGAAGGTGAAAACTGCCTCTGCTCTCATCCTACTATTAGGACCTGCTTCGGGCCAGAAAAAAACAAAGAGCTCTCAACCCCCAATGGGTTAAAAAGAGAACAAGAAGAGTATGATCGAAGTAGCAACAGTGACTATACCCACACACACACAGATGTTTATGACTGTAAATAGAAAAAAATGTCTACAAAGACACATCAAATTCTTAATGCCGTAACTGAGAATGGAGATGGGATATGTTCCAGCAAGCCAGTATTGCCTCTATAACACAGGTGACAAGCCCTGGCTGGTAGCACAGTGGATAAGGTGCCGGCCTGCGAACCCAAAGGTCGCAGGTTCGATTCCCCAGCCAGGGCACATAACCAGGTTGCAAACCAGGTCTCCAGTCAGGCTGTGGCTGGAGGCAGGTGAAAAGCAACCATACATTGATGTGTCTCTCCCTCTCTGCCCCTCTTCCTTCCCTCTCTCTAAAAATAATGAAATAAAATCTTAAAAAAAAAAAAAAAAAAAAAAACACAGGTGACAAACACAAGGCTTGTGGGCCTAACAGAGCCCTCCACCTTTTTTTATCCAGCCTGGCACCTTGTTTCTACCCTGCTCATTTAACTGTTAAGGAGTAGTTACATTTATACAGTCCCAATATTACATTTGGCCCTTTGAAGGCAACCCCAAGGCTGATGTGGCCCCCAGGGAAAAGGAGTTTGACAGTCTGCTCTATAGTAATTATTACAGTTTCCATTCATTAAACATTTTCCTAGCTTCCCCGCAGCACACTAAACACTTAATTACGTATATTACCTTATTTCATCCTCATTTACCAATCACCTCATAACATAGGTATGATTATCAGTCAATTTTGCCAATGAAGAGAGTAAAACTTGGAGGTAAAATTATATTTTAAGTTCTCATGACACTTAATATGTAGAATCTAAAAAATAAACAAAATAGAAACAGACTCATAGACACAGAGAACAGACTGGTGGTTGTCAAAGGGATGGAGGTTGGAGAAACTGGGTGGAAAAAGTGAAGGGGTTAAGAAGTACAAGCAGATAGTTCAAAATAGTCACAGGGATGTCAAGTACAGCATAAAAAATATAGTCAATAATATTGTAATAACTATGTATGGTGTCAGGTAGGTAGCTGAAATATTAGAGGAATCACTTTGTAAAGTGTATTGTTGTCTAATCACTATGCTGCACACCTGAAACTAATAAAAAAATAATATTAAATGTAAACTGTAACTGAAAAATAAAATTTAAATTTAAAAGAAGCCCTGACTAGTGTGGCTCAGTTGGGCGTCATCTTACAAAGTGGAAGGTCACTGGTTTAATTGCTGATCAGTACACATGCCTGGACAGGGCGTGTACAAGACATAACTGATCAATGTTTTTCTCCCTCTCTTTTTCCTTCCGTTCCCCACTCTCTAAAAATAAATTTTTTTAACTCTTTAAAAAGGAGGGAAGGCAGAGAGGGAGGAAGAGGGAGTGAGAGAAGAGAGAGGAAGGAAGGAAGGAAGGGGAAGGAGGAAGGAAAAGAAAGAAAATCAGGAAAGAAAACTGCAAAATTTAGGGCTGCATAATTCCAAAGGCCCATGCTTTTAACCAATACACTGACCCTACAATTCAGAAAAAAATGAATGAAGCTTACACTCACAGAGCACTTAGCACATGCTAGGAACTATGTATTGAATCCTCACAACAACCCTCTAAGATTGATTGTCCTGGTCCCCCTTTAACAGATGAGGAAACAAAAGGACAGAAAGGTTACTTAATGTGCTGGTGAGGGATGCATCCAGGATGCAATTCCAAGTTGTCTGGATCTACAATCGGAGCTCTCACTACTAACCTATACTGTCTCTAAATTATAGTTGTGCCTGTTTTTGTGCCTGTCACTGGACCAGGGATACAAAATGTATGAGATTGTGCCTTCAAGGAGGATGATGTTTAGGAGGAAATGCTTATACTAACAAGATAAGTTAAAAATCAGGATACAGCATGGTGTCCCTGTGTGTTAACAGGGTACACTGTATTTAAAAATGTGCCTAAAGAAGTCAACAAAATATTGACACAGTTTCAGTCCATGGCCAGTAATTCCACTTCTAGAATCTACCCCACCGGAATCAGAAAGATGATCAAAATGTGTATGCAAAGATGTTTTTTGCAGCAAAACATGATACCTAACATTGTTCCCCAGTGGTGGTGTTAAATTGTGACACATCTATATGAAGAGATATTATGTTGTAATATTTAAGGTGCTTATAAATATCTTTTTAAAATATTTTAAGCATTTAATCCCAAGGAGAAATGCTCAAATTATAGTATTAAGCAAAAAAAAAAAAAAAAAAAAAAAAACCACACAAAAATTAATTTAAGGTTTACCAGATCTCAATCATGTAAAATACAAAATAATTAGTACTAATCATAATAGTAATAATGTAGAAAAAGAATAGCCCAAAGACAATGGTAATTGCTTCTAAGTGATGAAATTATGGATGATTTTTATTTCTGCTGCTTTGTTGGAAAATCATCATTTCTTATACTTTTATAATCAGGAAAAAGTGAGCATAAAATTGTGTGTAGGAGAAAAGACTGGAAGAAACTATAGTAAAAATATATATATTAGCAGTGGTTGTTACAGAATCACAGCCTTTGCTGTTCTGGAACAGTTGTGGGGATCCAAATGCCCACCACCAAGAAACGTAACTCCCAAAACAAAAGTTTCTTGAAAAAGGAAAGGGGGTTTATTTAAAACTTTAACAAACTCAGAATAATAGTGGGTTCCTACTGTGAAGTCCCACTCCCTTAAAAATACCCAAAAACACTTAGTGCTGCCTCTCCCTGGCAAGCAAGGCCAGTTTCAGAATACATGAGTCAGAGGTATCATCTTTTAGAAAAGCAGAAGTCCGTGGTTCCATGTTCCCAGTTCATCATTTCAGGCATCACCATGCTTGGTTAGGCAGGTCCCTGCAATTCCAGCCTCATCAGCCATACTGCTGTGTTCTCCAGGCAGGTTTCCCAACCTTCGTCCTCTTTCTTACCCTAAACCTGGTGGCAGACTCTATCCATACTATGTGGCTTCCCTCTTACACCTCAGAACTCCTAGCCAACTCTCATCTACACCTTTGTCAGATCAAGTGGCTTCTCTTCCTTTTATGGCTACTTGCCCTTATTTTAAATGCTGGCCAGGCACCATAAGTCATTGTCATGAAAAGTGACTTAAATTTATTATCTGCCCTTTTGCCCTAGGCTGCAGCACAACTATTATCTAGTTACCATCTTGCCTTGGATATGCAAAGTACTTTAACAGCTATATAATTTCCTTTCTCAATCCCAAAAGCCTTGAGCTGTGGGGACTTTCTGGAGGGTCCCTGCTCTATTACAGTTATGATGGTGGTAGATGGTTGGTATTGCTGTTTCTTTTTCAAAGTTTTATGTACAGCAGTTTTGCTTTTGTAATAAAATATATATGAAATTAAAAATTAGTAATCCCAGCATTATAACAATGAAAGTTGAAAAAACAAAGGTTCAACTAAAAATTGCTTTAAAAAAAAAATGCTTAAATGAATTACTATGCTACCTGTGCAAAGAATATTATGCAGCCTTCAGAAATAATGTTTGCAATGGACTTTTTAATGGTAGGGGAAATGGCATATATTTAAGCCAAATTTTTGTATCAAAGACATCTCCCAATTTCGTAAATAATAATGATAATAATTATAAAAATATTTAGAGAAAAATACAACCTGTTACCAGTTGTCATCTATGGGTTATAAATAATTTTCTTTTTTTAATTATATTTTATTGATTATGCTATTACAGTTATCCCAAATTTTCTCCCTTTTCCCCCCTCTATCCAGCACCCCTAATCCCTCGGGCAATCCCCACACCATTGTTCATGTCCATGGGTCATGTGTGTATAGGTTCTTTGTCTTTGGTTACTCCATTTCCTACACTGTACTTTACATCCCCAAGGCTATTTTTACTTCTTAATTCCCTCATCTCTTCACTCATTCCCCTACACTCACCTTCCATCATTTTTTAGAGTCAATTGTTAATAGATATGTATTTATTGCCATTTATTGTTCATAGTTTTGACCTTCTTTTTCTTAAATAAGTCTCTAACATTTCATATAGTAATGGTTGGTGATGATGAACTCCATTAGTTTTCTTTTGTCTGGGAAGGTCTTTAACTACCCTGCCATTTTAAATGATAGCTTTGCTAGGTAGAGCAATCTCAGCTGTAGGTCCCTGCTTTTCATGACTGAATATTTCTTGACAATCCTTTCTATCCTACAAAGTTTCTTTTGAGAAATCAGCTGACAGCCTATGGCACCCTTCCTGTAGATAATTAACTTCTTTTCTCTTGCTGCTTTTAAGATTCTCTCTTGCCCGGGCTGGTGACTCAGTGGATAAGGCACTGGCCTGTGAACCCGAAGGTCACTGGTTCAATTCCCCAGTCAGGGCACATGACAAGGTTGCAAGCCAGGTCTTCAGCCAGGTCTATAGCTGGAGGCAGGTGAAAGGCAATCATACATTGACGTCTCTCTCCCTCTCTGCCTGTCTCCCTTCCCCTCTCTCTGGAAATAATAAATAAAATCTTAAAAGAAAAAAAAAGATTCTTTATCTTTGAACTTTGGCATTTTAATTATAATGTATCATGGAATGAGCCTGTTTGCATCCATCTTGTTTGGAATTCTCTGTGCTTCCTGGACTTGTATGTCATTTTCCTTCACCAAGTTTGGGAAGTTTTCTTTCATTACTTTTTCAAATAAGTTTTCGATTTCTTTCTCTTCCTCTTCTTCTTTTGGCACCCCTATAATGCAAATGTTGGAATATGTGAAGTTGTCCCATAGGTTGCTTACACTATCCTTGTTTTTATGGATTCTTTTTTCTTCTTCTTCTGATTGGTTGCTTCTTACTTCTCTTATGTTCCAAATCATTGATTTGATTATCAGCTTCATCCACTTTACTGTTGTTTCCCTATAAATAGTTCTTTATTTCAATTTGTGTATCCTTTGTTTCTGACTGGATATTTTTTATGTTGTTGAGGTCTTCATTAAGCACCCTTATAACCCATGTTTCAAACTCTGTATCTAATAGGTTGCTTATCTCAAGTTTTTTTTTTTACATTTTTTAAAATTTTATTGTTGTTGTATTATATCCATCCCCTCACTTATCTCAATTTTATTTACTTCTTTTTATATAGTTTTGATCTGCTCTTTCAATGTTTCTTTGTCTCCTCATTCTGGCAGCCTCTCTGTTGATGTTTCTATGTATTAGGTAGAGCTGCTTTGATTCAATATCTTGATAGTGTGGCCAATTATAGTAGGTGTCCTGTAGGGTCTAGTGGTACAGCCCCTATCACACAGACTGAACACTCAAGGTGCACCCTTCATGTGGGCTGAATACACCCTCCTCTTATAGTTGAATCTTGTTTGCTGTTGGCAGGTCAATGGGAGGAATTTACCCAGGCCAGTCAGCTGCAAGGATTGGCTTTGACTACTGACCACCAACCTCCCCCTTCCATGGAGGATCAGCTGGGCAGAGGCAGGATGGTGGTACTGGTGTGGTCTGTAGCTGTCCATAGGATACACAGGCCCTGGGGTTTCCCAGGTGGTGCAGGGCACGGTCAGTCCTCACTTGCATTTTGCCTGGGGCCATCCTGCCTGAGTTATAAAGCAATTTGAGATGGCTTCTACTTGTACTGGGCTAGTAAATTCCCAGACAAAGACAAGCTGTGAATCTAAGCTGGCTGTTGCTAGTGCCTGGCCTAGGGGCCACTTAGCAAGAGCTACTGGAGTTCAGGGCTCACTGAGGCCAGCTGTACTTTAATAGGGTTTAGGAAGTTCTGCAACATGAGCAAACACCAGCCATTCGTGTGGAAAAGCAGCTTGGGTGGGCCCATAAGTTGGGTGGGGAGGAGCTTTAGGGATTCCTGGGGACTGATCCACATGTGTGAGGTTTATGGAGTCTCAAATATAGCCCCCATCTGCTGGTTCTGTGGCTCCATTGGGGGCATGTTCAGAAAAGAGACAATGAACTCTGCTCACCCTGATGCCAGACACTTCAGTTTCTTCCTGTATGCCACTGGTGCCTTTCAAGCTGCTACCCTGGTGCTAGATTTCACAGGGAGTGAGTCTGAGTAAGTCTGTATGTGAGTTCTTTTACTTGTGTATCTCTCTCTTGCCATTTTATCTCATATTTTTAAAACCTTTTTTCACATAAGAAGAAAAAGATGGACTCATTTGAAACTTTCAAACCAATCACTCTTACCTTGCAAGCATCAGTATGCCCCTCTCCCAGGGACATGCACTTTCTCCATCTGGTCTTAGTTTGGGACATGAATGGCACTGGTCCCTAGGTGAGAAACTCCAGGACTCAGCCAAGAGGGTTCAGTGACAGGAGACTCTAAGACCTCTATCATCCTCCAAATCATGCTTGCAGAGTATTTATCCTGCCCAGGTTCAAAGCACAGCTACCTCTGTGTTGTACTCCCTGTGTAACCTGCATCTCTTCCCTTAGCTTCTCAGAGCCTTGTTCATTTATATGGCACACAATTATGGTGTACTGTGGCCAACTGCACTGATGGCAGTACTCTACACATCCTCCTTTACCCATATCCTTTGCTACATAATTTTGCAAAGTCCTCTTAACCTTCTCTTTGACACTGAACTCAGCCATGAAATTTGCTTTGGTCAACAAAATGTTAGCAAACATGATGCAACATAGAGTCTTGAAATAGGTGTGTGCCTCTGTCATTGCCATGAAAACATGCCCAGGCCAGCCTGTTAGAGGATGAGAGGATGTAGAGCCTCAGAGTCCTTTGCCAATGCCAGCCTATCAGCCTATGGCCAGCTGATCCCCAGCAGAGATCAGCAAAACAACCTAGCCAACTCCTAGTTTATCCCGAGATTTCTGAGAACTAAATCCTATTTTTTTGTTTGCTACTAATGTTTTTGTGGAGGGTTTTGAACAGTATTACTGTGTCAATGTGTGACGTGCTAACAACTTCTCCAAGCACAGACCATAAAGGAATGAAAAGATAATAGTGCCTATCATGGGGGGGTTGATGATTAATAAAATACAGGTAAAGTGCTATGTGTTAATAAGTGCTAGCCTCTACTATGTGTGATCACATGTCTGCAGACCAAATGCATTATTTCCAGGATGGCTGACAGGTGAAAAGGATATGTCACTCAGCTGGATCCTGACCCTCGCAGTAGAACTTTGGCCTGGATGTCCACATTATAATCACAGTTACTGTCAAAAGCAAGTGATGTCATATTCTAATGCCCACCATCCCATTCTTCTTGAACCTGAAGATTTCAAGGTGGTTGAGCTAATAGTGGTCAAGGAATAAACATTTCCCCATATTTGTCAACCACTGTGTACACATTTTTCCATTGGAGGTTTTGGGAACTTCTCAATCACTCTGGGTAAAAGGGATAACCAATGCTAGGTACATTTAAAATTCAAGGTAATAAAATTTTGTTCTTGAATTCAAAGAGCTCCTGAGTACATAGGGGTAAGAAGAGCCAACATCACCTTCTTTCCTGATCATCTTCACCCTGTCTCAGTTAGTCACCCTGCTATACACACCTTCATTAGTACTCTTAGAGGCAGTCATTTGCAGTGATTAAGCATGACAGACTGCCTGAGTTCAAATTCCAGCTCTAGCCCCGGCTGGTGTAGCTCATGGATTGAGCTCTAGCCTGCGAATCAAAGGGTCACTAGTTTGATTCCCAGTCAGGGCACATGCCTGAGTTGCAGGCCATGTCCCCAGTTGGGGGCATGCGAGAAGCAACCACACATTGATGTTTCTCTCCCTTTCTCCCTCCCTTCCCCTCTCTCTAAAAATGAAGTCTTTTTTTAAAAAAATTCTAGTTCTACACTGGCTATTTAAGTGACCCTGGGGAAGTTTTGCAACCTCTCTGTGGCTCTGTATCATCATGTGTGAAATATGGACAATAGAACAGATACCAGTGTGAATAATTATTAAATTCCAAAACTATGTGCCTGGACATAGCAATCACTCAACAAATCCTAATTATTGTGATTACTATTTCCCTGTGTTATAATTAATTCTGAGTATGACTGTCTCTCTACAAGACAATAAGCTACTTAACTGAGTCATTTCTGCTTCCCAGTTCCAGCAATTTGTCCAGAATGTGAAAGATAGCCTGTATCTATTTACTAAATTGAATAGAACTTAACTTGATTGGTATTTGAGATTCATCCAAGTCCAACAGACAGAAAAGAAGAGGAGAGATCCCAAACCAAGTAAATAGCATGTGTAAAACAGAGCATGGTAAGAGGTCTATTGTGAAAACAGAGAATAGCCCATGTTTATAATCAATGTACGATGGGAAGAAGTATGTTGATCAATATTCTTTCAGCTGCTAGTGGTAAAAACATAAATAACAACCATCTTAAGTAAGAAAGAAGAAATAGATTTGGTTCCTCTGATTTAAGATTCCCGTTCTCAAATAAAAATGGTTCATGATAAAAAAAAAAAAAAAAAAAAAAAAAGTGTCTGTCTCCAAGCATGGTTGCCTATGTAGGCCAGCAAACTTATGAAAATGTATTGGTGTTATTCTCTAGAGAAGTCCATAGATAACTGGCTTCAGCTATAATTAGATCCAAGGACTCAAGCAAACATAGATGATATAATGGTACAACTGTCTATGATCTAGGCACATGTCATTTGAATTGCAGGTACAAGGTACTAGGCAGCCCAAGACTCTTATCTTACCAACTTAGAAACTCCAGTGGAAAAAGATGGCCTTTTATTGGTGGATCCCAAGAGGGACTATGATTAGCCTAGTTTGGATTATGTGTACATCCTTGTGCCTAGGGATGTGGACTATGCCAACTGATACAATAAGTTCTCTACAGGAAAAAGCATTTCTAGTGCCAAAAGAATGGGGAAGAAATGATGGGCAGTTAAAATTACAGATATCCCCAGTGGGAGGTAATGGCATTGAGGCAAATATAACTAGCTTATACTCAAAACCTGTTCTCCCCTTTTTTCTTTCTTGGGCATAATAGCTAGACCTTTACTTCCCAAGCTCTCTTGCAGTTTGGATGATGATTAATATCTAGGCCATATAATGGAAGGGGAAATATTGAATGCCCTCATAGCCCAGGCTTTTAAGAAGTGATGTGTATCATATGATCTCACCCATTACAGGACAATAATGAACAAAACTAACAACAAGCAAAACAGAACCAAATATATGAATACAGTGAATAGGCCTTCAGTGGTCAGGGGTAAAAAGGGTGGGGAGAGGGGGGAGGCAGAGGCAAGAAAGGGGAGCAGCTTAGACAAGAACCTAGTATAAAGGAACCATGGACATGGACAACAGGTGGGATTGACTTTGCGGGGAATGGGGGGTGGGAAGGGGGACAGAGGGGAGCAAAAAGGGGATGGATGTAAAACAACAACAATAAAATTAAAAAAAAAAAAAGAAGAAGAAGAAGAAGTGATATGTAACTTTTCTATGCTGCCTTGTCCTGTCCAGCAGCTAGATGAAGATGATAATCAGGTCCTAAAGGATGCAAAAACTACAAAAGTAAAAGCAGCCTAGGCTTCCACTATTAAGTTGAAAACTCATCCAGGATAGTTACATAACAGGCGCAGACTTCCATTACATGTCTGGGGCTATTTGTTAGTTCAGTCTAGCCTATGCTAACCAATGCAAGTAATAATACTAGAACCACCACAGATGGAGTTTGACTCATGAAAAATTTAAAAGCCAAGCTTAAGGGAACAGAGTAAATGCTCATTAAATGCTGGTTTGATGATTAAATGGTTATGATGCTGGGCAGATTGAACAAATCAAAGATGAGGGGATACTTTGTTCACTCTACCCTCTCAAAGAGGTTGAATTGTCTATGAGAGATGATTCAGGAGCTCTGCTTTTGTACTGTGTTATTCTTGATGAAAGAAGATTCTCAAGTCAGCTCAGATGCCCATGCAGTCCCAGGGCTAGGGAATTTATTTCAGAGAAGAATCAGTGAGGACTCACCTGCTTCATTAGGCACTCATCCATGTGGAAGATGGACCAAAGAAAGATGTACTTCCCATTCTCTATAGAGAAAGAGCCCCATGGGTTTTGATGGATGTTCCCCATAATCCATGTCTGCAGCTTTTAAACACTTGACTTAACAACTGTCTTTAATTTCACTGAACATAAGTTATTGATCCTGATCTCTGTTGCCTGGAAGCCCCAATCCAATTGTTAATTGAGCTATTGATTTTTAGCTCACATTTACCGTTCCTGAAGGGGTGAACCCTGGGTAATGTTGGGAAGTGGGTTAGCAAGGCAGGGGAGGTGAGTGCTCTGCAGGAAAGTGATTTTAATTAGTAATAATAGTTTCATACTTAGCCCACTGGTTTGTAATATGCATAGTGACATACCTATAGATCAAGCAGGCAAACCAGCGCTCGTCCTTCTATAGGAAAATTAACTTGGGTCAATTATCTAACTGTTGGGTGATTTCAGATAGTTACTTAACTCAAAATGAACCATTTGCCATATGCATTGAATCCATAGCTCAGCCTCCAAAGCTTACTCAACTTTGGAAGTATAATTAATCAGGTTGGCCTCTCCCCTGCATTTCAAAGGTAACATTTTAATGCTCAGAAACTTCAAGCAAACAAAGAAAATGGCCATTAATAAGGAAAGGGTTATATAAAAAGATTTACATGTCTGCTATGGAATTATCATATAGTCATTTGTTGACATTAATTAACTTGGCAAAGTAGATTCCACAATCTAGATATTCAAGTTAAAAATCATCTTCCAGAGGTGTATATGATTAAATTTTTATATAATGAGCAGCTACTCAAAACCACACGTGATTATATGAACCAGGTTAAAGGCATTCGAAGATCCACAACAGATTCTATTATGATTAACATTGGGGTACACATGGGTTGAGCAAGGAAAGCACAATGTTTTTTTTAAAGATTTAATACACATTTCTAAAAAACAAAAAACAAAACAAAAAAAAAAAAAACAGAATCTACTTATAAAATATTGTGTATTTATTCTTACATGTTTAAATTTTAGTCACCTTCATAGCACTCCCCATTTGATGCACTACACCTAATGAGACATTTTTCCACTACTCAAAAAAAGTTTTTAAACTGGTCAATTTTGATGCCTTCTAGTGCTTCTGCTGTTGTTGTTGTTGTTGTTGTTGTTTCAACTCTTTCGCATCAGCAAAACATTTCCTTTTGAGGACTTCTTTCATCCAAGGAAATTTAAAAATATATTGCATTGAGATCTGGTGACCTCTAGAGAGGATGGGGTATGGGGATCATGCCATTTTTAGTCAAAAACTGCTGGAGCCCTGGCTGGTGTGGCTCAGTGGATAGGTGCTGGCCTGTGAACCCAAAGGCTGCTGGTTCAATTCCCAGCCAGGGCACATAACCAGTTTGCAAGCCAGGTCTCCAGCCTGGTCTGTAGCTGGAAGCAGGTGGAAGGCAATCAATAGTACACTGATGTTTCTCTCCCTCTCTGCCTCTCTCTCTTTCCCTCTCTCTAAAAAGAATAAATAAAATCCTTTTTAAAAAATAAAATAAATTTAAATAAATTTAAAAAAAACAAAACTGCTGAACAGTCAGTGTCATGTGGAGGGGTATGCTTACAAATCATCAGTCATGAAATGGGCAACACCAGTGGCACACTGATACATTCTGATTCCTAGAGCAACCACCTAGTGGGAGAAACCTGTATTACAAAAGGCCTGTCCTCTGGAAGATAATTCTGGTTTGGGGGGCTGGGGGGGTTCCCCCACATACACAATGCTTATTACATGCTGGACATTATTTAGGTTTTTTATAAATATTAAGTCACCTAATCTAACAACTGCCTGATATATGGTCTTTCATTATCCCTACTCTACAGATGTGGAAACTGAGGAGCAGGGAATTAAGTAATTACTTAATTCCACAAGTGGTGGAACTGAAATTTGACACCAGAGCCTGGGATCACAAGTACTAAGTATACAGTCTGTATAAAGGGGGCTAGGGTAATTATAGGCAATTTTTACTTCTTTCATATATTATTCAAATACATGATGAGCATGATCTGTTTATGCAATTAGAAAAAAAAAAAAGAATAAAGTATTACTCAGTCTCCCTCAGTCATACCAGTGGCCTAATTTATTCATTTAACAAGCATTTATTGAATTCCTACTCTTTGCCAGTCAGTATGCCAAGAAGTTCTCATGTATTATCTCATTTAACTTGCTCAATGTTTCTGTACTATCTTATATAATTGCCTATATTTTACAGAAGTGGAAATGAAAGCTTAGAAGTAGTTTGCCCATCGCTAAGCAGGAAGATTGTGTTCAAGTTGAAAATGAACCCATGATTCTCTAGCCTAGCATCATGAATTAATAATATAACATGAGGCCCTGGCTGGTAGCACAGTGGATAAGGTGCCGGCCTGCGAACCCAAAGGTCGCTGGTTTGATTCCCCAGTCAGGGCACATAACCAGGTTGCAAGCCAGGTCTCCAGCCAGATCTGTGGCTGAAGGCAGGTGAAAGGCAACCATACATTGATGTTTCTTTGTTTCTCTCCCTCTCTGCCTTTCTCCCTTCCTCTCCTTCTGGAAATAATAAATAAAATCTTTAAAAATATATATATATATATAACATAAGCCAAAGATGTAATTTCAAACTTCCTCATAGCCACATTTAAAAAGTTAAAAAGAAATAGGCAGAATTCTTATTATATTTTATATAACCCAATATATCTAAAATATTATAACGTAATCAATACTTGAAAAATTAATAAAATTATTTACATTCTTTTTTGTATTACATCTTCAAAATGCAGTATGTATTTTACAGGTACAGGTATCTCCATTCCAACACTAAATTTTCACCAGAAATAACTGACTTATAATTAGATTTCATAAGTTATAGTTGAAAAGATATATCCACAAGTTGTTGCATACATAAACATTTTTCAAAAACTGACTCATGTATCAGTTTCCAATTTAACTCTTAAAAAATTAAAGGTTCATGATTCACATTTCAAGTTCTAAAGAACCACCTGCGGCTACCATATTGGACAGAGCAAGTCTAGACTGTAAGTATCATATTTACCCAAGAAAGAGTATAAAATATTATATATAATAAGTGCTTAATAAATATTTAGGGAATGGAGGGAAGAGGGGGAGACAGATTTAAACTAGCCTAGTATAACTTTGCTTGCTATTCTTCTTTTAATTATAGTCAATTCAGTTGGTATGCTAAAGAAAGAGAAAACTCAAGAAAATTGATGCATTAGTATTTATGGAACATCTACTCAGAGCCAGGGATTATGACCTCTGATAGACTTCTCAACTATGTAGTTCATCTCATCTCCATATTCAAGTCCTATCTCCACCACTTGCCCACCCACAAACCTTTCCAAGCCTCTCATAGGATGGGGATGGTGATAACCCCTTCCAACAGAGTATTAATATGGAGACTAATATAAAGTTCTCCACACAGAACCTGGTACATTGCAGACACTCAGTAAGTTATCACTCACTCACTCTCTCTCCACCAAAGGGGATACCAGGGATCAACAAATGAGACCTAAAAGGAGATGGAACATTATCACCAAAAAGTCCAGTGACATCTGAAAACTTGTGCATAGACACTATTATTCTTATAGCTTCTGATAATGATTCTTGGGGCAAAAACCAATGTAGCTTCCATGAGTTTAAAACTAAAGAGAGATGAAGGCAGCTTTTTACAGAAATGGGAAAAAAAAAAACTGATCTTGCTTCAATTCGTATTTCTAGACCATGTTTTTCAACCATTTTCTTGTATTATTACTACCCCAAAGAGACTGCTCTAGGTTTTTTTTTCCTAATCATCACTCATGAATTTTAGTAAAATCCCTGTGTATTTTCACACCATGGATATACTGTATATGTGTTTGTATACTGTATGCATTTCTGCATTTTATACATAAAGAATAATATTTCTTACCATCCAGGAACCAAGTTTTGCTTTGTTGGGCCCCATATTGCTCCCATCAAGAATATATGAGTTAAACCAGTGGTTCTCAACCAGGGCTGATCCTCCCCTCTCAGGGGACATTTAGCAGTGTCTGGAGGCATTTTTGGTTATTACATCTGGAAAGGGGGTGCAGAGGCATCTATTGGGTGGAGGCCAGTTAACATTCTACAATGCATAGGACCGCTCCCACCACAAAGAATAATCTGGACCTTTATGCCTTCAGTATGGAGGCTACAAAACCAAGCTTTAGGCCAATTCCTTCTTCATTTTTTTATGTTAAATAATACACCAAATGTCCAGTTTGACTGAGACTTACAACTGTGAGCCCTCCAGCCACAGACCCACATGATATACATGGAAATGACACAGAGGATGTATGTATCCCATGGCTATTGTCAAGCCCGCTGGGGTCACACAGCTCAGAGCATAATCACCAGGCAGCCAACGCAGACATAAAACAGCCATCTTTCCCATAATCCTTTACTAAAATAAAATAGAGAGAGAGGGCACCACCAGGCCAGACCCCCTTCTCACATCTGAGCCCCTCACTGCAGTTCAGTAGGGACTGAGGCTGACAAGTGTAAGATTCTTGTCTGTGCTGTTCAAGCTTTCAAAGCTTCTCCAAAAAGGACGTGTCATCTGAAGGAGAAACATCCCAGCTAGGGGGGCAGTTTGAATCTCAGCCAGTGTGATTCAAACAGCTATACCTTGCGGGAGCAAAGCCTGACCTTGCAGGGGCAGCATCTTGGTGGAAAGGGGAACAGTGTTGATTCCTGAAGACTGTCAAGCGAGAGCCACTTTGGGCTGAGTTGTAGGGAACTAGAGATCTATAAACCTTTTTATGTGAGGGCAGAAAGGAGCCGGCACTGTTGCCAACCGTTTCCCAGGCGAGAGGAGACAAGCAGAGGCTGAGTGACAGTCAGGCAAGGAGCAAGTTTTCCTTTTATTAACAAGCTCGTAAAGCTACTTTAAAAAATAAATTAAAGCTTGAAAAATATCCTTGGATTTACTGTCAGAAGGGAAGGATGATGGGGGCTGTGCTGATCTGCCTGGCTGTGACACCGCAGGGACATTCTCCTGAACTATCAGCTGGGTACCCAGAGGCTGCGAAGCACACCCCAGGACAAGTTGCTCTTGAGCTGTGACCCTCCAAGTAATTGACACCGGCAGCCTGCAGCCTCAGGTGCACCTGCCCGAGACAAAGAGGCCCTGGCTGTGTGGTCTGGCAGAAGTATCTGAGAGTTGTTTTTTCCCCTTAAACCAGGCCAGGGGGGATGGTGACCTCCAATTCACGTTGGCAATGTCCCTCCTTCCTCTTCCGGGTCTGATTCCCACCCCAAGATGCAAACTCTGAAGCCTGGCACTGAATGGATGCTCCAGCCATTTCTCTCCACTCCTTGTCTTCTTCATTGTTCAGTTTCCTTTCTCTTTTGTGACTTTTCCTTCTTCTCTTTATTCTTCCTTTCCTCCTCCTCAAAGAATTTCTATTGCCATTCCTTATGTCTCATGTGGACAAACCACGTCACCCCCATAATTCTCAGGGCTCCCTACTGACCCAGCCAAGCCCCTTGGTATGAAAAACTTTATAGTTTGGTCTCTGTCACCTGCCCAGTCTCACCTCCTGATACTACTGCGCATGCACAGAAACACACACACACACACCACTTTTTGCCATTCCTAAGCACAGCATATCATTTTAAACTTCTACTCATAAGTTAGTAAGCTAACCTTTACTATACACTTACCTCTATGCTGAAAGTTTGGTATTGATCAGCTCATTGAATTACCACCCAAATCCAATGATACTAATTCTATTACTCCTACTTTCCAGATGCCAAAACGGATGTAAAGAGGTTAAAATGATTCTCAAAGATGACCTAGTGGCATAGAACCCAGGCACATCCTGCAGCGTAGCTATAATGGCCATGTTGCTTTCACACGTCTCTGGGCTATCTTGTCTCTCCCTGGAAAACCCCAACTCTTTCTCTATGTGAAAGAAGACCATTCCCTTTCTTCCTGTTTAAGCCCACTTTGATATATGTGTGCCCTGAAACTATATTATAAATATTTTTAGCACATTTACTTTTTAATAAATATATTGTATTCATTTTGCTGTTACAGTTGTCCCAATTTTCCCCCCTTTGCCACCTTCCACCCAGTACCCCATTCCCTCCAGCAATGCCCCACTTAGTTCATGTCCATGAGTCATGCATATAAGTTCTTTGGCTTCTCTATTTCCTTTGTTCTTCTTAACATCCCCCTGTCTATTCTGTAACCACCAATGTGTACTTTTTTTTTTCCCTTTCACATCCAGACATTTCACCATTTAATTACTGCCTTCTGTCAGCTTCTCAAATCATATTAATACAAAGTTTTCATTATTCCAAAATGTCTATGTTAATTCATTTGTTTAAAGAATTAGTCTTTTAAGTAATATGAATTGCAATATTACCAAACACATCCAAAAATACACTTATAGCCATACATATTTTTACACATATTTAAAGCACATACTGGATTTTGAAGAGTTAATATAAAAAAAATTTTTAATATTCCAATAGCTTACATAATTATTACATGTTAAATGATAGTATTTTAGATACATTGCAGCAAGATTAAGCAGTTTTTTCTTCTTTACTACTTATTTTACTCTGGAAAGCTATTTTTGTAAAATATATCATAGAAATGGTGTATTACAGAACTCACTTTTGTGAAAGTTGTCCTAGAGACAGTGCCAAACCCATAGTAAAAAATGAATTTGGTTTTTGAGTCAGATCCTCCCCACCAATAATACAACTCAACTTTATTTTAAGCTGCTGGAACTACAACTTATTCTTTTTGGAGTTCTCCATCTTAAATTGTAGATTTATTTATTTATTTTTATTTAGGCTGTGCACAGGTCTTACTTCTTTCAATACCCTCTGTTTTTCCTCTACATGTGTTCTACAAGTTGAAGCCTTCAGAAATAATGACACTTCAGTGCTCAGCTGGTCCCCAGAGTAGAAATTATTATGTCTACTAAGTTGACATAAATAAAAAATAAAAACCCCTAGGATTTAAATAATTTTGTAGAATAGTATTCTAGCTATTTTTTGAACTTGTGGTTGACTTCCTATGTGGTCCTTAACTAACCCCTGAACTATCTAAAAGCCTGTTGAGGTAGAGATTAGGTATGTTTACATTTCAATAATAAAATTTATTATAGCATTAATTCCTTTTCTGAAGTATCCCCAGCTTGGGGGTCTTCATAACTGGAAACGTATATTTCCATGAGTTAGTTGAAAGGAATCTCATCTAATCTACATGCTATTATGAGAACATATATTGTCTATGTACACGAATCATATAGTTTAGTAGTTTGCAACTTCCATCCAAATTTGTCTTCATTCTCAGCATCTTTTCTAACCTAAATATTGACTGATTTCATAACACACCCATGACCAGTTGGTTGCTATTTAAAACATAACTGCTAACAAAATCTATATATCACACACCCATAGCACATTTATTGAATGCCACAAACAATGGTAGACACTGGTTATAGAATAATGAATAGAAACCAACCCCTAAAATAAGGCCTCTGGATTTTACGTTTTATGAAGCCAGATCCCAAATCTGTCTTGTTTGCTATGTCCCTACAGCCCTGCACAGTGCTTGCTCCAGAGCAGGTGTTCAAAATCCATTTGATGAAAACAAATGGAAGAATGAAGATATGAGGGCAAAGTTAAAGGGAAGCAGCATCTCCTGGCTGAGATTCCATCTTGAAAATAACCTCAAGATATTCTCAGAGGGGTTGTCTCCACCACATCCATTACTTCTGATGATGGCATCATTCACTCATTCAACAAAGGTCTATTAAACTCCTGCTAAATGCCATGCCCTGTGTCAGGGCTAGAGATTTAACAAAGGATATAATGCAGGCCCTGCCCTTGAGGGACTTAGTTGGCCAAAAAGCAAAAGGCACTCACAGGTCAGTATGATGATGTGAGTGTATGTGTGTGTATGTGTGTGTGTGTGTGTGTGTGCATACGAGAATGTTGGCACAGGCACATGCATGTGTATCTGAGCACTTAACTGGAAGGTGTTAAGAAATATGTTCTAGGCCCTGGCTGGTAGCACAGTGGATAAGGTACTGGCCTGTGAACCTGAAGGTCACTGGTTCAATTCCTTAGGCAGGGCACATAACCAGGTTGCAAACCAGGTCTCCAGCCAGATCCATGGCTGGAGGCAGGTGAAAGGCAACCATACACTGATGTTTCTCTCTCTCCTTCCTCTCTCTTGAAATAATAAATAAAATATTTTTTAAAAAAAAAGAAAAGAAATGTGTTCCAGGTAAACATGTCAACATGTGCGGGCCACAGAGGTGAGAAAAGAGCAGAAAATGTTCACTATGGTTTGGGCATGCGCCGAGCATGAAAAATTGGTGGGTCCTAAGGCTGGACAAGGAGTTCCTCTCATGTCATGTTAAAGACCTTGGTTTATATCCAGAAGGTTCATTGACCTCACTCATTAAAATGTTTTAAAAATAAGTAAATAAATAAAACACTTCATGGATTACAGTTTGATGTCCTGGAAGGAGAATGAAACTCCCAGTCTTCCAAGTACAAAAAGGTTACTCCATGTGGTAGAAACAAAAATACAAGACCCAAAATATGGTGGCATCATAGTGGCTCTTTTCCCATATGTCTGCCACTGTAAAAGTCTCTAAACCCACATTTCCAGCCTGACATATCTACATTAAGGTAGAGACATGGGTGATTAGAGATGTAGCTCATCTGCCTCCAAGACCTCTTTCCACCTACCTTCCTTGCCTGATATTTTGTCAATTCTCACCTTTGTGCTAATATAAATTTCTATACTTTAAGTTCTCTTCATATATTTTATAATATTAATCACATTAAAGCAAAAATTTTTAAACCAGCAGGTGGGGCAGGGGAATAGGTTAAGTGACTAAGAGAAGGTACAGCCTTCTCTCATATACTGCGGCAACCTCATCTCATCTTTGCATTCATAGGAGCAATGAAGCCAGAAATGCTTGGGTGATGGAAGGAGAAAGTTGAAGAAAGTGATGTCAGATTTGACTAGGTTACTGTTAGAGAACTTGACACTGTTACACTGTTACAGTCACTTTCTGGCTGGGCTTTTACTCTATTTTAAATATTATAACCCTTCTCTCTTCTACTGCACCTTTCAAAACTCAACAGTTATATTCAGGTCAGATTACAGTCATTGAGCACCAACTTCATGCCAAGTTGGAAATCAGAGAAATGTGTAATTAATCATCTAGCTCTAGTACTATTTGGAGATCAGGTCAAAAAACAGTGTATGACTTGAACTCTGACATGTTACTCACTCTACCCAACATAAAGACATATTCAGTGTTCTGTTAGAATATCAAAGGAGGCTTTAATTGTTCTATCCAGGACTGGAGAAGGTTTAAAGAAGAGAAGACCTGATTACCCATGGTAATAATCCTTACCATTTAATGAACACCTATTATGAGCTTAAAACTATATTAGACTCATCATCTCGTTTCTCTCTTACAAACCTCCAGGAAATTTCCTGTGTCAGACACTTAGATTCCTACCCAACAGCCATCCGCTTCCTTTTTCCTCACTAAGAGAATTGCCATCTTGTTCACCATCCTCCATGTGGCCATGTGACCCATGTTGTAAATCATGATATCTCTAAGCCAGTGGTGATGGGCTCAAGCAATTTGCAAAAAATAAGCCTAGGACTCAGCTCTGGCTGTCAAAATACAATGGAAAGTCTGCTGCAGAGCTTCTGAAAAGGTTTACTCACTCACATACCAAGACACAAAGCATAGATATTTTCTTGCTGCCTCTGGGTATTGTCATCTGCACATAATACCTAATAAGCAGGATGCATCTTAGAGCATGTGGGAGCTAGCCTAAGAAGTAAAGCCAATATTCTATCCCTGTCAAAACAGAACAGAAAGACAGATGGAGAAAAAAAAACCTGACTAGTTGGTAACATCATTGAGCTGTTGAATAAACCACCTCAGAGATGACCTTACTCCAGACTTTTTGTGCAAGCCACTTTTAAATAAGTTTTGTATGTTGCCTACAGCCAAAGCATGCTAAATGACAGTGTCACTGTCCTCATTTTATGGACAAGTACACTGAAACTCACAGAAACTATCAGGGCCAGGATTCAAATTCAGGTTTCCTGACTTGCAGTCTCAGGCCCTCCCCCTGTCAACTGCAAATGAGATTCAAGTTGATAGGCTGAAAGGGGAGAGGGTTGGGGTTGAACAGTCTAGGCTGAGGTCAACAGAATCAGAAGAGGTGGAAAACTGAAGGGAGGGGAGAGTGTGTTTGTGCACATTTCAATCCCAGTGGGCCTAAAATACTGTCAGTATGGATTCCATTATGCGGTCATTGATGGGAGATGTGTAGGGAGGCAGTTACTACCTGAGCTTCTTAGGGCAGTAAAAAGAATATAGTCATAGGCTGAAGGAGATGGAGGACAGTAGGCTGTCCATGTGACACCCCCCAGTGTAAGGGACTAGATCCAGGGCCATGGTGGTGGTGATAGGGAAAGGGAACAGGAACAGGGGTCACTATTGACATCCACCAGTGAATGTGAGGGAGTAGAAGTCAAAGTGACCTTCTGTGAGCACTCCTCCACTCCCACAGGGGACAGTTTTCCTCAACTCTGCTTGACATGTGTTGCCTCATCAGCAGGAAGGGTGACCCATGCAAGTATGTCCACTTCAGACAATGTTCTCTAGCACTCTATATTTCAAGCACCAATATCAAAAGTTCATTGTGTGCCTGCAAAGTTTTGCATGATCTGCTTTACCTACCTCCCTGTCATGTCACCGACTCTCACCAAGATTCAGCATCCCTGGTCTCCCTTTGGTATTCAGACCCAGGAAGTGTGCTGCCACTTCATGGATTTCACCCTTGCTCTTCCTCTGCCTTAAATGCAGTCAACAAGTTCCTTAAAAACTGCTTCCTTTTCATCACTCAGATCTCAGCTAAAATTCGACCTCTATAGAGAAGCTTCCCTTGAGGTCCTACCGCCCTGCTGGGGAGGGGGGATTCTGACTGTCCTGTATCTGGTACTGTGAGAAAATCTTGGATGCTTAAAGAACAAATATCCTACATTTTAGAAGTACCAGTGCAAAATGCCATTTATATTGAAATGACCCAAATGAGCAAAGCACTGACTCACCCCAAGAAGCATCTACCTGGGGAAAAATGTTGTTTTACAAGAATAATACCAGATGTTGGACTCAGAATTTCCTACCTTGACATTTAAAGGCTACCAGGGGAGATACAGGGACTTGAGGGCAAGCAAAGTAAAAGTAGCAGAACAGAGTTCATTTAGAAGTGACTTTACATGTTAGGTTAATTTCTGGTATAATTCAAGAGTCTGATGGGGGCTGAAGGAGTAATGGAAAGAAAGGAGTCCTTTAAAAGTGCTGAAGAGAGAACAAGACCCATTATTCCATCCAGAAGTAATGGTAGTTGAAATTGGTTGTCCCTGATTTAAATAATCTTGATGGCATCATTATTTTTAATTGTGATTAGTGGTTGTAATGTGCTAATAAATAAGACTAGAGACAAGGTACAACCTTGCCTTGTCCCACAAATGATTTGGAATCAAGATGGCTCAAGGCAGGCTCTGGACAGGAGGAACCACTACCAGGGCAGGTGCTAAAAGGTGATTTTTGTGAGCTTTTGAGACAGAAGTCTTAGGAGTAAATTTCTTCCACTCTAAAGAAGGTCACACTAGTTAAGGTCAACACATTTCTCAAAAAATAAGGAAGCACTGGGCTGGCTTTTCCTTATGAAGAAAAAAAAAGAAAGCTGTTCATGTTTGAAGAAAGTCACTCATGTATCCCAAGCTTCTCATTGGAAAGCAGTGCTTGCAAAGTCTTTTCCTGATTTGTTAATGCCATCCAGCCCTAAGGCAAGGCATGAGCATAGTAACCCAGTGGAAAGTTCTCTAGATATCCTGAAGATATCCTCAGTGGGACGAAATTTCTAAGGTGGTAGGGAAGAAGGTAAGTAAAAGACCACGCTAGAACTGAAGGCAAGCCAGTCAAGACTCCTGCATCAGTATTATGTGAGTCCCAGTAAAACTCCAACTGAGGGAAGTGTGTTAGTTTTCTGGAGCTCCCATAACAAAGTAACACAAACTAGATTGCTTCAAACAGCAGAAAGTTGTTCTTTCACAGTTCTAAAAGCCAGAAGTTAGCAAGGCCATACTCTCTTTTCCAGTTTCTAGTAGGTGCCAGCAATCCTTGGCATTCCTTGGCTTACAGTGCATTACTCTAACCTGCCTCTTTTGTCACATGGCCCTTCTTACTTGGTGTGTCCATGTGTTTATAAGGTACTCTCCTCTCTGTGTGTGTCTGTCTCTATGTCTCTTCTCATTTTTATATAAAAATACCAGTCATATTGGATTATGTATCCACCCTCCTCCAATATGACCTTGTTCTAGCTTTTATCTTACTTACATTTGCAAAAACCCTATTTCCAGATAAGGTCACATCCACAGGTACCAGAGGTTAACACTTCAACATATCTTTCAGAGTAGACATAATTTTTTTAAGATTTTATTTATTATTTTTAGACAGAGGCAGAGAGAAAGAGAGACATCAATGTATGGCTGCCTTTCTCCTGCCTCCAGCTACAGATTTGGTTGGAGACCTGGCTTGCAACCTGGTTATGTGCCCTGGCTTGGAATTGAACCAGTGACCTTTGGGTCGCAGACTTGTGCCTGCGAACCACTGTGCCACCAGCCAGGGCTTTAGACATAATTTTTTAACCCATAGGGGAAGTGAATTGCTCTGATGATGGGAAAAGGCTGGTTGAAAGAAAGAAAGAAAGAAAGAAAGAAAAGAAAGGAGGAAGAAAGAAAAAGAAAGTAAAGAGAAAGAGAAATGGGGAAAAGGAAGAAAGGGAAGGAGGGAGCGGAAAGGAAGGAAAGGAGGAAAGATTGCATTGCAACATGGAAAGGAACTTAATTTATATAAAACTTTGTGGGCATTTACTACTTTTTGATGATTCATTGCCATTTTTTGACTAAGTCATTTTAGTCAAAAAAAATTTCCTCAAATATTTTTAACTTATATACATCTCTGTGTAGTTAGTGCTATGCTAAGATCCCAGGTCACTGGGAGGATAAATGGCAGCAATGTGTACTGATTACCTTAATTCATACCACCTGGGGCTCAGAAAGGTTACGGGACTTAACCAAGAACCCACTGCTTATGTACGGCAAAGCCAAGATTTTAATCTAAAGACATTCTTTCCATTATGCTGCAATGCTTTTCTAAATGTTTATTTCAATGAATGAATGAGTGACTGAAGGAAGGAACTACCCAGTCACACATATAGTGACCTTCAGTGCTTCCAGAGGTTTTGGGGTCTAGAAAAGCACAGAAAAAGTGTCTCACTCATTTGTACACCCCAGAGCTTGGCAGAAATGCAATTACAGTGTTCTGAGCTAGGGTCCAACCTCTTCAAATGTCAAATCACCAGATTAAAAATAGTCCTCTGGCCCTGGCTAGAGGCACAGTGGATAAGGCGCTGGCCTGCGAACCCGAAGGTCACTGGTTCAATTCCCATCCAGGGGACATAACCAGGTTGCAAGCCAGGTCTCCAGCTAGCTCTGTGGCTGGAGGCAGATCAAAGGCAACCATACATTGATGTCTATCTCCTTCTCTGCCTCTCTCCCTTCCCCCATCTCTAAAAATAATAAATAAAATCTTTTTTAAAAAATTGTTTTAAGTAAAAATAGTCCTCTGTTCTATCTTCTTTTTCTCCCCCCAAACAGATACCGGGGCTCTGCCTTGCCCTGTGACTCATCTAATTTGCCTCTTGTTGTTCATCCACTGTGTTTTTAGGACCAGAGAAACCTGGGCTGCCATCAAGGAAAGAGACTATTAATTAATGAGCTAATGTATATAATACAGCAGGCCCATGTATCTCATAGAAATAGCCCTCAATAAAAGATAATGCTATTAATAGAAGTAATAGTATTCAAAGTGTAATATTATTACTATTTATTTGGGTGATTGGATTAGCTTGCTAGATTCTAAAAGTCATGAAGGAAGTATGTGTTCCTTAGTTTTAGATGGCTGCCTTCTACATGTGTCTTCCCTCTGTGATTGTGTTCAAAATTCCTCTTCTTATAAGGACACCAGTCACATTAGATTAGGGCCCATTCTAATGACCTCATTTTTATTTAATCACCTCTGTAAAGACCCTATCTCCAAATACAGTCACATTCTATACTCCTGGGGATTAAGACTACAATATATGAGTGGTGGAGACTAAGGCAAAGTTTTTAAAAATCAAGTTTTAAGAAAGGTCTAATAACTCAGCATGTTAATCCCTAGGCCTCTCTGAGCTTACAGTTCCCTATATAAAAATAAGGAGTTTAGGATTTCTCAGGGAAGCAGAAACTACAGACCTCCTCCTCTCAGACCTCTGCTCTCATGTTACATACAAGTCATGGACAAATTCTAAAGTATGTGCTCCTACTTCCAAGTATACGAGGTCAGACCCAAAAGTATTGGCCATGCAAACTCTATTAATTATGTTGATGTTGGCTTGATACATTTGGGACAGGCCTTTCTATGTTTAGTAGAAATAAGAATGTAATAGAGGAATCTTGGCTACATGAGAATCTAGGTGAGGGAAGGAAAGGAGGCAGGGGCTCTCCAACAGGGGCAAAAATAGAAAGTATCCAAGGTAGAAAGGCTTTTTTTTTTTTTTTTTTTTTTTTTTTTTTTTTTTGAGATTCAAATGTACATGTTCTCTACTAGAATTGCCAAAGGAAACACCCACAGTTCTGAGTGCATCATTTAGACTCTGATTGAAATTTAGAGACCTGAGAGACACAAGAGTATCATGTCCCACATTGAAGTGCCTCTCCATCCTTCAAGATTGTGTTTCCTATGCCTGAGTCTGTTCTTGCCAATTATCATACTAAGCTAATGGAAGGGAGTTAACAGGAAGTGTCAGAGAGTTTTATAAAATTATCATGTCAACTCTTTTCCTGTCAGTGTGCATAAGGGAAGAAGATAAGAAAATGATATTGTCGTTTAATAGTTCACTTTAGGTCTTCATCTCTTATCACTCATCATTACTCCATATTAATTGCTTTGCATTGGCAATCTCTGGCTGTCAATTATTCCATAAAGGATCCTGCTGAGATCTTGGCTGGACAGCTTTCATTAGAAGGCAATCTGCACCAAATTTATCTTGAGTGGATTAACTTGGACCATGCTCCCACCCTCCACCCCCCACCTTCAGCCAAGGTGCAGGCAGCAAGGAGCAGGTGAAAAAGAATGTAGGCTCTGAGGCCACATAATCTTGGCATACCCACTACCTAGTCCTATTGCACTGAATATACCACCTCACATCTCTGATTCCCAACTTCCTAATGTGCAAACCAGGGTAGCACAGTCCTCTTTGGAACTTTGCTCTTAGGGTGTATAATGCATGGTGAAATATCTGACAGCCTTTGGCACAAACCTGGTACCAATAAATGACACCTATCAGTATTTTTAATTAGTCTAAATTGAATGAGAGAAGATTTAATGCACTTACCAAGATGAGGCCACCTCTTCTTTTAAAATACTTCCTCGTGTTCTCATTTTTCCCATCATGGGAAAAGAAAGGGTCTGGGCTCAGTTCAGTTCAGCAAACAATCACTAGGTGCCTACTAAGAGGCAGGTGTGCTATCCACTGTGGGCCAAGAGAACACAGTAAGCTGGGAGCCCATCAAGTCTTTGAACAAAGAGTCACATGCTATTCCCTCTGACTGGAATGAATGGTCTTTCCTTTCTTTACCTCATTGAGCCGCAGAATGGCATCATTCACTCTGAACTCAGTTCACTCTTGCCCTTCTCCTCCAGGAAGCCTTCCCTGATGCCTCAAGGCAGTGTCTGCCTTGCATTCTTATAGCTTTTATCACAATTGTAAGTATACATAGATGATGTGACCTAAAGGTTGTTCCTCTCTCTTGAAGACCACAAGCTCCACGAGGCCAGGGCCACATGCATTTTCTTCATTGTTGAATTTCCCAACTCCTGGCACACTGAAAGGAGAAAAAATGAAAATGCTCAGAGAGAAAAGTCAAACATGGGAAAATGTAGACAAAATGTAATTGCACCTGAGTGGATGCAGCCCAGATGCCATTATGACATCACCTCACCATCCTCTGAGCTTTCAACTCAGGAAAAGACAGTTCTAACTTCTACTTTCTCATCAATTATCCTTGCTTTGAGGAACTGCCAGCAGCACCAGAGCTTTCTCTCACCATTCTACCTACACTTTCCCTACCAGGAGGGGTTCTTTGTGACATTGGTGCCTTTATTTTTTTCTTTTCTAAAATATAGAACAACCATCAGCCAGAACCATCAGAAATTGCATTGAATAGATGTCTAACAACTATGGAATTAAAGAAACCACACTCATCAAAAAATGTAGAAGGGGTACAGACATGGAAAGGGCTGGTCCTATTATCAGAGAAACCCTGGTTCATCTCATCAATCCAGTGGAGAATTACAGATCAGCAAGCCTATTAGCATACATGCAAAATTTGTTAATGAATGGGAGAGCAAAAACAAGGTTAGCCAAAGGCCAGGGTAGCAACCTTGCCCTAGTGTGTTCTATTATCAGAGAAACCCCGGTTCATCTCATCAATCCAGTGGAGAATTACAGATCAGCAAGCCTATTAGCATACATGCAAAATTTGTTAATGAATGAGAGAGCAAAAACAAGGGTAGCCAAAGGCCATGGTGGCAACCTTGCCCTAGTGTGGCCAGAGGCTGGGGGCTCAAGGGCCAAGAAAACCAAGCAAGAGAGCGAGAGAGCAAGTTCTTCCTTCTGAGGACTTACATAGTTGCTATGATGAGTGAGAAGAAGTTACTTTATTGAAAGGGTGGCAGTAGCTTTCCAGGACTTGGGGGCATGGATACCTAAAGGTATTAATGGGTTTCTTCCTTTAGGCACTATGGACCCTTTCCCAACAGTAAAGCCTTGGGATATATAGTCTCAAAAGTTTTTCTTCCCAGGTAGTGGAATCAATACATAGAATTCCAAGGATTTTTCTCCTCCTTGGCTAAGTGTTTGGGAGGAATATCTCAGGAGTGAGGAATCCCAGCCTCACACCAGGACCCCCAGCCCAGGGTTCCAGTGCCAGGAAAATAAGTCCCCACAACTTCTGGCTGCAGGGATTGAGTCAATGGAAGAAACTTCTGGAGCCCCAAGCAGTTCTTTTTAAAGAGCCCATACACAGACTCACCTACTCAAACTCACTCCCTCTGAGCTTCAGCACCAGTGTAGCAGCTTAAAATCCACCAGTGGTATACAGGGAGAAACTGAAGTATCTGGCATCAAGGCAAGAGGCCATTATCTCTTCTCTAAACCTTCCCCCACAGAACCAGCAAGCTTTTGCCATATCTGAGACTCCATCAACCTGTTTGACCTAACTCTGTTTGACCTACCTTGGAGATCACCAGAGATTTCAACCCACCAAACATACAGGCCCCCCGAAACCGTTTTTCCCTATGAATGGCTGATCTTAGCTAATGCTTCACAACTTCCTAAATCCTCTCAAACAAGCAACAGCTGCCTCAGTGAGCTCCAGGCCCACTCACCAGTACCAGTAGGCAGCTTAGATTCACAGCTTGGCTTCACCTGGAATCTCCAAGCCCAGGACAAGTAGCAGCCACTCAGATTGCTTTACAGCTCAGGGAGCATGGCCCAGAGCAAAACATAGGAGGGGGCTGACCTTGGCCTGCACCACCCAGGAAACTGCAGGTCCAGCACACCCAGTGGACAGCTACAGGCTATGTCAGAGCACCAGCACTCTGCCCTTGCACAACTGCTCCTCCATGGACAATGGAGGTTGGTAGTCAGTGGTCACAGCCAATCCTTGCAGCTAACTGGCCTGGGTAAATCCATCCCATTGATCTGCCAACAGCAACCAAGGCTCAACTACAGGAGGAATATGTACTCAGCCTACCTGAATGGTACACCTTCAGTACCCAGCTTTGGTGATAGGGAAGGCTGTGCCACTAGACCCTACAGGACACCTACTACATTAGGACATACTACCAAGACATGGAGTCAAAACAACTCTACCTGATACACAAAAACAAACACAGGGAGGCTGCCAAATTGAGGAAACAAAGGAATATGGCCCAAATGATAGAAAAGAACAAACCCCCAGAAAAATGGAGGTAGCCAACCTTTCATATGCAGAGATCAAAACACTGCTGATAAGAATGCTTAGAGAAATGATTGAGTACAGCCACAAAATAAAGAAATGAAGGTTACACAAGTGAAATAAATAAAAATATACAGGGAACCAAGAGTGATGGAAAGGAAACTGTGATTTAAATCAATGATTTGAAACAAACGGAAGAAATAACATTCACCCAGAGCAGAAAGAATAAACAAGAATTGAAAAAAAAAGTAAGAAGAGGATTAGAAACCTCTGAGACAACTTTAAACATGCCAACATCCATTCATAGAGGTGCCAGAAGGAGAAGAAAATGAGCAAGAAATTTAAACCTATTTATTTGAAAAAATAATGAAAGAAAACTTCCCTAATTTGACAAAGGAAATAGACATACAAGTCCAAGAAGCAGAGGGAATACCAAATAAGTTAGGCCCAAAGAGGACCACACCAAGACACATCATAATTAAAATGCCAAAGGTTAAAGATAAACAGAGAATCTTTAAAGCAGCAGGAGAAAAATGAGTTATCTACAAATGAGTTCCAATAAACCTATCAACTGATTTCGATTTCTCAGAAGAAACTTTGCAGACAAGAAGGGGCTGGCAAGAAGTATTCAAAGTCATGAAAAGCAAGGGCTGGATTATTCTACCCAGCAATGTTATCATTTAGAATGGAAGGGCAGATAAAGGGCTTCCCAGACAAGGTACAGCTAAAGAATTTCATCATCACCAAGCCCTTATTATATGAAATGTTAAAGGGACTTGTCTAAAGAGAAGAAAATCAAAACTATGAGCATTAAAATAACAACTCACAACTATCAACAACAGAACCTAAAAACAAACAAGCAAACTAAGCAAACAACTGGAATAAGAAGAGAATTATAAGTATGGGGACCATTTGGAGGGTTATCATCTGGGAGGGGGTGGGGGAAGAAAGGGGCAAATGGTGCAGGAATCAAGAAGCACATTGGTAGGAACAAAATAGGCAGGGAGATATTAAAATAGTATAGTAGCTGGCTAAGATGGAGACATAGGTAGGCACACTGCATCTTCCTCCACAACTACCACAAAACTAAAAACAACCAGAAGTTCTAGAAAATTGAGCTGCATGGAAGTGCAACAAACAATGATATAAAGAAGTAATACTCACCCAGATAGGTGGAAGGGGTGGATTTGGGGTGGAGAGGATATGGTGTGGTGATGTGGCAACAGTGGCTATAGGCAACAGGCCAAAAGCACAGCCACACATTTAAAAAAGCAGGGAGGGACATCTGGGGAGCACTCCTAGCACCAGACCAGACCACATAGCTCATGGTTCCAGTATTGGGGAAATTAAAGCCTCATTGCTTCTGACTGTGAAAACCAGTGGTGGTTGGGGTGGAGGTAGAAACTTCCAGTCTCTCAACAAAGTTTGTTTAGGGGTCCCCCATCATCCTATAACATTTACAAACCCACCCATGCTAGAAACCTGGGTCAGGGCAACAGCAAAAGCGCACCAGCCAGCCCCATATGGGAAGTGCGAGAAGTGCCTGGAAAAGGAGTGAATGCTGAGCAAGTGGCACTGTTCCCTCTCAAACCCCTCCCCCACATACAGTGCCACAATATGGTGAATTGGGTCACCCTGCACTGAGAAATACCTAAGGCTCTGTCCATTACAACTTAACAGGTGCAATAGCTCTACCTAAGACACAGAGGCAAACACAGGAGGGCTGTCAAGTTGCAGAGACCAAAAAGTGTGGCCCAAAAGAGGGAATGAATCAAGGTCCCAGTGGGAGAACTAAGCAACGAGGAGATAGTCAACCTAACAGGTGCAGAGTTTAAAACACTGGTAATAAAGATACTTAGACTTCACAGATAGATATGCTTGAGTATGGCAAATACATAAGGAAATAAGTGAAGGCTATGGTAAGTGAAATAAAGAAAAAGCCACACAAAACCAATGTTGAAGGAAAGGACACTTGGGTTCAAATCAATGATTTGGAACATAAGGAAGAAATAAACAGTCAACCAATACAGAATGAGGAAAACAGAATTGAAAAAAAAAATGAGGAGAGGCTTAGGAACATCTGAAACAACTTTAAATGTGCCAACATCTGAATCATATGAGTGCCTGAAGGAGAAGAGGAAGAGCAAGAAACTAAAAACTTATTTGAAAAAAATAATGGAGAACTTTCCAAATTTGGTGAAGGAAATAGATATACAAGTCCAAGAAACAGAGTCCCAAATAAGATAGACCCAAAGATGACCACACCAAAACACATCATAATTAAAATATAGATAAAGAGAGAATTTTGAAAGCAACTAGAGAAATAAAGAGTTACCTACAAAGGGGTTCATAGAAGACTATCAGCTGATTTCTCAAAAGAAACTTTACAGGCAAGAAGAGATTAGCAAGAAGTATTCAAAGTGATGAAAAGCATGGACCTTCAACCAAGATTACTCTATCCAACAAAGCTATCATTTAGAATGAAAGGGCAGATAAAGCACTTCCCTGACAAGGTAAAACTAAAGGAGTTCATCATCACCAAGTCCTTATTATATAAAATGTTAAAGGGACTTACTTAAGAAAAAGAGAATCAAAACTATGAACATTAAAATGACAACAAAATGGGATGAATGTAATACAACAACAATAAAATTAAAATTTAAAAAAATACCCTGGCTGGTAGCACAGTGGATAAGGTGCTGGCCTGCAAACCCAAAGGTCAGTGGTTCAGTTCCCCAGTCAGGACACAGAATCAAGTTGCAAACCAGGTTGCAAGCCAGGTCTCCAGCCAGGTCCGTGGCTAGAGGCAGGTAAAAGGCAACCATACATTGATGTCTCTCTCCCTCTCTGCCTCTCTCCCTTCCACTCTCTCTGAAAATAATAAATAAAATCTTAAAAAAAAAAAAAAAAGACAACAAACTCAGCAACTATCAACAATAGAACCAAAAAAAAATTAAAAAATAAAAACAAATTAAGCAAACTGGAATAGGAAGAGAATTATAGGTATGGGGATTATTTGGAGGGTTATAAACTGGGAAGGGGAAGGGGGAGAAGTGGGGAAATGGTGCAGGGATTAAGAAGCATAATTGGTAGATACAAAATAGACAGGGGAAAGTTAAAAATAATATAGGAAATGGTGAAGGCAAAGAATGTGTAGGCATGACCCATGGACATGAACTAAGTGGGTTGGGATTGCTGGAAAGAAGAGGGTACTGGGTGGAGGGGAACAAAGGGAAAAGAAATCAGGACAACTGTAATAGCATAGTCAATAAAATATACTTAAAATAAGTAAATAAAATCTTTTTTTAAAAGTGACTGTTGGGAGTTGTGGGGGGCTGGGCAGTGGAGAGCAAAGGGGGAAAATTGAGACAACTGTAATAGAACAACAATAAAAAAAGGCTTGTGGAATTGCACTATAGAGCAGCAATAAAATGGCTCACAGTCCTTAAAAACTTAAGTTAAATTAAATTTTAACTTAATTTTTAAAAAAATGGTATAGGAAAGGGTGAAGCCAAAGAACTTACATGCATAACCCATGGACATGAACTAAGATTAGGGATTACTATAGGGGAGGGGTGTACTGTGTGGAAGAGGTCAAGGGGGAAAAATTGGGACATCTGTAACAGTATAATCAATAAAATATATTTAAAATATTTTTAAAAAACAAAAGAGCACAGGAATAGGAGTCTAAGTATGTGTATAAACCTTGGCTGTACCTCTGAGGCTCTATGTGACCTTGGCAAATCACTTCACCTCTTTGAGCCTCAGTTTCCTCATTTGTAAAATGGGAATGATGGTACCTCCCTGAAAGAATTGTGGTGAGAATGAAATGTGGAATCAGGCCTGTGAAAATATTGGAAACCTGTAAAGTTTGGACATTTATTGGTCCACAAACTGGCTCCATACACAGAGGGGCAGGAGAGACCTGAAAGAGCCAGACCACTTCTGATGGGCAGTAGCAGATTTAGTAAATAAGGTCACTGTCTTACGAGGCTTGACTTCCACAGCTACAAGACAAGTGGGTCTCTGTGCAGTCCCGCAGGAATCATGTAAGTTTCTACAGAAGCTTTAATAGGTTCAGTCACGTACACCCTCCCAAGTTCTCAACAACTAGTGCTCTTCAAGCTGTGACCTTGAAAATGGCTCCAAGGCCCTGGCTGGTAGCACAGTGGATAAGGTGCCGGCCTGTGAACCCAAAGGTCGCAGGTTCGATTCCCAGCCAGGGCAACATGACTAGGTTGCAAGCCAGGTCTCCAGTCAGGTCTGTGGCTGGAGGCAGGTGAAAAGCAACCATACATTGATGTCTCTCGCTCCCTCTCTGCCTCCCTCTCTTCCCCTCTTTCTAAAAATAATAAAATAAAATCTTTAAAAAAAAAAAAAAGAAAATGGCTCCAGCCATGGGGATAGGGCAAGGGCATACATTCCGAAGGGGTGAGGGTGAGGATCCAATTGCTTGGATCCAGCTCGAGTCAACCTGCAGTCACTCACATCCTCCCCACAACCTCCAACAACATCTTTTTTTTTTTTTTAATCATTATTGTATGGACATAAATATTTTGAGAAAAGGTCTCCAAATTAGTTTCAACTACCTTTGGTTCAATAAACATATAGCAGGCTCCTGCAAAGTTCCAAGCTCCAGCTTTGCCACATTGACCACAAACAGGTAACGATAATAAAAGCCACCATGTATTGATCTCCTGAAATGTTCCAGGCACAGTGCCTGTGCTTTCAATACATTGTCTCATTTCATCTCACAACAACCGTATTAACTGTGTTCAATTATTTATCCCCTTTTTGCTGGAAGAAAATTAAACCTCAAGAGAGTTAAAGTGACTTTTCCAAGGCCACACAGTTAAGTGGAGGAGCCAAAATGGACTGTTCATCTTAATATAGCCATAGTCTGTGCTTTTATCCACTATACAAAATAAAAATACCAAAAATAAAATCTGACTTTTAAAAAATGGCCAATGATTTTTAAAAACATGTCATATATTCAAATAGCCAACACACTAAGTGTGAAACATCAAAAGTCATCAGAGAAATACATATTAAAACTATGTATAATACCACTTTATACCCACCAGAATGACTAATTTTTTTAAGCTAACAACAAATTCTAGTATAATTTTGCAGCAACTTAAATTCAGGTGTTATTTTTAAAATACATTGCTTATACCACTCCTGTGGGGGGAAAAGTCCTGTGTTTCTTATAAAACTAAACATATACTAACATTATGCTCGAACAATTCTATCCCAAAATATTTACCCTGGAGAAAGAAATTACATATTCACAAAGGATTCAAGTGGAAAATTTTTATAGCAACTTTATTTCTAATAGGTGATAACTGGGAACAAGCCAGGTCTCTCTGAATAGGAGACTGTATGAGCGAATTGTGCTATAGCATACAATGGACTTCTACTCAGCAAGAAAAAAGGAATAACATTTACTTTTAACCTTCTGATAAAAGTAAAAACAGCCCTGGCTGGTGGCACGGTGGATAAGGTGCCGGCCTGTGAACCCAAGGGTCACCGGTTCGATTCCCAGCCAGGGCACATAGCCAGGTTGCAAGCCAGGTCTCCAGCCAGCTCTGTAGCTGGAGGCAGGTGAAAAAAAAAGGCAACCATACATTGATGTCTCTCTCCTTCTCTGCCTGTCTCCCTTCCCCTCTGTCTAGAAATAATAAAATAAAATCTTAAAAAAAAAGTTCTAAAAAAATAAAAAATAAAAAATAAAAAAAAAAAAAGTAAAAACATGAGTGAGTCTTCAAAACATTACATTCTGTGGAATACATAAGGGAAAAACAGTATATACTTCATGGTTCCATTCATGTGAAATTCTAGAACAGAATTATTCTATGATGGAAAATTCAAAACAGTATTTGCCTGAGGTGGGTGAGACCTTCTGCGACCTCTTAGGGTTGATGATAATGTTCTATATTATACTAAGGGATGGGGTACACATAGGTGTATGCATTTACCAAAATTTGACTAAAGTATTTAAGATCCATGTATTTCATTGTTTGCATCAAAACAAAAGTTTATAGACAAAAATTGAGGAAAAGAATGATATAACCAGCCCTGGCTGGTGGCTCAGTGGGATAAGGGCCAGCCTGCGAACCAAAAGTCACTGGTTTGATTCCCAGTCAGGGCACATAACCAGGTTGCAAGCCACATCTGTAGCTGGAGACAAGTGAAAGGCAACCACACATTGATGTTTCTCTCCTTTTCTTCCTCCCTCCCTGCCCTTCTCTCTAAAAAATAATGAATTAAAAAATATATTTTTTTAACTGATCCAGCAAGATGGCAGAGGAGTAAGTAGAGCTACACGAATCTCCTCCCAGGTTGCATCTGGAATTACTTTTTTGGAGAAAAAGTCAGCTGGAATTACCAACAGAACACCAGCTAGAAAGAAGTCCTATAACCACGAACAAAACAGAAGAGGACACTTCATCACAACAGGACTGGTGAGAATCGTAGAAATGCAAAAGGGCTGGCTGGGCCCCCACCGGAGGCAGCAGCCAAAGGAACAGAGCCCAGAGCTCCACCTGAGAAGGGTGGGTTCTGGTCCCCCAGCTGGGTGTCCCAGCTATAGCAACACAGCAGAGAGAAGAGCAGCATCCACTTGAGAAGGACAGAAAGCCATGGAACTTGCTGGCCTGAGAGTGCTGGAGACAGAGAAATCCTAAGGTGACCACAACGAAACACTGGCACCCACCTACCCTAGGCTTTAGCTGAGGTAGGGCAGAGAGGACTAGAGACATGTGGGCAGAGTATAGGGCAGTGGCTTAAAGGAGAGAAGTGGGGAAGCAGCTGTGGGGATCCTGGTGCTGACTCATCGCCCACACCTTGGGCAGACTGTGCTGCACCAAGTGGCTTCTATCAGAAGGGTCCTCATAGCCCTGCCCACTGAAAGCAATCTGCCCCACCCAGTGGTGCCTGAGCCTGGTACCTGATCTAAATAAACCTCTCCTGCCCTGTTGTGTCTGAGCATAGATACAATAGTTGGCACCTGAAGAGGTATTTCTCACCCAGCAGCACCTGGGCCTGGTGGGTGATTACAAACTCTCTGACTTACAGCTAGGTCAATCAGACAGCCCTGCACAGTGGCCTGCGAAGCTGGTGGCTGATTGTGGATTCTTTGGTTTGTAACTGAGTTGGCTTGTCCCACCTAGTGGTCTCTGGGCCTGGCAGCTGCTCACAGATTCATTGGATTACAATAGAATCTTTCAGTCAAGCCCAGTGCCACCTAAGCCTGGTGGCCAATCACAGATTCATTGGCTTGCAATTGGATCTTGCTGCCTAGCCCAGTGGTGCTTGAGCCTGGTGCCTGATCCACTGGATTACAATTGAAACTCTGTCTAGCCCAGCAGAGCCTGAGTTTGGTAGCTGATTCATTGATTTATAACTGAATTGGTTTGTCCTCACAAGCTGCATCTGAGCCTGGTAGTGGATCAAAGACCAATAGGATTACAACTAAATCAATCCTTCCAACCTAGCCATTCCTTAGCCTGGCAGCTGATGACAGTCTGATTGGGTTACAACAAAACCTAAAAGTGGGGAGAAAAAGAAACAGTCATTAACCAAAAGGAAAGGAGGAATCCCCAGAAAGATCACTAAATGAAACAGAGGCAAGCAAACTATTAGATATGGAATTCAAAATAAAAAAATGATGACAGAGAAGCTCAATGAGCTCAGCCAGCTCAAAGAAAAGTACAAACAACTCCAGGGGAACTATGAAGAACTCCAGAAAAGCTACAAGGAACTTACTGAGAATTATAACAGGACAGAGAAACTATCAGTAAGAGCCAGGAAGAAATGAAGAATACAATTTCTGAATTGAAGAATACAGAAGGAATCAACAGTAGGCTAGAGGAAGCAGAGAACTGAATAAGCAGCTGAAAGGCAATGTAGAAAAATATTCCAAGACAGTGCAAGAGAATGAAAAAAGGCTGGACAAGAATGAAGAGGTTTTAAGAGAACTGCAAGACAACATGAAATGCAATAATATTCATATTATAGGGATACCAGAAGAAGAGGAGAAATAAGGAATGGAAAACCCGTAAGAAAAAGTAATGAGATAAAACTTCCCTAACATGATGAGTGAAAATGTTACTCAAGTTCAGGAAGCACAGAGGGCCCCAAGGAAGATGAACCCAAACAGGCCCACTCCAAGACACATCATAATGAAAATGGAAAATTTCAAAGACAAGGAGAGAATTCTAAAGGCAGCAAAAGAGAAGCAACTAATAACATACAAGGGGGCTCCCATAAGGTTATTGGCTGATTTCTGAACAGAAACACAACAAGCCAGAAGGGAATGGAAAAACATATTTCAAGCAATGAAAAACAAAGACCTGCAACCAAGAATACTCTACCCAGCAAGGCTGTCATTCAAAAGGGAAGGTGAAATAAGGAGCTTCCCAGATAAAAGGATATCTAAAAGAATACATCTCCACCAAACCAGCATTGCCAGAGATGCTAAAGGGTCTGCTTTAAGAAGATAAAGAAACAGAGAGATAGACAGGAACTCAGGTACAAAGGTAAATGGATTAAATGCACCAATCAAAAGACATAGAGCAAAGCCCTGGCTGGTAGCACAGTGGTTAAGGTGCCGGCCTGCAAACCCAAAGGTCGCGGGTTCGATTCCCCAGCCAGGGCACATAACCAGGTTGCAAACCAGGTCTCCAGTCAGGTCTGTGGCTGGAGGCAGGTGAAATGAAACCATACATTGATGTCTCTCTCCCTCTCTGCCTCTCTCCCTTCCCCTCTTTCTAAAAAATAATGAAATAAAATCTTTAAAAAAAAAAAAAAGACATAGAGCAGCAGAATGGATAAGAACCAACTTTAACTTATGAATGCTTTAAAGTGATCTCATTATAAATAGATTTTACTAAATAAGGTACAATTTTGTATATTACTTGTATCTGCATTACTGCAGGTTTTCTTAGATTGGAATCATTTCACAATATGGGAAAACCAGGTTACTTGCAATAACTCAGATAAATCAAATGCAGTTAAAGGAGAAGAAAAACCTAAGAAAATGTGGATATATATTACATAGAAGACATGCTACATTTCTTATTCACTGTTACAAAATATGTGCTTATCTGTGGGTGTGTAATATATAGATTTTGTTAGCAATCTATGATTTAAATAGCAACCAACTGGTCATGGGTGTGTTGTGAAATCAGTCAATATTTAGGTTAGAAAAGATGCTGAGAATGAAGACGAATTTGGATGGAAGATGCCAACTACTAAACTACATGATTCGTGCACATAGACAATATATACTCATATTAGCATGTAAATTAGATGAGATTCCTTTCAACTAAATCATGGAAATATACATTTCCAGTTATGAAGGCCCCCAAACTGGAGATACTTTGGAAAAAGAACTGATGCTATAGTAAGCCTTATTATTGAAATGTGAACATACCTAATCTCTACCTCAAGAGACTTAAATAGTTCAGGGGTTATTTTAGGACCACATAGGAAGTCAACCAGAAGCTCAAAAAATAGCTAGAATACTATTCTACAAAATTATTTAAATCCTAGGGCTTTTTATTTTTTATCTCAACTTAGTAGACATAATAATTTCTACTCTGGAGACCAGCTGAGCACTGCAAGTGCCATTATTTCTGAAGGTTTCAACTTGTAAAACACATATAGAGGAAAAACAGAGTGTATTGTAAGAAGTAAGACCTGTGCACAGCCTATTAAATAAATCTACTATTTAAGATGGAAAATTCCAAAAAAAATAAGTTGTAGTTCCAGTAGCTTAAAATAAAGTGGAGTTGTATTATTGGAGGGGAGAGGATCTGATTCAAAAACCAAATTCATTTTTCACTATGGGTTTGGCACTGTCTCTAGGACAACTTTCACAAAAGTGAGTTCTGCAGTACACTATTTCTGTGACATATTTCACAAAAATAGCATTCCAGAGTAAAATAAGTAGTAAAGAAGAAAAAATCTGCTTAATTTTGCTACAATATGTCTAAAATACTATCATTTAACATGTAATAATTATGTAAGCTATTGGCATATTTTAAATATTTGTATTAACTCTTCAAACTCCAGTATGTACTTTAAATATGTGTAAAACTATGTATGGGTGTAAATGTATTTTTGGATGTGTTTGGTAACATTGCAATTCATGTTACTTACAAGAGTAATTCTTTAAACAAATGAATTAACAGGCATTTTGAAATAGTGAAAAGAAAACTTTGTATTAATATGATTTGAGAAGCTGACAGAAGGCAGTAATTAAATGGTGAATTATCTGGATGTGAAAGGGGGGAAAGAGGGTAAAAAAATAAACATTGGTGGTTACAGAATAGACAGGGGAATGTTAAGAAGAACAAAGGAAATAGAAAAGCCAAAGAACTTATATGCATGACTCGCGGACATGAACTAAGGGGGCATTGCTGGAGGGAATGGGGTACTGGGTGGAGGGGAGCAAAGGGGGGAAATTGGAACAACTGTAATAGCAAAATAAATAAAATATATTAAACTAAAAAATATATTCAACAAAGGTGGAAGGAACATAAAATGGAATAAAAACAGTCTCTTCAACAAATAGTGTTGGGAGAACTGGACAGCAACATGCAAAAAAATAAAACTAGACCACCAACTTACACCATACATCAGAATCAACTCAAGATGGATAAAGGACTTAAACAGTGACACCATAAAGGTCCTGGAGAAAAATATAGGCAGTAAAATTTTAGATATCCTATGCAGAAATATGTGTACTGATATTTCTCCAAGGGCAAAAGAAATCAAAGAACAAATAAACAAATGGGACTATATCAAATTGAAAAGTTTCTGTTCAGCTAAAGAAAACACCAGTAAAATTAAAGGGGAACCAACTGTACAGGAAAACATATTTGCCAATGATACCTCAGACAAGGGTTTGATATCCAAAATACATAAAGAACTTATGTAACTCAACACCAGGGAAACAGACAGCCCAATTAAAAAATGGGCAAAGGACCTGAACAGACAATTCACTGAGGAAGACATACAAAGGGCCCAAAGGCATATGAAAGAATGCTCAACATCACTAGCCATCAGAGAGATGCAAATTAATACCACAATAAGATACCACCTCATGCCCTGGCTGGTAGCACAGTGGATAAGGTGCCGGCCTCGATCCCAAAGGTTGTTGGTTCGATTCCCCAGCCAGGGCACATAACCACTTTGCAAGCCAGGTCTCTAATCAGGTCCATGGCTGCAGGCAGGTGAAAGGCAAGGATACATTGACATTTCTCCCCCTCTCTGCCTCTCTGCATTCTTCTCTCTGGAAATAGTACATAAAGTCTTTAAAAAAAAAAAAAAAAAAAAAAGATAGCACCTCACACCTATAAGAATGGCAATTATAAACAAATCAACAAACAAGTGTTGGTGAGGATGTGGGGAAAAGGGAACTCTGGTGCACTGTTGGTGGAAATGCAGGCTGGTGCAGCCACTATGGAAAACAGTATGAAGTTTTCTTATAAAACTGAAAATGGAACTGCCTTTTGATCTAGCAATTCCACCACTAGGATTATACCCAAAGAACCCTGAAACACCAATTCAGAAGAACCTTTGTACCCCTATGTTCGTAGCAGCACTATTTACAACAGCCTAAGTGCCCATCACTGGATGATTGGATCAAAAAACTTTGGTACATTTACACAATGGAATACTACACAGCAGAAAGAAAGAAGGAACTTGAACCCTTTGCAACAACATGGATGGGACTGGAGATATTATGCTTAGTGAAATAAGCCAGTCAGTGAAAGACAAATACCACATGATCTCACCTATTACAGGACAATAATGAACAAAATGAAAGAACAAGCAAAACAGCGCCAGGTACATGAATACAATGACTATACCTTCAGTGGACAGAGAGGAGGGGAGAGGAGGAGGCAAAGAAGTGGAGCAGTTTAGTCAAGGAACTAGCATGGAAGAACCATGAACATGGACAAGAGGGATTAACTTTGTGGTGGAGTGGGTGGGTGGGGAAGGGGACAGAGGGGAGGAAAAAGCAGATAGATATAATACAACAACAGTAAAATTAAATTTAAAAATAAGAAAAATAAAAATATATATATATAGATTTTTTTAAATAAGAAAAACTTTTTTAAATAATGAGTGATATAACCAATATCACTAACAACTGATTACTCAAAGAAGGGTTAATATGTTCACAGTTCTTTTCATGGTGTGATAATAAGCATCAAAGGGACTATCCCAAAATATCTTCTGCAGACCTATCAGAATGATTACAATTCCAAGAATGAAGATTCATTAATTTTTAAGTCACAAATACAGGAATAAAACTATCCATAGACAAAGGTCTCCTGCCTGACCACCATACTAGAAAGCCACTTCTTTCTCTTCCTGAGTGCTAGGTATGGCTCATGAGAACCTCCCTGGCACAGGCAGCCACCTTATTCCTCCCCCACCCCCCCACCCAGTGTGCAGCCCACACCTCAGCACCTGCTAATTGTAAAACACAACATATGGCAGCAGCCTGGCTGCAGACACCATCAGCTCTCCTGACTTGCAGCCCAACTGTGGAGGCAGGTTACATGCTGAGCTACTGGGATCGAAGGGGTGTCATCAGAAAATGATTCATATACCTCAGCCTTAATGAGTACTCACACTGAGGGCTTCCAATTACCCAATCAATGGCTGGCGTGTTGCTTCCAGCCAGTGGCTCTTTGCTTTTCTTTTGCTTCTTTAATAATATGTACAAGAAAGTTGGTTGCCTCTCTGTGGCCTCCTCGTGCCCAAGGAGGAAATCCAACCAGAAAAACATCTCAGGATGTCTCAGGGTTCAGATGGATGAATCCTACATAACTGAGATCAGAGACAGAAATCACCAGATAAAATCTATGCCTAGAAAAGTGTCAGCTCTGTGAGATAACGTGTGATGTGGGACTGAAGGTGAGGAGGATACCAGTCATTCAAATTCTGGGGAAAGAGTTATGTAAAAATATGAGGGAAAAGCACTTGACACCAGAAAGAGCCTGGCATGTGTGAGGACTTGGGAGTGGACTTATGTACGTGGACAGATTTGAGAGTGAGAGTACATGACACTGGAGAAACTCGGGAGCTAAGAGGAAACTGAGGGAAGAACACACGAAGGCTTTGGACTCAGAGTCTGAGTATGGATCCCAGCTCCCCACTTCCTTTGTGTGTAGTATTTATGGAATAAAAATTACTAGGTGTCCACCAAAATCTACCATCACCACCTGCAATAGCAGCAGGTTTGTAGCAAAGATGCGGCTGCCCAGCCTGGGACTCACACATACCACATACCTAGCCCTTCTGGAAAATGGAATATCTTGCCAAAAAAATATAAGTGGATGTGCATGTGTAACTTCCAAGCCTGACCAATAAAACCTTGCATATGCACTTTTCTTCTATTTACGTTTTACTGCTCTCTGGAAATGGCAGTGTGGCCCCAGGGGGTGGCACAGCCACTAATAACTATAAAAAAGTTGAGACCACAAATGACCGTGTGAGCCAAGCCACCTACTTGCCTGAAATAGTCACCCAGGACTCTATCAGCAGAAAGAATTAAACTTCTTTGTTCTTTAAACCTCTGAACTGAAAGATCTCTTTGTGATACCAGCTTAGCCTACTCCAAGTAACAATAGTGTTTGGCAAATATTTTAACCCCTGGGTATTTCAGTTTCTTTATCTACAAGGAATAATTCCTTCCTCCCAAGGCTCTTAGAAGAAATAAGTGAACTGACATCACTAAGAGACCCAGCAGTCGAGGAGGGGCTCAATAACTGCGTCTTCCAGTCCTACTCTCGTTCAAGCAATCTCCACGCCAGACTCCAGTCTCTGATTAGACCCTCTTCCAGCTCCCTGCCCCAAGACCTTCCACAGATGCTTCCTCCTTGCTAATTACAATAGAGACAGGGCTTATCATTGCACATAGAGTTCTGCATCTTTGTTGTCATCTATTTTTTGGCTGTCCACAATGGCAGCCAGACAACTGATCTCTTTGTTCTAGCACGGCTGTCCCCCCAGGCTCAGAAGTCTTTGTTGATTTCCCTTTATCACTGCTTTCCAGGAGCCAAATGGAGCTCATTTAACTTTGAAGGACTTTCTTACAGGTCGCTTTGTGAGTTCACTAGCCACTCAGCTTAGTACAGCAAAAATTAAAATGAGTGGAATAGATAGAATCCTTGACTGCTAACCTCAAAAAGTTCCCATTAGAACATCTCATCCAGCCACTTTGTAATACAGATATGGAAACTGAAATCCAAAGATGAGTAAACTTGCAAGGTTACTTAGTAAGTGAAGCAACCAACAAGCAAAAGCTATCAAAATCACCTGTACCCAACTCTTATTTTTAGGGCTTCAACAAATACTGACCCATGGACAGTGTCCCCATAAAACAAGTAAGAGTTGGGCAGAAGAAAACAATCTCCTCTGATTTAAAGGGGAGAATAAGCCCTATGTATTTTGTAAGGATTATTACTTCCTGTGTATCTAAGATCCAAGCTCAATGATTGCTAGAAATGAACCCTTGAGGTCCAGACCATTTGTTAATTAATAGGTACTTTTAGTGTCTCCTATGTACCAACCACAGTGCACAGTACTGGAGATTCATTAGCAAGCAAAACCAGAGATGGCCTCAGCCTCACTAAGCCCATGTTTAATGAAATGAGAACTTACATAAAAAGGAATTTACCTGGAGACAGGGAAGCCTTCACTAAGGAAGAGATCTTTTGTGCTGGAAGGCCACAGCATGACCTGTTTTCTGTCCCATGTTCACTCATTTACCCAGTCACTCATTCAACAATTATTTCATATAAGGCCCTATACAAGGCACTGAGATATTGCATCGAATAAGACAGACCATGATGGTTTTGCATTTTCACTATGTTTGACTCCTAATTTCTAGCCTGCCCAATTGCTATGGCTGTGCTCCCATGTATATTTTTTTATCATCTCACCTCCCAAGGTTGATTGACATCTGATAATATTCCCAAACATAATCAACATCCATGGATAAGATGTGTGTGCAACACCAGGCCAGTTCTCAATGCAAATCTCCTGAGAGAAGAGACTTTCACATCAGGCCAGTTCTCAGTGCAAATCTTCTAAGAGAAGAGACTTGCACATGAAAGTGTGAATGAGTGGTACCCAGACCACATGAAAGTCTGGAGGAACTGGGAGTACTTCTCTGTGAGAAGAAAAAAATTATGTATGGTCAATGATTTCAAATTTGTGAATGATTGGGAAACTAGAGCTCAAACTTCTTATGGGGTAAGAGTTATAGAAAGTTAATTTCAATATATGAATACAGTGAATAGGCCTTCAGTGGTCAGGGGGAAAGGGTTGGGGGGAGGGGGGAGGCAGAGGCAAGGAAGGGGAGCAGCTTAGACAAGAACCTAGTATAAACGAACCATGGACATGGACAACAGGTGGGATTGACTTTGGGGGGAATGGGTGGGTGGGGAGGGGGACAGAGGGGAGCAAAAAGGGAATGGATGTAATACAACAACAATAAAATTTTTTTTAAAAAAAGAAAGTTAATTTCAACTTATAATTATAACACTCAGACCTGTCTAACAACGAAAAAGACTTTTTTATAGGGTAGTAAGTTCCTTGTCACTGATGGTATTTAAGCAGAGACTAGGGGGTCACTTATTGAGTCTGTCTGGCTACAGTTTCTATGGACCCTTAGACTGTTAGAGCATATTATTTTATAATTACATTCTTAGCATTAAATTTAGAACTAAATTCTTAATTTCCCTTCCAGAACCTTCTCCTTCCACAGCCTTTCCCATCTCAGTTAATAGATCTCAATTCTTCTAGGTGCTCATGACAAAAATCTTGGAATCTTCATTGACACCTTTCTCTTTCACACCCCCATACCCAATATGCCAGAAAATCCAATGCTTCAACCTTCACGTACATCTAGAATCTGACTATTTCTTGCTATCTCCATGGCTGCCACCAATACCCACTATATTTGTCTAAGTTCTCCAAAAAGTATCAAGCCTTATAATAAAGAAAGCACAATTACAATTGGCTTGATATTTTCAGGATAGGCCTCATTTATCTATTCTTTATAGTAAATCTCACTATATGTAAAGAAATAATTACATATCATACATAAACACTAGATAGATAGATAGAAATTTACTGTAAGAAATTAGCTCAATTATGGAAGCTGAGAAGTCAAAGATCTGCAGTTGGCAAGCTATAGAGTAATAAAAGCTGATGGTAGTATTCAAGTCTAAGTCCAAGTCCACGTTCAAGTTCAAAGGCAAGAAGACTAATATTCCAAATCCTAGACAGTCAGGCAGAGAGAGTGAATTCTTTCTTACTTAGCCTTTTGTTCTATTCAAACCCTCAATGGATTAGGTAAGGCCCACCCACATTGGGTAGGGCAATTTGCTTAATTTAGTCTATTGACACAAATGTTAGTCTCATCCAAACACACCCTTGCAGCCACACTCAGAATAATGTTTAACCAAGTGTTTTGGCACATTGGAGCCTAATCAAGTTGACATATAAGCCCACCATCATATCCAACCAACTCTATTTAGCACATCATGTGTAAAGCCCCAAACATACATAGACCCAGTTTTCAAGGAGCTAACAGTGTGGTAGAAGAAAAATATGTTCATTAAATTATCACACAGATGTAAGTTTATAATTATAAGTAGTGTCAATGCAAGAATCTGGTCCTATGAGAGGTGTTCATATAATTCTCCCAAAAATCTGGTGATATGAGGGAGACATAAGGATCTTGATCTGCATTTTACAGATGAGTAAACTATGACTTAAAAAGGTAAACTGAGTTGCCCAAAGCCCCACAACCAGAAAAGGAATGTAACTGACAGTCAAGCAAACAACCAGGACTCTTGCACTGCCTCTCATGCAGACTTACAACAGGCTTTAACTCAAAAGTTGTTCCAGGCATATTAGATGACTTGGCAGTGAAATGTAGCTACCATCATTGACCAGCTCACCAGTGCACTAGAGGCAGATAACATTCTAAGCCAAGATTGATTCAGAGAGGGAAGTTTTCACAAAGAGTTTTTCAATTCCAAAGTTACAGTAATTTCCTAAACTAATGCAGCAATATCCCTACCCTACTTAGTAACTATACATATCCATATAGCACTGCATAGTGGGGAGAAAAGAAAGGAACCTAAAATTAATTAATTAATTAGTTGCAGCTAATTTCTTCTACTTTCTCAAGAAGACCTACCTTGTTCTTTAAACACCCAAGTAAGCCAGAATCATTCTAAATTCTACATCTTCTATGACAAATCAAAAACACAGATATTCTTTACCCTGCCCACTTCTGTAGTCTTTCTATAATATGGCTGTGACCAAATCCAAGATCTAGAGGCCTACTTGTTAACAAGAATACTCTTAACTCAATTAGTGAGGCATCCAAGAAACAAAGGAAAGTCATTATGTAAATGTCCAACCATTCCAAGTCAAGAGATCCTAAGATAATGTCAGTCTTCTCTCTAGCAGCAAATGGAAAACAGAATTAGTTTGTGTTCATTCCAGTTTAAGATAAGAACATTGCATGTTTCTTAAGATGTTCTGCATCTGTGTTTTCTCCCTTACAACAGACACTCAGAGGGCTTAAGTAACACTGCAAACTGGTAAGAAGCAAGGTGTGGATTCCAACTCCGGCCTGTATGGTATTTGTTTGCTTATTTTGCTATGTAGATTTTTCTATTAACTTAAGTTTCCATCTGAGACCTTGGAAGCTGAAGTTCAAGGAGGTTAAATGACCCCAGTACTCAGGGAGCTATATCACAAATCCAGCCATATGATTGCAAGTGTTTTTTTCTACTACAGAACCCCAGAGCATTCTCAATTGTTTGAATGATGGGTGCCTGGCCTAAACCATGGTCCTTATGGCTGTTGTAGGTTTGTTTTTGGGTGCTTGATCTTGAGTATCTTACTCTACTGGCTCAGTTTGCTCCTCCCTTTAGGGCCTCTCTGTTGGTCTTGGGAAATAAATTTTCAGCTCCAGATTAACCCTGTGATCAGATGAGGCTCCTTCTCCTCTTTCAAAAGGGGGAACTTTGGGCACAGGTGAGCTTGGAGTAGTTATTTCACTTCTTCATCATTTGGTAATCCACACACAACAATGAGCTTCTGAGCTCAGGGAAGAAAGATAAATAAGTACAAGTCTTGCCACTAAATCAGATAGTATGAGTCATAATTAAAAAACATTATTATGCCATTTCAACAAGAACACTCCAGCCGTCATTAAGTAAAAACATAATTCCTTCAGGGAGAAATTATTTCTCTTTTGATTTCTGTTAGAATGGCTTTGACTTTGTGGGTACATCTACAAAATGGTGTCTCTGGGCTCCACCTCTGCAGCCGGGCTCAAAGAAAGGCTTCAAACAGATGAAACCTGATTAAAGATTCACTTCAAATTAACTTTCTCTGCTTGTTTCTCTGTTGTAATCTTTAGTATTACTTTAAGGGATTAAAAAAAATAAAAAGAAAGCAAATCTCCCTGGATCCACACATAAATCTTCATAGTAGCCACTCAACAATATTATTAATTCTCCCTGAATATTCCAGCAAAGTACCAGACACTTAAACAATGGCAATTTATTGAGAAATCAAGCTAATATTGTTTTATTCCAATGGGGGCAGTGGGTGTGAGAGAGTGGGAAGCACTGGTACGATAGGTGGAGATGAGAAAGAATGTAACATTCACAAGTGCTGATGTTCTGATAGAAATAAGGTCATGATAGGAAAAAGGTAGAAAAGAGAGATCAATCTCTGGGTGCCTGTGTGGTGCTCTGGGCTTTTCTTCCCTGGGCAGAGGCTGGGCTTCAGATTGCTTCTGGTGGGTGGAGGTACAAGATAGTCCTCTCAATTTGCAACTCAAAAAGGTTGAGGAGCAACTTGGGAAAGGGTCCTGGCCAATATAGGGACTTGGGCATATTTCAGACATATGTGATGGGTGAGAGTGTCCCACCAGAGGTTATATTACAAGGCACTCCTGGAAGAACCACTAAAAGAAAAGACAGAGGCTGGTATGTTGCAAATCAAATTCAACAGAAAGTTATGAGCATCAAAAGGAAGGACAAGTCTAATTACAGGGAGGAAGATGTGCCTTTCTGTACATTTCAGAAAGGTAACTTAGAATGGGGGCATCACTAAATGATAGCACTCTGAATTTCAAGTAACATAGTGAGACACCATCACCAAGCCTAATACAAAAGAAGCATTTGTCACAGTTCATGAGCTACCACCTAAGCCTCTGCATGTGAGGCACAGTGCTGGCATTTTTAATCCATCAGCATCTGATGTTTCTGGGCTCTTATGTCGCTGCACCAATGATGGCACTGGAACAGAGCCCCCAGCCTCAGTGTGTCACCTCATTGAACTCTTGGGCCCAAAGCAATGGATTCCTGGCCTAACAAGGTATGGAAGAGAGTGAAAAGTTTTATTACTAAACCCTGGGGGACTTAGGGTTCAAGCAATCCAATTGTGGGGCAACCTAACTGACCATGAAAGAGAAGCATCCTTCCTCTCCCTTTCCAGCCTTGGATCTTTGGCATCAGAATTCAGAAGTGGCATTTCCAGTTTCGGTAGCTTTGAGGAGTGACAGAGTTTCAACTCTTCTGAAACTAACATGGTGGAAATCTATAATTGAGAACATGGGCCATTTGAAGCAGCATTCCAGCACACTCTACCTGGGCTGACATAGAGAAAAAACAAGTTTTAGACACACAAGGATGCAGTGAGGATTCTTGAAATTACTTAGGAAGGGTAGGTCCTTCCATAGTCAAGAACTTAGATTTTAACTTAATTTTATTTTATTTTATTTCTTTAAAGATTTTATTCATTATTTTCAGAGAGGGGGAGGGAGGGAGGAAGAAAAAGAGAGAAGCATCAATGTAAAGTTGCCTTTCACCTGCCTCCAGCTAAGGACCTGGCTGGAGACCTGGCTTACAGTCTGGTAGCATGCACTGGCTGGGGAATCAAGCCAGCAACCATCAGGTTTGCAGGCCGGCACCTATCCACTGAGCCATACCAGCCAGGGCCTAATTTTATTTTTTAAATAACTTTTTATCTTTCAATTAGAGTTGATATACAATATTACATTAATTTTGAGTGTACAACCCAGTAATTAGACATTTACATAACTTACAAAATAATCACCCTAACACCCCAATAAATCTAGTACCCATCTGACACCCTATATAGTTATTCCAATATTATTGACAACAGGTAACCCCCATGACAACACAGTTGTTAGGTTCCTTAAAAAAGGCCATGTTATGCAAATTCGTGTTATATGAAACAAAGAACTAGTACAGGCCCTGGCTGGTAGCACAGTGGATAAGGTGCCGGCCTGCGAACCCAAAGGTCGCAGGTTCGATTCCCCAGCCAGGGCACATAACCAGGTTGCAAACCAGGTCTCCAGTCAGGTCTGTGGCTGGAGGCAGGTGAAATGCAACCATACATTGATGTCTGTCTCCCTCTCTGCCTCTCTCCCTTCCCCTCTTTCTGAAAATAATGAAATAAAATCTATAAAAAAAAAAAAAAAAAAGAACTAGTACAAAAAAGGGGATAGGTTCCAAAAAAAATTTTAACATATTATTATATTTTATAAGTTAGGTATCTTTATTAAAGCAATTTTTACCAAAAGTATAACATATTAATATATATCAAATAATGTTTTCTTCATCATCACTACTAAGCACCATTAACCAAGGGTGTTTTCTTTTTGATAAGATAGCTTCTCCCTTTGAACTTTCTTCAGCATTATCTTGGCTTCCATCCTATACTTTTTGCAAAAAAATAAATAAAATTGTTATTTTAGATTGCTTGCTTTTAGCTGAGAGGTCTTTATAAATTTTGTTAATTTTTTTAAAAGATTTTATTGATTATTTCCAGAGAGAGAGGAAGAGAGAGAGGCAGAGAAGGGGAGAAACATCAATGTATGGGTGCCTTTCACCTGCCTCCAGCCACAGAGCTGGCTGGAGACCTGGCTTACAACCTGGTTATGTGCCCTGGCTGGGAATCAAACCACCAACCTTTGGGTTCTCAGGCCAGTGCCTTATCCACTGTGCTACCAGCAAGAGCTAAATTTTGTTAATTTAAATGAGATATCTTTTGCTCTTAGACGTTCTTATCACATTCCATGTTGTTCAGGGGTTTCCCTAATTTTGAATGAGATATATTTTGCTCTTAAAAGTTCTTAGTACGTTCCGTGTTGTTCAGGGGGTTCCCTAATTTTGAATGAGATATTTTTTGCTCTTAAAAGATCTTATTATGTTCCATGTTGCTCCAGGCTTTCTCTAATTCTCAAACCATGTTAGAGTGAAATCATGTTCTAGGATGCCATGTTGTAAAAGGGCCTTCCCAAATTCTGGAACCATGTTAAAGCAAAACCATGTTATAGAAGTGCCATGTTATATGGGGGTTACCTATATATTCCTTCTGTTGTACTTTACATCCCCATGACTATTCTTAACTACCAATTTGTACTTCTTAATCTCCTTACCTTTTTTAACCATTCCCCCAACCCCCAGCCTCCATCCAGTCAGTTCTCTGCATCTGTAAGTTTGTTTCTGTTCTGCTTATTTATTTTCATTTTTAGATTCTACATATGAGTGAAGTCATCTGACATTTGTCTTTCTCTCTCTGATTTACTTCACTCAACACAGTACCCTCAAGGTCCATCCATATTGTTGCAGATGGCAAGGCTTCATTTTTTTAATGGCTGAGTCATATTCCATTGTCCACATGCACCACTTCTTTTACTTTATTTATTCATCTATTGATGGACACCTAGGTTGTTTCCATATCTTAGCTATTGGAAATAATGTTGCAATGAATGTATAGATGTACATGTCTCTTCAAATTAGTGTTTTGGGTTTCTTCCATTCAATATCCAGAAGTGAAATTGCTGGGTCCTTCCTTGTCTCTTGTTATAGCTTTTGTTTTAAAGTCTATTTTGTCTGGTATAAATATTACTATCCCAGATTTTTTAAATTTCTTTTTATAGGAAATAACTTTTTCCATTTTTTTACTTTCAGTCTGTGTTTGTCTTTGATCTGAAGTGAGACTTGTAGATAGCATACGTACTGGTTTGGTGTGATGAACTCCTTTAGTTTTGTTTTTTTCTAAGATTTTATTATTTTTAGAGAGAGAAGAAGAGAGAATCAAAGAGGAAGGGGAGAAACACCAATGCATGGTTGCCTTTCACCTGCCTCCAGCCACAGACCTGGCTGGAGACCTGGCTTGCAACCTCATTATGTACCCTGGCTAGGGAATCGAACCAGTGACCTTTGCATTCGCAGGCCAGCACCTTATCCACTGTGCCACCAGCCAAGGCTTGAACTCATTTTGTTTTATTTATTGTTTGGGAAGCTCCTTATCCTTCTATTCTAAATGATAGCTTTGCTGGGTAGAATAATTTTGGTTGTTGGTCCTTGGTTTTCATCACTTTGAATATTTTGCACCAATCCCTTCTGGCCTGCAAAGTTACAGTTGAGAAATCAGTTGACAATCTTATGGGAGCTGCTCAGAGGTAACTGTCTTTCTCGTGCTGCTTTTAAGATTCTCTCTTTGTCTTTAACCTTTGGTATTTTAACTGTGTCCTGGTGTGGGCCTCTTTGGGTTCATTTTCTTTGGGACTCTCTCTGCTTCTTGAACTGGTATGTCAATTTCCTTCACCAGGTTAGGGAAGTTTTCTGTCATTATTTTTCCAAATAGGTTGTAAATTTCTTGCTCTCTCTTCTCCTTCCAGCAGCCCCATAATATGAATGCTGATATGCTTGAAAGCATCATAGAAGATCCATATATAATCCTTATTTTCTTAAATTCTTTTTTCTGTTTGCTGTTCTGATAGGGTACTTTCTGCTTTCTTATTTTCCAAATCACTGATTTGATCCTCTGCTTCTTCTACTCTGCCATTGATTCACTATAATGTATTCTTCATTTTAGTTATTATAGTCTTCATTTATGACTGGTTATTGTTATGTTTCTATCTCCATTTTTATGTTTCTTATCTCTTTGTTGCAGGTCTCACTGAGATCATTGAGCATCCTTATAATCAGTGTTCTGAACTCTTCATCTGGTAAATTGCTTGTCTCCATTTTGTTTAGTTCTTTTTCTGGAGTTTTTTGTTGTTGTTGTTCTATCATGTGGGAAATGTTTCTTTGTTTCCTCCTTCTGGCTGTCTCCCTGTATTCTTTTTTTTTATATGTACTAGGTCAACCTACTATATCCTCCAGGTTTGGTAGAGTATCCTAATGTAATAGGTGGCCCACAGGGCCCAATGGCATAACCCCCTAAATCACCCAAGCTGGGTACGTCCACCCTCCTGTTATAGTTGAGCCTTTATTGCTGTCATACATCAATGGGAGTGATTTATGCCCAGGCTGATTGCCTTTGAGGCCACCATAGAGAATCTGCTATGCATGGCCAACCCCACAGAGTAGGACTGGCTTCAGAGGGGCCCTGGTGCTCACTGAGTCTGCCCCTTGAGTGTGTAGTTTACAGGTGGTTAGGTAATGCCTCTGTATTACCTGAAGCTAGACACTGGGTACACTAGGTCTGGGGCCTCCCTCTGGAAGGTGCTGGCCAGTCATCTACTGCTTGTACCTTCCTGGGGCCATTTGGCATGAGCTACAAAGTGACCTGTAGATGGCTGCTACTGTGCTGGGCTTAGAGGTACCTGGGAGAATCCAAACTGGAAACCAAATCTGGTTGTCACTAGCGCTAGGCCTGGGGCTATTTGGCAAGAGGCACAGGGTATACCAAGGCCAGATGCTGCTTGTTACAATTTTTAGGAAAGTCCATAGCATGAGCCACTGAAACAGCTAGTGTAGGCTGGCAAGTTGGGTGGTGTGGGACCTTGGAATTACTAGAATGGAGAGAACGGTATTGGCCAGGTTGATGGAGATTCAGACATGGAACCCACCTGCTATATCTGTGAGGGGAGGACCCAGCAAAGGAACAATGGTTTCTGCTCTCACTTCTGCCTGGGAGAAAGCTGCCCTTTCAGCCCTCACTGAACAATTCAGTTTTCGCCATCCCAGAGTGCCCTGGCACCTTTTAAGATGCAGTGAATCTAAGTTCCTCCTTGCGCAGGCTCTTCAACAGAAATGCTTAGGTCTCCAATGCCCTTCCATCTCACTCAGCCTGGTCTTTACAGGCAGAAGTTATGGGGACTTCTCTCCCAGCACTGGAAACTTGGGGGTGGGGTGCTGGTATGAGGCTGGGGCCTTTGTCTTCTCACAGGTACCTCTGCATCCAGGATATCCCTCCTGATTTTTGTCTGCCACATATGGGCATGGGACCAGCTTGTTTAACATCTTGGCTCTCCCTACCAGTCCTGGTGTGGCTTCTCTATATCCTTAGTTTTAGGACTCATGTTCAGATAGACTTTACAACTAAACTTGGCTGTTCTGTAGTTTAGTTGTAATCTCCCATCTTGATGGGAAGCCCCCAGATATTAACTTTAATGTGAATTGGTACCCAAAGATGGAAGAAACCCAAAACATATGTATTTTATCCTACTTAATAGCTAGTAGGGCCCTGGCTGGTAGCACAGTGAATAAGGCGCCGGCCTGCGAACCCAAAGGTCGCAGGTTCGATTCCCCAGTCAGGGCACATAACCAGGTTGCAAACCAGGTCTCCCGTCAGGTCTGTGGCTGGAGGCAGGTGAAACACAACCATACATTGATGTCTGTCTCCCTCTCTGCCTCTCTCCCTTCCCCTCTTTCTAAAAATAATGAAATAAAATAATAAAATAAAATAATAAAAATAAAATAAAACAACAGAAATTAATTTTTTAAAAAAATAGCTAGTAGGTAGAAAACCCCTGAGAAAAATGATTTTATATTTAAATAAAAATTTAATATTGAATTTAAAATTTTAAAATAGGGAGAGTTGTTCAGGTACTAGTTCAGCTAGATTATGTGATCTCTCATACAACTAGTAAGGAAAATTGGATTCACATTCCAGTCTATGCTCTTTCTCTACTTCCATATCTTCATGCTGTCTTTCAAAGTATAAAAGAAGGGCAATGTTGTTGAAACAACATTCAGAACAACAGATACAACTTGGGAGGGGAAAGTGGTACCCAGGCTGACTGCAGTGTTGAGTAGCCTTAAATGAAGAAGTGAAAACTTGTTCTGGAGGACAGTTATTATTGTAGATAATGGAAAATGGAATTTGTGTTGAGTTTAAGAGCTGTGATGAGAATGTCACATCAGAGAGGTAAAGTAACTTTCCCAAAGCCACAGAGCTAGTAGGATGTGGTACCTGGATATAAATCTAAAATCATGTGTATCTTCCCTGGCTGGTAGCACAGAGGATAAGGTGCCAGACTGCCAGCCTGAGAACCCAAAAGTTGCTGGTTCAATTCCCCAGCCAGGGCACATACCAGGTTGTAAGCCAGGTCTCCAGCCAGGTCCTTCGCTGGAGGTAGGTGAAAGGCAACCATACATTGATGTTTCTTTCCCTCTCTGCCTCTCTCCCTTCCCCTCTCTCTAAAGATAATAAATAAAATCTTTTTTAAATAAATAAAAATGAAAATAAAATCATGTGTATGTTCAAAGCCCATATTCTTGAGTGTCATGGTTCACTGTCTCCCACTTGGCTGTCTGAGGTTCTCTGACTAAGGTGGAAGCCATGAAAGGGCAGAGGTACTATAGGGAAAGGAGGACCAGAGCTTAATTAAAGGTAAGAGCGATAGTGGCTATACTCCCATCAAATCCCATCTCCCTTGTCATTTCTCTGTCCCTTCATCTGGTCTCCTCACCTTTCTCTCTTCCATATGGAGACTAATACACTGGATGCAACCAGAGGTAGTAGTAGAAGGTAAGGCCAGGGACCAGGTAATTAAGAGCCTCAAATATCATCCTGACCTGAAACTGGTGGGTTGATGGGACATGACTGAAGGGCTATGATCAAAGAATATAAAACATGTCTTCCAACGTGACCCTGAAAGTTGCCAATATTTGCAACCAGTCAGTTTGGTCGCTATGAAGATAAAGAATAGCTGGTTGCCTCAAGGCTTCTGTTATAAGACACCAGAGATTTCAGTGAATAAGTTCAATTCTGGCTGTGACTTTTTATGATTATCCCATAGCCGCTAGGTTGTTGAGACTGTTTAAGCTTCCACATAGTCTGTGCCAACATATTCATTCCGCCCCCTCTCTTATCTTGTAGAAAAGGCAACTAAGTTATGCTCTATGAGCCTTGTGCCTGCTGAATCCCATTATCCACTTCGGTCTCATAAAAATGTCATCTTAAACCCACAAGCCATATCTGCATCTTAATTTGAGAAGGTTGAAGGATTCAGAGACTGTTTGAGCACTATCAACATATCTGTTCCTATATATGACACCAGAGAAGGAAAAAACAAAGAGATCCCTGGATCCCACTTGCTCGATTATCAATGGGAAGAAGCTTGGAAGGTGAAGGTGTTGCAACCTCAGAGACCAATGGCTAAACACACATAACCCCTTATTTCTCAGAAAGGTCTTTTCCTTTGATCAATAACTCTTTTCTTTCAGGAAAGAAATAAAAGCAGCTTAATATACTGGACAACTAGAGTTCATCCTCCTTTCTCTCCTTCATCCTCTGGGAGAAGAGAGAATATAATAGGTAGAACCTGATTTATGTGATGAGAATCTGAAAGAGGAGGTATTGAATCAGAAGATTAGAAAGATAATAATGTCACCAACTAGGAGAAAGGAAACCCAAACTTTGAGAGAAGATGATGAACACTGTTTTGGGCTTGCTGAGATTGACATATCTCCAGACATCACCTGGAGATAACCAGTAGGTAGTTGGTTATGTTAGGTGGAAGTCTTTAGAAAAATGTGTACTTGGGATATTATCTAAGAGTTAGAAAGAGTTGAAACCAGTATAAGGGTTAAATGTGTAGTAATAAAAGTCACATGAAGGGGATAGAACTCTGAGAAACACTAATAAGAGATGCAGAGGCCAAAGGAAAATAATACCCAAGAAGACAGAAAGAAACTGACCAAGCATCATGCAAAGATCCAAGAACCAGATACCATAGAAGCCAAGGGTCATGGTATTCCAAGGAGAAGGTGAAGTCAACAGCATCAAATACATTGTCAAGATCTAGCATGATAAATGAACACAGCCTCACTAAGATGTCATTAAGGATCATAAGATCTTCACTGGAGCACTGGAAATGAAGCCTAATTACATGGCTTGAGAGCCAAAAGAGGTGAGAAATGAAAGAAAACAAGAGTAGATGACTCTCAAAAATATTGTATGTGAAGTGGAAAGGAGAATGGAATAGGGAGAAGCTGATGAAAGGACTCATTGACAAGGCAGGAACAAAAGGAAGGAAGAGACAAACTCTAGAAGGTGAGGTCTTACAGAAAAGATATGATGATGGATGCATCTGAATACATCTAAAGAAAGTTGGAGAAGGAAGAACATGGTGACCTCAATTTTTCCAATGAATTTTAAGAGTCAAAATAGACTAAATTTTGCTGCAGGCAGTCAGGGGAATGACCTCAGTATCTCAATGGGTTAATACAGCAAAACTCTCACACCAAATATGGTGATTGGATCAGCAGGGCTCTTTTCATGTCGTCACTTGAGAACCCAGGCTGACAGGCCTCACCACCACCATACCCAAACAATTGCCACTGCAATGAGGAGGAAATGTAATAAACCACACCTGTTCTTAAAGTCACTGCTCACATTTCATTGGCCAAAGCAAGACATATGAGCAAGCATAAGCAAGGTGAGTGGAGATGTGCAACCCCAGTGTTTGTCCATGAAGTGGAGACCTAAAACTATTTGCTCAATGGCATAGATGATTATTACAATAAGATGTGATTTCTACAGTCAGGGAAGGTAAATGGAATTTGAAAGTCTTTAAGGGAATTAGAAGAGAGATGATTTAAAACAATGAAAGAATCAATAGGTTGCCTTGATAGGCCAGCAGAGTTTGACATCCATAATTTGTGGCACTGTCAATCTCACTAGTTGTATGACCCTTAACAAAACATATCTCCTCTCTGAAGCTCTGTCTTCTGATCTGTAAAACAGAAGGGTCAGAACAAATGGCTGATAAATTTCTCTACCAAATTCTAAAATTCAACAGTTGGACAGTGAATCTGATGCTACTGAAATACCATATAGCTTAACCACCCCACCAAGTGCCCACAACAGATCTTGTAAGCAAGTAGTAAGTCCAAGATGTCTTTGATGGTACTCACATGCTATATCAGCATTTATGTTATGGGGTCATGCCATGTTTAATGAGCAAAGTAGAACTGTTCCTTTCCTACTTTAACAGATGCACCGTGGAACCAGAGGTCAATGAATTTGATTCTCTTTTCTTCTGTTTCCACCACTAGTTCAGTTCTCTGCCTCCAATTTATTGCTGGTGAACAGAGTGGCACCATGGGGATGGGTGGAGGTAGTGGGGGGGATTGGAAGACAGAAGGAGGAAGGAGGGAGTAAAGAAGGGGGGAGGCATTAATAGAACAGAGGCAGGCAATGATGAATTAAGGGAGCAGCCATTAATTTTTCATTTTGACAGATTATCGTCCGTCAGAAGGCAGAGGAGATGGCTCTTATGCCCAGAGAGAAGACACTTGCTCTCTGTAATGCAGACTTCTGCTTTTCTGGTTTTGTTTTGTTGTTTTTTTTTTTTCCTGGACTTAGGTAGTGGGCACCCAAAGAATGAAAAATTCATGATGATCTATAATTTACATGCTAGAAGATGATAAATAATAAACTAAATCCTGTCATTAAATTAGCCCTTCATTTTTCTTAATCCCCTGGGTGATAAATCTGATTTTGCAACAGTATTTAGTATAAATTGATATTTTTTTAGTAGGAAAACTATTTTAAACACTTTGGATAGGAATAGATTGTCCTAGGTAGTGCATCACCCCATGCTTTGAGATACAGTGGTCCTATTAATGTAGCTTTACATTAAAACTGGCATTAATTAATGAAGGATATTGAGCAGGCATTTTGCAAACCAACACTGATTCTGTGAAGCTTTTCAGTTTAACAAATAGAAACTTGACATGCCAGCATGGCAGTGCAGCTAACTTCCATAGGAAAAAAACGGAGAGTACGCTGTTGAGTATGCTGAAAATGCCTTCCTTGGATGCTAAAAATATAGTGGCAATGGCATCATGTTTTAAACTTTCCATTTCTTTATATTTCTTTATATGTGAGGTGAGGATGACAGTAGTTTAAAGGACTCAATTAGATAGTGTTTAAAACAAATATTAACACAGTAGACTGTCATTAAGGAATAGTGTCATTAAAGTGCTGGCATACAATGGATTGTGTAATAATAAACAATTATTGGGCATCTACTATGTTCCTGACCCTGTTTTAAGCACTTTACATGCATTAACCCCTTTAATCCTAACCTCAACTTTGAGAGGTGAGTTTTAGTATTTTCTCCATGTTGTTATTGAGGAAACCAAAATGCAGAAGATTAAGTAATTTATCCAAGCAAGTAGGCAGCTCCTAAGTAGTGGAGTAGTAGTGCTGAAATTATTCATGGACTGAATTATTATTGACATGCCTACCATGGGCCAAGTATATTCCAGGAGTGAAAATATAGTAATGTTGATAAAATTGGTAAACAATCCTTATATTCAGAGATCTTCTGTTCTAGTAAAGATAATGAAGACAATAAACAAAATAAGTAATACCACATGCAACCTGTGGGCAGGTGATAAGTGCTTTGGAGAAAAATAAAGCAGAGAAAATTCAAAGCCCTGGCTGGTAGCACAGTGGTTAAGGCACCGGCCTGCGAACCCAAAGGTCGCAGGTTCGATTCCCCAGCCAGGGCACATAACCAGGTTGCAAGCCAGGTCTCCAGTCAGATCTGTGGCTGGAGGCAGGTGAAATGAAACCATATATTGACGTCTCTCTCCTTCTCTGCCTTTCTCCCTTCCCCTCTTTCTGAAAAATAATGAAATAAAATCTTTAAAAAAAAAAAAATAGGTACCTTTTTAAAAAAAAAAAAAAGCAGAGAAAATTCATAAAGAATGGGAGATGGTTATGATAAAAACCCTCAGCAAAGTGGGAATAGAGGGAGCATACCTCAACATCATAAAGGCCTTCTATGAGAAACCTGAAGCCAACATCATACCCAACAGACAAAAACTGAAAGCTTTCCCCCTAAGATCAGGAATAAGACAAGGCTGTCCACTTTCTCCACTTCTATTCAACATTGTCTTGGAAGTTCTAGCTATAGCCATCAGAGAAGAAAAAGGAATCAAAGCTATCCAAATTGGAAAGGAGGAAGTCAAACTGTCATTATATGATGACAGATGATATGATAGTGTACATACAAAACCCGATGGGTTCCACCAAAAACTTACTCAACCTAATTAGCAAATTTAGCAAAATAGCTGGGTATAAAGTCAATATCCAGAAATCAAAAGCATTTTTGTATACCAATAATGAAACAACAGAAATAGAAGTGGAAAAACAAATCCCATTTACCATAGCAACAAGAAAAATAAAGTACCTAGGAATAAACTTAACTAAGGAGATAAAAGACTTGTACTCAGAAAACTACAGAACAATGAAGAAAAAAATCAAGGAAGATACAAATAAATGGAAGCATATATATACCATGTTCATGGACGGGAGGAATTAACATCATTAAAATGTCCATGTTACCCAAAGCAATCTACAGATTCAAGGCAACCTCAATTAAAATATCAATGACAGACTTCACAGAAATAGAAAAAATACTTCAAAAATTTATATGGAGCCAAAAATGCCCACGAATACCCACTGCAATCTTGAGAAAGAAGAACAAGGTAGGAGGAATCACAATACCGGACTTCAAACAATACTACAAGGCTACTGTCATCAAAACAGCATGGTACTGGCATAAGAATAGACATCTAGGTCAATGGAACAGAATAAAGAGCCCAGAAATTAACCCAGGACTTTATGGTCAATTAATATTTGACGAAGGGGGAAGGAACATCAAATGGAGTAAAAACAGTCTCTTCAACAAG
>PVIW01002392.1:184056-222079 GCA_004026585.1 Noctilio leporinus
ACAGCAACATGCAAAAAGATAAAACTAGACCACCAACTTACACCATACACCAGAATAAACTCAAGATGGATAAAGGATTTAAACATAAGCAGTGCCACCATAAAGGTCCTGGAGAAAAATATAGGCAGTAAACTTTTGGATATCCTATGCAGAAATATGTTTACTGATACTTCACCAAGGGCAAAGGAAATAAAAGAACAAATCAACAAATGGAACTATATCAAATTGGAAACTTTCTGTTCAGCTAAAGAAAACACCAGCAAAATTCAAAGGGAACCAACTGTATGGGAAAACATAATTGCCAATGATACCTCAGACAAGGGTTTGATCTCCAAAATATATAAAGAACTAATGTGACTCAACACCAGGGAGACAGACAGCCCAATTCAAAAATGGGCAAAGGACCTGAACAGACAACTCACTGAGGAAGATATACAAAGGGCCCAGAGGCATATGAAAGAACGCTCAACATCACTAGTCATCAGAGAGATGCAAATTAAAACCACAATAAGATACCACCTCACACCTGTCAGAATGGCAATCATCAACAAATCAACAAACAATAAGTGCTGACAAGGATGTGGGGAAAAGGGAACCCTGGTGCACTGTTGGTGGGAATGTAGGCTGGTGCAGCCACTGTGGAAAACAGTATGGGATTTCCTTAAAAAACTAAAATTGGAACTGCCTTTTGATCCAGCAATTCCACTACTTGGACTACACCCAAATTATCCTGAAACACCAATTCATAAGAACCTATGTACACCTATGTTCATAGCAGCATTATTTACAATAGCCAAGTGCTGGAAACAGCCTAAGTGCCCATCAGTGGATGATTGGATCAAAAAACTTTGGTACATTTACACAATGGAATACTATATAGCAGAAAGAAAGAAGGAACTTGTACCCTTTGCAACAACATGGATGGAACTGGAGAGTATTATGCTGAGTGAAATAAGCCAGTCAGTGAAGGACAAATACCATATGATCTCACCCATTACAGGACAATAATGAACAAAACTAACAATAAGCAAAACAGAACCAAGTATATGAATACAAGGAATAGGCCTTCAGTGGTCAGGGGAAAAGGGGTTGGGGGGAGAGGGGAGGGGGTAGGCAGAGGCAAGAAAGGGGAGCAGCTTAGACAAGAACCTAGTATAAAGGAACCATGGACATAGACAGTAGGTGGGATTGAGTTTGGGGGGAATGGGTGGGTGGGGAGGAGGACAGAGGGGAGCAAAAAGGGGATGGATGTAATACAACAACAATAAAAATTTTTTAAAAAAGAATGGGAGATGGGAGGTACAGGAGTAGCACAAATGACATAGTTTTCACTATTGTCATTTTTAATTGAATAGAACACAGGGCACCTGTTTCCTTAACTGGAACTCTTAATTAGTCTACCACATTGTTTAGGGCAGGGATCCACCACCTCCAACCTAAAGACCATTAAGTGTCTGTGGCCAGTTAGAAACCAGGCCACACAGCAGGAGGGAAGTGGCAGGCCCACAGCAAAGCTCAAATCTCTTTACAGCCTGAGCTCCATCTCCTGTCACCCTGGTTCTAACTAGGGAAACTTCACTGGCATTACCCCAACCCAGCTCCATCTGTGGAAAAAATTTTCTTCTATGAAACCATTGCCTGATGCAAAAAAGGTTGGGGGGATGCTGGTTTAGGGGAAAGACAAATGAGTTTGGTAATCAGATCTATGCTCTGAATCCCATCTCTACCTTGTATTCTCCTTGAAGACTTAATGTAATTATGTAACCTCTCCAAGCCTCAGCTTCTCAGTCTATAAAATGAAAATATCCCTTGTGACAGGATTGTTGAGAAGATGCAGCTGCCTCAGGAGGTCCATGACCATTTCCTCAGACAATACAAGGTTAACCCTTCACATGGAGGTGGAAAGCTGACACCTCTATGGGAGAGGCGACCTTTTCCACTGGCAAAGAAGACTCAACAGAATTTAGGGGCTCAATGTCCCCACCTTCATCAGGGTCTTCCCATGTGTTCCCATTCCAACGTGTAGGATCTCATTCTTTCCCAATTGATGCCTTCATTTTAACAGTAGACATTCCACAAGGCTGGGAGTTCAGCTTGCTTTGTAATTCAGCCAATTATGGAATGAAGTTCTGCATCTGACTTTCAGCAATTGCAACCCTCCGGCTACAGGAGAGAAGGTTCTCCCTCAGGGTACCTAGAAGCTCTCAGGTCATTTATGTGGAATTGGAATCCCTGAGTTAATCCTTTTCTCTCACCAATTTGTCCATCAATATCAGGAGCAACCAACCAATGTCATTATATTCCTTAGCTTTTTAAAAACATTCAAAGTATCACGTACCAGGTAACTAGCTGCCTATTCTCTATCAGTGAGTGATTAGTAAGAGTATCCACTGCAGAAATTGCATGTATCCCTATAAACATTAACTTCCTGGACTCTCAGTGCTCTCTTTACTACTGAAAATAGTGTTTTTAAAGTTAACAAGATTAGAGGGCCAATTCCAGAAACCCCAGATCCAATTCGGAAAACTCATTCTTAAAATACTTTCTCTAGAACCACTCTCATTATCAGAATCTGTATTAGGATTCTCCAGATAAAATGAACCAATAGGATAGATAGATGATAGATAGGTAGATAGATAAATAATAGATATGTAATATGGGAATTGAGTCACACATTTGTAGAGCCTGAGATATACCACAATGTGTCATCTGCAAGGCAGGGAACAAGAAAAGCCAGCACTATGGTTACCCAGCAAAGCAGGGCTTGTTCAGGTGGTGCCTTGGTACATGACCCAAAAATAAGTATTGAGAAAATCAGGTCTTCATTTACAATAGTCCAACCTTTGGGGAGGAGGGTGCTGGGAGCACTTCAGCTCTGAGCCCTTTCTCCCATGAGACCCAGTACTTCCCTTGCTCCCCAAAAAGCTATAAGCCAAAACCAAGCCAAATAGTTACCCACTCCCTGTCAGCTCTCTTCTTCAGGATCTGGGGTATATTGTCATCATCAGTTTCTGTATAATAGTCCAGAAGAGCATGTGCTATGTTGCACTGGATCACAGTGAAGTCTAGGAAAAGCACAAGTCCTAAGAGTGCCCTTTCCTCCTGTCCTGAATTCCTAGAGTCCATATAGAGTCCAGGTCTATAAGGCAGAGCCCTTGGTGGCTTCCCAGTCAGCTGGAGCAGGCACGATCAGAGCAGCAGCATCCTTGCTTTCTTACTAGCCCAGGCCACAGGGCCAAATCCTGACTACAAACTGCACAGCTGCTTCTTTCTTCTCACCATGGGCTAGCCTCACTACAAACTTCATAGCTGCTTCTTTTCTACAGGCATCATGGCTGAATCCCCTTTTGGCTCATAGGTCCTTCCTCATAACTACTCCTCTTCTGTTCTATATTCAGTCCACCTGAATGGCCCTCTTCCTCCGCAGACTGGTTTTCCTACAAAGCTACCTACCTGCTACATCACGGCTCTATCCCTACACACCATGCCTTCTCTCCAACTCCCTTCTATCCTCTTTCAGACCTCATGGCTTCTCTCCTTTTAAGGCTGCCTGCCCTTATTTTAAATGCTGACCCAGGGAACCATATATCATTGTTATGAAAATCATCTTAAACTATCATCTGCAGTTTTATCTGGGGGAAGCACACCTTCCCTTCAGGAAAGGCTAGCTAGCATCTTAAATCTGTCCTTTTGCCCCAGGCTGCAGCACAGCTTTGTCTAGTCATCAATTTGCCATGGATATGCAAAGTACCTTAAAAGCTGTATTATCTCCTTTCTCCATCCCCAAAAGCTGTGGGGACTTTGTAGACCCCTCCCTGATTCGGTTCCAGTATAATTTAGTCCAAGTCTCAGGGCCTAAAAATCAGGGGAGCCAGTTCTAGGCCAAAGCCCTAAGAACCTGTGGAAAGAAGTTGCCACTAATACAAATACCAGATTCCGAAGATTCAAGAACCAGGAGCTCCAATATTCAAGAGCAGGAAAAGGTGGACATCCCAGTGCCAGAGAGAAGAAAATTCACCCCTCCTCTACTTTCGCCCTCAATGTATTGTATGACACCCACCCACATTGGTGGAAAAGATCTTTTTTTGACTCAGTCTGCTGAACTAAATGCTAATCTCTTTCAGAAATGCCCTTATAGACACATACAGAGATGCTTGCCAGCTATTTAGGTACCCCTTAGCCCAGGCAAGTTGACACATAAAGTTAATCATCACAGGCAGTGACAAGCCCTTCCTCATCTCTTTCCTCCATAGCTCCTGATGTTAACATCAGGAGCCTTACAAGAGCCAAAAGCACAGTGCACATTGGGAGGCTGAAAATTTTTTCCAGGTAATCCAAAAAATGCAGCTGATCAATCCCCATGGGGCATCCTAGGATTCTGCTCAGCTTACCTGCCAAAGGAGTGATACCTACTTCAAAGTCAGGAGGAACAAAATTTTCCTTTCCTCCATGATCTCACCCAGTGCTGTGGTCCCAAATGCCCTCCACACACTGGTCACTCCCAAATGTACACATTCAGCCAGACTCTCCCTTGACCTACAGACTTACCCGGACAATTTTCCCCTGGATGTCTCAAGTTCAACATAACCTAAATCAAACTCCTGCTTGACCCCTTTAAGAAAGAAAAAAAAAAAAAAAATGCACCCAAATAAGTGATTTCTAATTTCCAGGGAAGAAATTTATAGTTAGATTACTCTACAAATCAGCTTGTTTCCTGGCAATCTGCCTTCCCCTGTTTTGGCCACCTAGGAGGAAAACATCAGTGTCTGCAAGTGGGGAGGATTATTAAGGTTTCAAGGAGCCTCCCAGGGAACCTGGGAGATGTGAGTGCTTTCTTACCTACCCACCTCTGGGATTTCCTACCTTCCTCTCACTTTCCAGGGACAGATAAAAAGGGCTCACCGTATGACCTGCTCTCAGGTCTCACTCCTCAGAGGTAATCAGCCCTGAGTACTCTCTGAAGTAAGATGCAACAGTGAGATGTTTTACCTATAAGGGCCAATTAAACCATGAGAGACTATTTGCAGACTTTGGATGAGGGCATTTGTAGAGTTTCCTTTCTGTTGTTGTGTTTGTTTCTTTGGGGATGCTTTTTTAGGCTTCATTAATCACTGGAATTTAACTCTAATGGAAATAAAATAAATATCAAAGAGCTTTGCTGGAAAATTACTGATGGCCTCTGTTTTAGAGGGCAGATCAAAGGGTTTCTCTTTATAAGGCTGGAGCGGCTAGAAATCCTGCCCTCTTCCAAAAGCTTCCCAGTCCTCCTCTCCCAATAATTCTATGTAAATCTAAGGAAAGAACCCTCATTGGTCCTTTTAGGTCAACACCTCACCTTGGACCAATCATTGTTGCCAGAGGATGCAGCTCTCTGATTGGCCAGTCATTTGTGTGTAATTGTAGTGTTTGTTATTGAAAAGACAGGAAGATTTTTGAACCAATAATTTTTTTTAATTGTTACCACCTTCCATCCCTCTACTATTGCACTCCTTGGATGATGACAGTGATGATGATAACTGTTATTTATTGCCCATGTACCAAGCACTGTGTAAGTACTTTTGTGCATGGTTTCTCAAGGCATAGGGACCATTTACAAATGACAAAATCAAAGCTTAGAGGAGTGAACAAATTACCAAGTCACTCTGCTAGGAAAAAGAACAATTTGGAAAAATCACTTCTTTAATACTTGCATTAGTTATCCATTGCTATGTAGCAAATTACCCCAAAATTCAGCAACTTAAGACCACAAGCATTTTTTATCTCAGTTTCTGGAGGTCAGGATCCAGTCATGGCTCCCAGGCTGGATGCATACATTTGGGAGTGACTAGCATGTGGAGGAAATATGGAGCCATGACACAGGGTGAGACCTTGAAGTAGGCACCTCTCCTTCAGCAGGTGAGCTGAGCAGAATCCCAGGATGCCTAATAGGGATGGGTCAGCTGCTTTTCTTGGGTTACCTGGGAAATCGCTCCAATATTTCAACCTCCAGTGTGCTTCTGACTCATGTAAGGGAGTGTGTCCCATTGTTCACCCTGACCACCTCTACCTTTAGGTCTCTTGGAATCTGTAATCAAGCTGTGAGCCGAAGCCGCAGTTTGATCTGAAGACTTCATTCAGGAAATAGCCACTTCCAAGCTCACCTCTGTGGTTGTTGGCAGGACTCCATTCCATGCGAGGTGTTGCATGGAGAGCCTCAGTTTCTCACTGACTGGTAGCCAGAGGCCTTCCTTAGTTCCTTGCCACCAGGGTGTCTCCACAGGGCAGCTCTCACTAAGGCCGCTGGCTTCCTCAAATAAGAAAGCTAGAGGGAAAGAGAGGGATCAAGATGGAATTCCCCTACTCTTCAAAGTGACATTCCCACATTTTCCTCATTATGTTGGCTAGAAGGAAGTCACTGGGTGGTTCCCACTCAAGGTGAGAGGATTAAACAAGGAAAGAGAGGCAAGCGGCTTCTCAGAGGCTGCCTTCTGCAGTACTGTCCTTTCTGATAAGCAGACTGCACTCATTTTCAAACATTTCATTTGTGGAGAGGACTTTCCTTCAACCCTTCCCATTCATCCTCCGGATTTGTTTTACCCCAATCTGCACAGGATCACCTCATCTGTTCATTTCTCAGTCTAGCCACACTCTTCTTTGGCTGCATGCTTTCCCCTCCTGTCTCATCTCTCCACTACTCCTGAAACATTTGAACCAGAATGCATCACATACAGTAATTGTCTGGGAACAGCTAATTCAATCCCTTCATTTTGCAAATAAGAGTAGGAAGGTGCAGAGGAGGGAAAGGGCCTTGCTGAGATCCCACAGGGAGTCAGAGGCAAGGCTGGGACTGCAAACCTCAGAAGCTCCCGATCAGCTGCACATCCCAGCACCCCAGCATCCATCCTGGTTGGGAAATCAATGCAAACCAGGCGTTTGAACTCTGGGGAGACTGTCGACATTTCATCAACATACAAATGAGGGAAGCATTTAGGCCGCTCCTCTCCCTTCTCCCCATCCCTTTCTTCACAGGGCGCTGGCTTCATCCTCTCCTGGGAACAGGGAAAGACTTACTTGTTAACTGAGCAGTGAACGAGCCTTTTTGTGCGAAAATCTAAGATGCTCTCACCCTGTGCCTGCTGTAGTTTCTGGGTGTACAATGCCCTCTAGTCCCAAGTCAGGGTAGTTTCAAGAAGAAAGATAAGGAAAACAATGGCAAATCATGAAATATATAAAATCTAATGCCAGTAATTATTCACAGCAAAGCTGCTTAGCTTGGGACTCTTAAGGGTTCAGCAACTCCTAAAATTTCAGGTAAATTATTGTATAATGTAAAATTTTCTTTAAAAATGTCTAAAGCTTTCATTGAATTTTAAAGGAGTATTACTAAATGAGAAGATTTGGACCCACTGATTTGGACTTTCAGAGTATCTGGAACACCTTCACTGATTTAAAAGAAATGTCAAAAATAGCAATCAGAATGTGGACTTTTTTCAAATAAATCCCAAATACTCTGAGGGTTTAATATCTTATATCTTCCTCGTTCAGCCCAAATTGCAAAGCCTTTCATTCCATCCTACAAAATGTGATTTGGAAACTGGTATTTTAAGGTTTTATTTAATTCAATAGATGTTTGCTAAACTCCTGTCTTATTCTAAGCATTGGAATACAGAAATAAACCACAGTGGACACTTGTTTATTTTTGTCCTTCAATATCCACTCCTTTGGTAACATCACCCCAATTTCCTTCTGAAAATCACCTTTTTCTCTTCCTAAACTATGACCTCTGGGGTCATCTGAATTCCCTCAGCACCAGGGACAGATGAGCAATGTAATCTCAGCTACTCAGCACACCCCATCCTCCCATCCATAAAGATGGTTTCAGAGCTAACTTGGAGCTGAGCCAGACCCATCGGGAGAGAGGGTCATGCTTTCACTCACCACTGGAGTTGCATCTGAGCCTAAATCTGCAGCAAAGACTAAGAAAGTAGAGCCAAAATATGGAAAGAGAGAATTGAGCCCTACAGGAAGCCACATCTGAAAATAGTCCAGTCTTCACTGTTTTTTTCTCTAATGAGAGTGCAAATGGCTTTGTGTCGCTTGTAACAGACACCTTAATGGTTACTCTGCCTTTGAGGATTTCACAGTCCAGCAAGGTAACTTGTTTAAATTGCTAAGTATTGTATAAGAACACAGCACATGCCATAAGTAAATACACACATAATCTATCTATATTGCTATCAATACAGATGATACAGATATAGATATAATCTCGAGTTCAGAAGAAGCGGAAGGAACTATTAAAGACTCCTCAGTAGATATAGTTTGCACTCTACCTTAACAGATAAAAAGGATACTCACAAGAAAGGACAGTGGAATCCAGGGATGCATGCTGGAATATGCCCAAGCTTATAACCAGGTTGTCATTGAAAGAGTCAAGAATCTTCCTAGAAATTGTGACTTTCCACATGTAACTGGACTCTTAGACCTCAGCTTCTTAGACCATAAAATTCGGTCACATTTTTTAAATTATTTTTTATTAAGATGTAATTCACATACCATAAATGTACTCTTTCAAAGTTTACAATTCAGTTGTTTTTCGTATATACACAAAATTGTACAACAATGCTCACTGGGTATACCAAAGCAATTTTTATCATCCCACATGAAAAAAAAGCAACCTTATACCCTTCAGTAGTCATTCTACCTTCTCTCCTTCTCCCAACCCTTGATAATCACTAATATGTTCTCTATTTCTATACATCTAAATGCTATCCATGAAATCATAAAACATGTAGCCCTTTGTGTCTGGCTTCTTTCACTTAATAGAATGTGTTCAAGCTTCTCCTATGTTATGGCATATATTAGTATTCATTCCTTTTTATGGCTGACTGCTATCCCATTGTATGTATAGGGCATATTTTGTTTATCTATTTGTTAGTTAATGGATTCTAACTTAATTAGGAGGAGGATGTGGCCCTGGCTTTGGTACTTTTTTAAGATACCCTCAGGTGAGTTACATGTATAGTTAGAGTCAAAAAGCGCTCCTTCAGAGAAAAGAGACAGGGTTTGGAGTTATTCGCAACTAGTAGAGATATTTTTACAAGTAGTACCCTCTTAAAACTAATAGTTTTGAGAGTGAAAACACCTTTATACAGGCCTTGAATAGTTTAAAACATACATAATAAAAAGCCAACATCTACTTGGGGAAAATTTGGGCCTTTTCTCAGTTTATACAAGGGTAGCAATAAGATCAGTCTGAGGTCGTCAGGGATCTCTAGGTTGCCAGAGATTATGGACACTTCTTGTATTTGACCTCATGTGGCACTTTATAATATCAGCTGCTTCCTTCTCCATAATATTCTCTCCCTTGGTTTCTATGACCCTGTGCTTTTCTTACCTTCAAATGTCTGGTTGTTCTCTTTTATTCTCTTTTCTCCAAAGGCTTCTTTTTCTTTTCTACAAAACTTCTTCTTGTGTCCATTGGCCAAGACTATATACAACCGAGATTTCAAGGGAAGTTTCCCTTAGTATGCCTCTTCCCTTGTTCTCCTGCCCCCAATCTAATTCACCAGGGATTTCTTACAACTTTAGTTCCTAAAATGTCTAAAATCCACAACCTGTTCTCCACCTCTGCACCACCACATCTCCACCACCCCTCACCTGGGAAACTTGAGAGTTATTCACACTGACCACCCTGTTTACATTCCTGTTCTCTCTTCAAGACTTTCTTCTGCAGCCAGAATGATCTTTTCAAAACTCATGTCTTTTCACATTAAATCTTTTCTATCATGTCCCAATACTCTTAGAATAATGACCAAAATCTTATCATGGCTCATTGTATTTTCCAGGAAGATTACATTTTCCAAAAATATGCTGTTTCCTGCTACCAACCCATGCCTCCAAGCAAAGTTATGATGGAAAGGGGTAGCGGTGGGGATGGAGGAGAGCTAGGCTCCAAGAGCAACCAGGGAAGCTATGTGTGTGGTGTCCTGACAGGGGAGGCTGAGAAGAGAATGGTCTAACAGTGCCAGCCACCAGTTCTATGAAATCTGCAGCACTGTACCCTGGCCAGGGCCCATCCTCCTAAGGGTCAGATCTGGGAACTTGGGGCTGTGCTTGGGCTCTCCTTAGAGTACCCAATGAGACAGCTTTCTGCCCCACGCCCAAGCTTCAGGCCATGACATTTTTGCCTAGAGCACATTTTTATATTGTCCAGTGTACCAGAACAAGGATCTATAAGGCCTAAGTGCTACAAATATCTCTGGTGTTACCTTTTTCTAGGTCCCTCCTAACTCACTATTCTTTAGCTAATTGGCATCCTTTAAGAATTTGTTCATCTTATCTTCTCTCAGTGAAACTGAGCAGCTGTCTACCTGACAGGCAAGAAGAGAACTGACCTGTGTTAAGTAGTGACTCTATTATTTGAAGCCTGTACATGCCTCGTTTTACCATTTTATTTACCCTTTATAATTACACATGCAGAGTTCCCCCTCACTGTAACATTCTTCCCCTGCCTTTTCTAGTTACCTCCTACTCAGCCCAGACATTACATTTTCCACCAAGTTCCTCAGACATGACAGATTTTACTTCACATAGCTAGTGCATGTCTTTTCTTGTGGGACTTCACACAGCTGCCATTTTACATATATTCCTGTGATTATATGATTACTACCTTTTCCACCAGTGAATTGTAAGTAACCTGCAGCTACAGAAAGTGTCTTTTTAGTTCATTGTCCTATTCTCAGAGACCAACATGGAAACTAGGTCCCTGACAACATTCAGTCAATAAAGAAATGAAAATAAGGAATGAAATCCTCTGCTCTTCAGTTTCCTCAACTATAAAAATACAATAGAGATAATAACTGATGTCATGGGTTATAAAAGATAAATAAAATGGTTAAATGAGGCATATAAAGGCTTCAAATAATGCAATCACTCCTTAACAAACATCAGTTCTCTTCTCACTTGTCAGGTAGACCAGCTGGTCAGTTGCACTGAGAAAAAAACAAGATGATTGATGGGGAAAAGTTCATTTTCCTCTTCTTCCTTCCCTGAGTCCCTCATGCCACTGCCTACCTGAGACTCTTCCCTACTCATCATTCATTCTTAACCCTTTTTCCAAATTCCATTTGGAATCTCCCTGCCATAACCTATTCAGGATAATTGGAGAAAAATCATTAGAGGTTGGGATGAGAGAAAAAGAAGTAGAGGGAGAGCAGGAACCAAGGCTGTTGTGCACCTGGGGTGCGTGAAGAGAGGGCAGGTCAAGTTTCTGGCTCTGTACAAAGAAAACTGAGGTCACTGAAGGAAAGGAAAAGGAAAGTAAGTGGGTGGAATCTCTTGTGTGCTTCACTCTTAGAGAAGCAGCTTCTCCGTGTTTGGCTGCCATCCAAAGCCAACTCTTTTCTTGGCTCAATTATAATAAACATCCTCTGTACCTATAGGTAAACAAAGAGGGGAATGAGAAATTGTGAGATTTTTACCTAGTCATTGTAAAAATAAAATAAAATAAATGAATTATCCTTGTAGAAAGATTGCTGCAATTTGATATGACTTTAAAAGTAAAGAAGAGGCCCTGGCTAGGGGCACAATGGATAAGGTGGCAGCCTGCAAACTCAAAGGTCACTGGTTTGATTCCCAGCCAGGGCACATAACCAGGTTGCAAGTCAAGTCTCCAGCCAGGTCTGTAGCTGGAAGTAGGTGAAAGGCAACCATACATTGATGTGTCTCTCCCTCTCTTCCTCTCTCCCTTCCCCTCCTTCTAAAAATAATAAATAAAATATTTTTTTTAATAAAAAATTAAGAAGAGGGAGAAAGAAGGAATTCTCAGGACGGAGTTCTTGGGGTGTGAGCTCAGTTAAAATAAGAAGTCTAGAGTATTACTTCTGTCGAGCTGAGGGGCCAATGGAGTCAGGAGGAGAAAAGATGCTGCCTGAGCCAACCTTTCCTTTCTCCCTTTTTTGTAATAGTTCTCAAAGGAGTGCATAAAACACTAAATTATGTAGCTTTACTTCACTTAAGTAACTTAAGACCATGACACCTAGATCCGTGTGCTCCGTATTTAACATGCCCCAAATTTATATTCAAAACTGGGTCACTGGGCACCATTTCCAGAGATTCAAGTCCCTAATACAAGTGGTATAAAGAAAGATCCTGATTCAGGCATGGACAATAAGTTTTTTTCATGTTAAGTAATTGATTGTGAGTGTTCACTAGAGCCCTAGATTGAGACAAATTCTGAACCTGAGCCTATTGATTAGTGATGTCTGTCATGAGCAGGGAATTGAGAGTTACAGCTGGTATGCTGTGTGTTTCCCACCCATACTCTAAACATTCATTGAGCAGACATGTACCAAGCAACAAGACACCAGAAAGACTGAAACATACCCAGCCCCGGCCAGGTAACTCGGTCAGTAAGAGCATTGTCCCCAGTACGCCAAGATTGTGGGTTTGATCCTGGGTCAGGGCACATACAGAACCAACCAATGAATGCATAAATAAGTGGAACAGCAAATTGATCTCCCTCCCCCACCTCTCTCTGCTTCAAATCAATAAATAACTTTTTTAATTATAAAAAGCATATCCAGCTCATGTTGTGGTAAAACATGTGAGGAGATATATTATAAACTAATTATGGTTTATCAGAGAGATATGAACACAGTGCTATGACAGGACAATGAAGGGAGCAGGGAACTGGGGAAATCAGAGAAAACTTTGTAAAACAAACGAAATTTGAGCCTGATCTTGGAGAGCAGAAATTTTACAAGTAAAAGGAGGGAAATACACCTAGGTTACAAAGGATAACATTCATATAAAAGAAAAATATTCTAAAATTTGGTTAAAAATAGAAAGTTAACTAACTGGAACAGATCGGATCAAGTGGCAGGAGACAAAACTACAAACATCATCTGGGTGCTAAGACCTATTCTCCAATGTCTTACACTCTTATGAATCCTTAGACCCCTATAATAATGCCAACCACACAAGATACTCAAGAAATGTGACAAATGAGTAAATGTTGCTTTCTGTATTCTCTCTCTCACATGCATGCATGTGTGTGTCTGCCTGTCTTCTGTCTCTCATTGACCAAGCACTTTACATCACTATTCTATTTACTCCTCACAGCAGCTCTACAAGTCTTCCTCATTCTTTCTTTTATAAATGAGAAATTGAGGCTCCCAGAACTTTTAGAGCCAATATTTTAACTTGGACCTTTTCAACAACTATTTTACATGTAAAACCCAAGGATAGGACCCTTACCCTGAGAATTCCAGGTCTAAGGGAAATATATGAATAGAATGGAAAAGCATTTTTCTTGAAAGTATCTCAGGGCTACATAAACGTCCTTAATAGCTGTGTCCTTAAAGCTCTACTATAGCCATAGGTGACAACTGTTTCTTTTTTTAAATCAATTAAAATAAATAAAGAATGACTGTTTGTCCATCTGCTGGATCTATGTTGGCCTGTGTGGAATGTCAGCATTGGGATAGATTTTGATGTGGGCAAGAGTTAAGCCTTGAGTTATTATCTGAATTAGGGGGCTTTATTGGTTCACATTGTCCAATCTTCCCTAGCCATTATGGTTTTGCCAAATCATCAAATTACTTTAAACTTTCATTTTCCTCTTAAAACTAAATTAGTTTGGAAGAAATTGTATTTTCCCAGCTCTGGAACCAGCCTTGGGCAGAGGGAGTTACAGTACAGTGCACAGATAAACAACAATCATTGCCTAATTAGTAAGTGGTAAGAACTGCGTGTCTTGAGTAACATTGCTTTAAAGTTCCCGCGGTCCTGGATCAGGGAATCTCTCCAATAGATTTGCTCAAAAAGCTTTCTGTCAGGGTGGTTGGTGATGTGAGCTGTGAAACAATTCACAAAGAGAAGAAAGTGCATTGAGTAAATGTTTTTATTTTTTTACTTTTCCAAGGTAGGGAAAGGGCTATGTAGGGAGATATGCACCAGCCCCAAAGGGTTAGGCTTTGGAATTTTACTAGGTGATGGGGAGGTTGTAGACAGGATGTTTCAGTTGGGCTGCAACTTGTTTCATGTTATCTTTGGGTGCGGGGTCCAGTCATCCAGTTATTGGGGTCTGGTATGTCCTGTTTCATAAGTTCCTGGGGCCTCTGCACCTTCAGAGTGCTGCCACTCTGAGGTCCTGAGGATAAAGGCTCTCAAACAATCAAGGTCAATCGTGTTTTATAGGGTCCAGCCAGCTCTGAGAAAGAAGACCTAAGAAAGTGGCTTTTGTCCTATTACTTTCCATTATCTTTGTGGTGGCATTCCTGCATCTCTGGCTATAGAAAGGGGAAGAGCAATGGAATTTATGAAGCACCTACTACATACTTGCACTGCTAGGTTCTAAAATGTGTTACTCTATTCTTACTACTAGTATTATAAAATCCATAAAAGATCCTTGAGGTGAGGGCTAGTGAATGGAGGATGATTCCCTAAGGATTTGTTTCTGGGCCAGATAATATGTTGGAATTTTTTTTTTTAACCTGTAGCAAAAAATCTGCTTCTGTCTGCAAAGAACCTCCCTTCTTTGGGAATATAGCACTCCTTTTATTCCAACCACACAAACAATCTGCCAAGAAAAGTCATCTGAGTAAAACTGAGCCAATCATAGAACCTCACTTCTTGGCTACAGTGATTGATCTAAGAGAGTGGGAACTTGGTAAAAGCTAAACCCATTATACTTCTTCCCCAGAATATTTCTACCTAAAGCTGAAGCTAGAGTTTTCCTCATGGAGAAGTCAAAATATATATAAATTTTACTTGTTGGTGTCCATGAAGGCAAGTGAAAGCCATTCTCAGAAAGACAAAAAAATTAAATTAAATGGCAGGCAGGCATAAAGGAGAAACCTGGGATCTGGAGAAAGAGGACCTCTCTCTCTGACTGCATTCTTCTCCTGTTCATAGTGTCGTTACTCAAGCCTATAATTCACCACCAGTTGATTTTTTTTTTTTTTTTTTTTGAGAGAGAGAGAGAGAGAGAGAGAGAGAGAACATCAATGTGAAAGAGAAACATCAATAGGTTGCCTCCTCTATTTCCCCCAACCAGAGATCAAACTGGCAACCTAGGCATGTGACCTGGCCAGGGATCAAATCTACAACCTTTCGGTGTATGGAATGACACTCCAACCAACTGAGCTACTTGACCAGGGCAACCTGCCACTACCTTTTGCCCTAGAAGAATTCAGTCAAGATAAGTCTCTGTCATTTGCAAACAAGAAATCTGATTTGGACACATACTCTATGCCAGGCACTAATCTCATTGCCTCATTTGTGTTAAATCCACACAACTTTATGAGTAGGCATCAATGGTACTCCCATTTTACATTTAAGGAAACTGAGGCACAGAGATATTAAAGTTACTCCCCCAAGGAGCTTCAAAAGTAAAAAATATGGAGCATGTATGGTTCTCTTTTATCAATGCTTAATTACAAACTAAAGACTAAATATTCCATTTCACAGACAGGGAAAGGAGAACAAATCTTAGACTTTAAGAGTTGCAGTGTAGTGGAGCTGGGACCGGGACCCATCTCCAGAACTAACATTTAATGTCCATTCACTTCCTATTGGATCTGCTCATGTGTTTCATCAGTTCATGGCCCTTAGCTGATTTCTTTTCATTTCTACAAATGGAAGTATCTTTGTGCTTTCTTTTTCTACTGAATCTAAAGATAATGCATGATGCCTGATGTTATTCTCAACAGCAGCACTCCTGCCCACAGATGGTGAGGATGGAAACTGCCTGTGATACAACCACTCCGAACTTGGGGACTGACTGTACCTGGCAGAAGCAGCCCCAGACCGACCAAAATGTTTGATTCCATCAGAGTGTATCAAAGCTGCCCAGGCATTTGCTATTCTCTTTTAATGCTGAGAGTGAGAAAGAGAGTTTGGGTGTGCAGAACAGAAAGGAAGACAGGAAGATAAAGAGAGAGAAGGGCAAGGTGAGATGAAATAGTGCTTCTGAAAAAAAAAAAAAAAAGATACCATGAGATACCATGATTGCTCATTCCCACACTAAAGGCCTGATCTGACATTTGGGGTTGTTCTTGAAAATGAGAATTTGATCAAGGTGACCTGGTACACAAGGATGCTCCAATCACTGAAGAACCATGGCAGTGGGCTTGGTCTGAGGAGAATTCCTTCTTACCCATCAAGCCTTGTCTCTCAAGTGGGCTGTATAATGAGCTACCTATTCGTGCATGTCTGTGAGTAGTATCTCTGAGGTGGGATGAGGTAGCTTTGATAGCAATTACCATGTGATCCTAGCATGACCGGTATCTGGTGTTAAAATGGTAGTCTCTTGACAGCAAGTATTGACATGGTCTATACTATCCGGTGGCCCTGGGAACCTCCCCTGAATCTCACCCTCCTCCAGCTCCACATCCATCAGTTCCATAAAACTCCTTCCAAGATAGACTCCTCTTTCCTCTGGGCTGTGTGTGTTGGAGGGGTGGGGGTTGGATAAGGGGGTAATACGGTTGTATTTATTTCCTGTTGCTATAACACATTACCACCAACCAAGAGGCTTAAAATAACACAAGTTCATTATTTTACAGTTCTGGAGTCTGAAATTGATCTCACTGGGCTAAAGTCTAGATGTTAACAGGATGACATTCCTTTTTGGAGGCCCTAAGGAATGATCCATTGCTTTGCCTTTTCTAGCATCTAAAAGTCACCAACATTCCTTGGTTTGTGGCCCCTTCCTCTATCTTCAAACTTAGTGATATTAGGTCAAGTTTTTCTTATACCATCATTTCCTTGACTCTGTCTTCTGTCTTCCTGTACTACTTATAAGGACATCTATGATCACAGTAGACCTACCTAGATAATCCAGGATGATCTTCTCATCCCAAGGTCAGTTGCTCAGCAACCTTAATTTCTCTTTGCATGTAATCTAATATATTCACAGCTTCCAGGAACTAGACATAAACATCTGTTGAGGGGGGGGGTGTCATTACTCTGCCTACTCTAGGGGTTTTAGCAAAATTGTTAACACACTTAATGTCCTTGCCCTGCTACTTTCAGAAACAGTAAGAAGATTGGCACAAAAGGCTCAGAAATTAACTTGGCACTGTGTGCCCTGCCTTTTGGTACAGTAAGTTTACTTGTCATGATCTGGAAAAATATTCACATGTGGACACAGGAGCAGGTATACGGACATCTGCTGTAGTGCTGTGACAGCAGCAAAAAGAAAAGGGGAAACTGTGTGATTATTCACCCACAGGACCCTGTCTAATGCAAGGCTGAAACAATGTTAAGTGTGGAAAGCACTTCACCATTTAGCAATGTTAATGTCTATTTATATAAGCAAATATGGAAGAAGCTTTAAGACAGCATGTGCTTTATAGGAAAAGAATACACTGACTTTTCATGCACATTCTGTCAAAGTAACAATATATGCACACATTGTTGGTATCCTTTTAGGCTACTGTGTGGTCACAAAGTTCACACAGGCCATGGTTTGTCCACCAGGGTTTTGATTTAAAGAAACATGAGGGTCACATCAAGGGCCATGATCATGAGGTGCTGTCATGCCAAGGTGTGACTTATGGATGTTGATGTGGTCCTAATAAGAAGATACTGCTGGACAATCCAGACTACCAGAAAGTCATGAGTGGGTCATTGCAGACTTGTGCTATGTCACCAGAGTAATTGTCTTTCAGGAAATTCGGGGCTTTCAGGCCATGTTTGGGAAACATCAGCTGACCAGAACAACGGGTTCTCATTTTTAGAATATGGACAGAGTGCCAGCACAAATGCCATCTCACTCTGAAGAGCATCTTCAGGCTGTGGATTAGCTCTCAGTGAGTGCTCAAATGTCCTCTCATTCAGCTCAAGTTCTGGGCATATTTGTTTGGTGTCTTCTTTTTCCATAATGTTTTAAAAGATTCCAAAATGGAGTTCACTTTCTTTCATTTCTCAGGTTGAATGTCAGAATTAAAGTCACCAAAAAAAGGCTCCTCTCTGTTCTTTCAAATTATATTGTTCTTTGCACTCCCCCAATATTTCTCTCTCTCCCCCTCTCCAACTGTGTATGTGCATGCATGCACACACATTTCTCTCTGCACATCTGTGTGTGTGAAGCTGCATCTGTGTATGCAAGTATCTGTTTCCCTCTTTTGACATTTCTGTGTCACTTTGACTTGCCCTCGGGTCTACTGTGATCATAGATGTCCTTATAAGTGGTACAGGAAGACAGAAGACAGAGTCAGGGAAATGATGGTATAAGAAAAACTTGACCTAATATCACTAAGTTTGAAGATAGAGGAAGGGGCCACAAACCAAGGAATGCTGGTGACTTTTAGATGCTAGAAAAGGCAAAGCAATGGATCATTCCTTAGAGTCTCCAGAAAGGAATGCCATCCTGTTAACATCTAGATTTTATCTTTCCCTTCTGTGATTCCTCCCTTTAATTCTCTCTAACTCTGTCACTCCTCCTCAGTCTTCCTCTGTCCTACATTTCTCTTTGATCCTCCTCTCATTCTTCCATTGTATGCCAAGGAGAATGAGAGAAAGAAAGAGTAACTTTTCTCCCTTCCTCATCTCTCTTTGCCAGTCCAGGGCTTAAGCTAAAGTCCCAAGCTCCATCAACACAATACCCTACAGTAAGAACTCAAGCAATATTGGAGGGAGGGGGGAGGCAGAGGCAAGAAAGGAGAGCAGCTTAGACAAGAACCTAGTATAAAGGAACCATGGACATGGACAACATGTGGGATTGACTTTGGGGGGAATGGGTGGGTGGGGAGGGGGACAGAGGGGAGCAAAAAGGGGATGGATGTAATACAACAACAATAAAATTTAAAAAAAAAAAGAATTTTTAAGTCCTTTATCCATCTTGAGTTTATTTGAGGATGTGGGAAAAAGGGAACCCTGGTTGCACTGTTGGTGGGAATGTAGGCTGGTACAGCCACTATGGAAAATGGTATGGAATTTCCTTAAAAATCTAAAAATGGAACTGCCTTTTGATCCAGAAATTCCACTACTAGGAATATACCCAAAGAACCCTGAAACACCAATTCAGAATAACCTATGTACCCCTATGTTCATAGCAGCACTATTTGCAATAGCCAAGTGCTAGAAACAGCCTAAGTATCCATCAGTGGATGATTGGATCAAAAAATGTTGGTACATTTACACAATGGAATACAACACAGCAGAAAGAAAGAAGGAACCCCTACAGTTTGCAACAACATGGATGGAACTAGGAAGTATTATGCTTAGTGAAATAAGCCAGTCAATGAAAGATAAATACCATATGATCTCACCCATTACAGGACAATAATGAACAAAACAAATGACAAGTGAAACAGAACTAGATACATGAATACAGTGAATAGACCTCAGTGGGTAGGGGGAAGAGGTGTGGGGGGAGGGGGAGGAAGAGGCAAAGAAGGGGAGCAGTTTAGTCAAGAACCTAGTATGGAAGAACCACGGACATGGACAACAAGTGGGATTGACGTTGTAGGAAATGGGTGGGTGGGGAAGGGGACAGAGGAGAGTAAAAAGGGGATAGATGTAATACAACAACAATAAAATTAAATTTTAAAAAAAGAACTATCAATTTCTTATATCAGAAAAAAATAGAATTTTTATTCATTATTTTCAGAGAGAAGGGCAGAAAGGGAGTAAGAAAGGGAGAGAAGCATCAATGTACGGTTGCCTCTCACCTGCCTCTAGCTAAGGACCTGGCTGAAGACCTGGCTTTGCAACCTGGTTATGTGCCCTGACTGGGGAACTGAACCATGATCTTTGGGTTCGCAGGCTGGTGCTAATCCACTGAGCCACACCAGCCAGGGCTTGAACCCTCACTATTTTTAAACAGGCTGCAATGTTCCCAATGACAGTCTTTGATCCTTCTCCAGAAAAGCAGAGACCACCAATTTCTCAACAGCCCCCTATGAGTGCCATGCATCAGCTTATAGGCAGCAATTTATTGTTAATTTTCTCCTTAAGGATACTCTTTTACTCCAGAACTGCTTGGGAAAGAGGCTGGGAGAAAAAAGTAATAATTGTGTACTTAAATTTTGTCAGTTACAGATATTCTTCCTTGCATTTTATGTATCTAGTCATAACCTTGCACCCATAAAATTTAAGCACTTGCTGCATTGTTAGCATTTTGCAGAGAGATGTTTTCTAATACAACACCACCAATTTATTTGAAAGAAGAGCTGGTGTCTGTATTTACAGCTAACAGGCATGAGTTTGCTTATAACGCCCCTGGTGCACATATGACAGATGCCACTGGCTTCTTTCCATTCTATTCCTCATCCATGTAAGACGCAGCCTATTATAAACACTCTGCCTCCATAACAGGGACCAAAGCCCCCACCCTTTGCCTCTTGTCAGGGAAGATACCAATTGTATTGGAGAGGGGAAAAATGAATTTTGGAGCTGCCCAGGGCTGGTATTACACCCTACTTTCTTCACTTACTATCTTGTTATTTTAGACCTTTCTAGGTTTCACCATTGGTTTCTCATGTGCAAAATAGGGTTAACAACCCCATTTCTCAGGCTGTTATAAAGATATCATGAAATGTTATATGTACATAGTACAAACATTGTCTGTTTTTCTCTTTTTTCCAGAACAGGGCATGGAATCTAGCAAATATTAGTTGCTCAATAAATGGTTGAAAGATTGTGTGGGGTCTTGCGTGGGCTAAGAGTAAATGGGATCAGCCTACCTGATTCTGACTACTGGTAAAGTTCAACTGAGACCTCCAGGCCAAGATTATTATTTAAGATTTTATTTATTTATTTTTAGAGAAAGGAGAAGGGAGGGAGAAAGAGAGAGAGAAACCTTGAGTTGCCTCTCACATGCCCCCGCCCCCCCACAAGTGGATACATGGCCTGCAACTTAGGCATGTGCTGACTGGGAATCAAACCAGTGACCTTTCAATTCACAGACTGGCAGCCAATCCACTGAGCCACACCAGCAAGGGCTTGGTCCAGATTTTTAAAAGCCCCCTCCCTTGCCTTGCTTCCCAGGTCATCAGTGAATCTTTCCAACTCAGGCATTTTACAATTTAAAGGCTCTGAGGGCAGACTAATGGAGAGAATCCATATGAGTCAGGACTCATTTTGATGACAAAAACTTGCATCAAATTGCCTTAAGCAATAAAGGGTAATACTGGATTACATAACTGCCTTTCTAAGGAGTGAGAGAAAAAGCAGCTACCTTCAGGCATGGCTAAATCCAGGAGTCACTGGCTGTTGTCCGATACCTCTCTCTCAGCCTTTTAGTCCTGCTTTCCTCTGAGTTGGTTTTAAGATGGCTCCCTCAGCAAGGTGGGTCCTATATGCATACATTCCAATGATTTTCATTTAAAACAGGGGTTAGCAATGGCCTCCAGTCTGTTTCATAAATAAAGTTTTATTGGAACATGGCCACAGCCATTTATTTATGTACTGTCTAGGTCTACTTTCATTCCACAACAGCATAGGTGAGTAGTTTTGACAGACAGCATGGATCTCAAAGCCTAAAATATTTACCACCTAGATCTTGCCAGAAAACACTTGTCAACACCTGATCTAATATAAAGATTCCCACTTTTGCTATGAGCAGGTATAAGCTCTTGAAGGTCATGCTTGGGTCGTGGTTCTCTCCCTGCATCACTCACTGGGACCAGGGATATAGATGGCTCTGACCAGGCAGCTTTCATCATATGCCTGCCCCTGTGGCTGGGGTTGAAGACAGGTAGAGCTCCTTCATGGATGAAGGCCATGGGGAATAGAAGAGTGGCACTTCTCCTGGGGGAAAGCCAAGGACTATTACCTGAAGAAAGAAGGTATTCTGGGCAGGAAAAACAAGAGAAGCCCATTTGAAAGATGTGAGTGAATTAAAATAAGGGTAATAGGGACAAATGGGAGGCACCTGCCTTTCAAAGCATCCAGTTCCCGACAGTTTACTTTGATAAGACTTTGGGTCAGTGAGCAGAAGATTACTTTCTGTAAGGACAATCACAGATCCCTATGATTGAAAATCCCAGGGCTATCCCATTCTCACCACTGATGACTCAACAAAGGAATAATAAAACATTTTTGATCCTTCCGTTCAAGATGTTGACAAGGGTGGAGGCTGAATTGCTCAAGCCTCTTAAACCAGAACTATAATGTGAAGCTGAAAATGACCCATCAGGCACTGCCCAAGTCCCCTCAGCAAGAGAAACTAATTCTTTACCCAGTAGCACTATGAAACTTAACCAAGCAGTTTAGACCAGGAATGTAAATACATAGCACTCCTCCCTCCCTCTTTAAGCATGAAAGACACAACCAATCCATCACAGAGTTTTTTGCCTCTGTGCTATGCAGTAATCATGCACCCATTTATCTCTCCTAGTTAGCCAGAATCCAGACTCCTGCAGTCTCTCCCCATTCTAAGTTCTTGTCCTTACCCCACCAACCCCCTAGACCAATTTCCTCCATTAATATCCAGGCATAACAATTCTTATTCAAAACATTAAATGACCAACCAAATGTCCATTGATGAATAAAGGCTTTTTTGTTTGTTTTTTTAATGTGTGGTACATACATTCAATAGAATATTAGTCAGCCTGAAAAGGGAAGGAAATTCTGACATGCTACAACATGGATGGTCCTTGAAAATCTTATGCTAAGCAAAATAAACCAGCCAGAAAAGGACACATATTGTATGATTCCAATTATTTAAGGCATCTTGGAATTCATTGACAAAGAAAGTTGAAGTAGTTGCCAGGGCCTAGGGGGAGAGGGATAGGGTAGTTAATGCTTAATGGAGATGGAGCCTCAGTTGAGAAGATATATGGAGATGGAGATGGATGGTGGTGATAGTTGCACAAAAATGTGCATGTACTGAAGTGCCACTGAACTATACACTTTAAAATAACTCAGAAAGTAAATTTTACGTTATGCGTTTTTAAAAAGTAAATGGTGATGCATTGCCAGCATGGTATTTATTTTCTCTACTGTTCCCATCCATAATTACAACTTTATTCCCCCCAATTTTTTATATATTAATGCTCCTACCACAGGTTACTTTCCCAAGATGTGTGTTGTGTTCATTTTTATTACCATCCCTACTCACACTATCTTCCTGGCCTGTGGAGTGGATGATGGAGCTATATTTCTTTTGCCCAGAACATACCCCTTTTCATTACTTGGGGACTTTTCTTTCCCTCCATATGACCTCAATATCCTACTAGTCTTGCTTTAAACCCACCCTTCTACTTTAACATTGACTAGATTTCTTTGAGGTAGAATTTATTTTACTTTTGATGTCTTCCCATAGAACCTTTCTTTATGAGCTCATCTCTGTTTCCCTCTATTCTAAGGTTCATTGTGCCCAGTCTTTGTCCTCCGTCTTTCCAGCTTGATAATGCAGTCTCACTGATTCTGCATTATCATGAGATGTACATGACCCATGAGAAATATATCCCCACAATGCCCATGAATCTGGGACATGTTCTTGAACACTCATGTGCACAAGCTCACCTAGGCATTTGGGCTTTTTTCCCAAACTATAAGGAAATGTTTATTTAGAACATCACAGAGGTAGAAGAAGTGAATGGTAGAAGAAATGGCTCAGGAAACAAGTTACAGAGGCAAAAGAAGGGCCATTAAAACTTAGCTGAAAGAGAGAGGCAAGGAAAATGTACCTGGAGGAAGGGAGTGGGGAAAAGCCTGGGCATGCTCCATAGAGGGAGAGCTGCTGGAGTTTGTTTTAAATGCACATCTGGCCCCATCCCATATATTCTGGTTCAGTTTGTCCCGTTCAAGTAGTCATTGCTCCACACTTTGAGAAAAATTGCTTTAGAACCTAAGTCAAGTTAAATTTTACCTTCACTCTATGATAATCTCAGTCTGAAGTTGGGATACTCAGCAATTAATGTTAAAAAAGAAAGTGGTGGGACTTCCAGCCAAGATGGAGACATAGGTAGACATGCTTTGTCTCTTTCTACAACCATAAGTCGAATTACATCAACCTCAAAACTAAAAACATCTTGAACTACCAGAAAATTAAATGTCATGAAAGTCCAACAAAGAATGATACAAATAAGTAATACTCATCCAGACAGATAGGAGGGGCAGAGCTGGGATGGAGAGAATGTGGTGTGGCAGTGGCGGCGGCGGCGGCGGCAGCAGCAGCAGCAGCAGTAGCAGCAAGGTACTGGCTGTGGCTTGCTGGTGGAAAGAGCAGTGATACATTATAAAAGTTCAGAGGAACACCTGGGGAGTGATTCCAACCCCAGACCAGACCACGCAGCTCACAGTTCCAGCTCTGGGGGAAATAAAGCCTCATTGCTTTTGGCTGTGAAAACCAGTGGGGGTTGGGGAGGAAGAAGAAACTGCTGGTCTCTCAGCAGAGTTCATTTGTTTAGTGGTCCCACACAATCCTAGGCTGTCCGCAAATCCACCCACTCTGGGAACCACAACTTGGGCAACAGCTAGAGGGACACCAGTCCCATGCGGGAAGCAGGTGAAGGGCCTGGAAAAGGGACAGGTGCTGAGCAAGCTGCATTGTTCCCTCTTGGGCTTCTCCCCCACATACAGTGCCACAACATGGTGAAATGGGATGCCTCACGTTGAGGAATACCTAAGACTCCACCCCTCACAACATAACAGGTACAAAAGCTCTACTTAAGATACAGAGGCAAACACAGAAGTTTGTTAAGTTGCAGAGACAGAGAAGTATGGCCCAAAAGAGGCAGCAGATCAAGGTTCCAGTGGGAAAACTTCTGGCCAAGAAGGAGGCATTGGTAGCCATGCTGTGTCTCTCTCACAACTAGAAGAAATTTATATCTACCTCAAAACTAAATAAAAACAATGCAGAAATTTCAGAAAATTGAACTACATGGGAGTGCAACAAACAAAGAAGTAAAGAAATACTCAGATAGGTAGGAGTGGTAGAGCTGGGGAGGAGAGCAGCAGCAGCAACACCAAAGCTGAGGCTGCAGCAAAAAGTGCAGTCATAGTCATACACTTACACCTGGGAAATGATCCCAGGGCCAGGCCACACAGCCCATTGTCCCGGTACTGGGAAAAATCAAGCCAGCAGCTGTGGCGGTAGCACAGGAACTGAAGCCATGATGAAAAGTGCAGTCCTACATTTAACCTGGGAAGCAATCCTAGGGCCAGACCATACAGCCCACCATTCTAGCGCTGGGGAAAATGAAGCCTCATTGCTTCTGACTGTGAAAACCAGTGGGGGTTGTGGTTGAGGGAAAAATAGCCAGTCTCAACAAGCAAATGACATTGTTCCCTCTCGGTCCCTTCCCCAACATACAGTGCCACAATGTGGTGAAATCGGTTGCTCTGTACTAACAAATTCCTAAGGCTCCAATCCTTACAACACAACAGGTTCGATAGAACTACCTATGACACAGAGGCAAATACAGAAAGCTGTTAAGCTGAGTAAACAGAGAAGTATGGCCCTAAAAAGGGAGCAGATCAAAGTGCCAGTGGGAGAACTGATCGATGAAGAGATAGCCAACCTAAAAGCCAAGGAGAGAACCAACCTAAGGAATGCAGAGTTCAAAATGTTGGTGATTAAGATGTTCACAGACTTGACAGATATGCTTAAATACAGCAAACACAGAAAGGAAGAAGTGAAGACTAGGCTATGTGAAATGAAGAAAAATCCACATGAAACCAAGAGTGAAGGGAAGGAAACCAGGGTTCAAATCAATGACTTGGAACATAAGGAAGGCATAAACAATCAACCAGTACAGAAAGAGGAAACAAGAATTGAAAAAAAAGAAATGAGGAGGGGCATAGGAACCTCTGGGACAACTTTAAATTTGCCAATATCCAAAGCATAGGGATGCCGGAAGAAGAAGAGAAAGACCAAGGAATTGAAATCTTATTTGAAATAATAATGAAGGAAAACTTACCAAATTTGGGGAAGAAAATAGACATATAAGTCCAGGAAGCACAGAGAGACCCAAACAAACTAGACCCAAGGAGGACCACACCAATATATGTCATAATTAAAATGCCAAAGATTAAAAATAAAGAGAGAATCTTGAAAGCAGCCAGAGAAAAGCAGAGTTACCTACAAAGAAGTTTCCATAAGACTATCAGCTGATTTCTCAAAAGAAACTTTGCAGGCAAAAAGAGACTGGCAAAGTATTCAAAGTCATGAAAAGCAAGGACCTTCAACCAAGGTTACTCTATACAGTGAAGTTATCATTTAGAATGGAAGGCCAGATAAAGTGCTCCCCAGACAAGATAAAGCTAAAGGAGTTCATCATCACCAAGCCTTTATTGTATGAAATGTTAAAGGGACTTATTAAGAAAAAGAAGATTATCAGAACTATGAACATTAAAATGACAACACACTCACAGCTATCAACACCTGAGTCTAAAAAATAAAAACAAAGACAAATTAAGCAAACAACCAGAATAAGAACAGAATCATAGGTATGGGGATCATTTGGAGGGTTATCAGCTGGGAGGAGGAAAGGGAAGAAAGGAGCAAATGGTGCAGGAATTAAGCATATTTAGTAGGAACAAAATAGACAAGGGGTTGTTAAGAATAGTATAGGAAAGTGTGAAGCCAAAGAACTTACATAAATGACCCAGGGGCATGAACTAAGGTGGGTGGGATTACTAGAGAGAAGGTGGGTACTGGGTGGAGAGGGGCAAAGGAGAAAAAAATGGGACAATTATAATTGCATAATCAATAAAATGTACTTTTTTAAAAAAAGAGAAAAGAAAGCTGTGGAATGTACCTAGGTATAATATTTCTTTACATCTAACTCCCTCTTTGATTTTGTGTCCAATCTACTTCTTACTTAGAGAATTAGAGGCATTCTTCGTTTTTTATTTCTCATAGTCTGCCTTCCCCAAACCCTAAATTCAACTCTCTCCTTTGAACCAATCATGGTGACTGAAGGAGAGACATATGTCTTGTCTGAGTCATGGTTTGTTTTTGGTTTTAATTTCAAGCATATACCATTTGTACACTTTGATCACTATCTTTACAATTCCTCCACCCCCTAGCCCCTAGTAACCACCATTCTACTTTCTGTTTCTATGAGTTAGATTTTATCAGATTCCAAATATAAGTGGAATTGTGCAGTATTTGTTTTCTGTGTCTTGCTGATTTCAGTTAATTGCAAATGACAAGATTCTTTATTAAGGCTGAATAATATTTTAATAAATACATACTTTATATACATATATACTACATATTCATAAAATGTAGGATATATATGTAAAATTCATTTATCTGTTGAGGGACATTTAGATGGTTTGCATGCCTTGGCCGTTGTGAATAATGCTTCAATGAACATGGGAATGCAGATATCTCTTTGAGATACTGATTTTTTTTCTTTTGGATATATACCCACAAATGGGACTACTGGATCAATGAGTAGGTCTATTTTTAATTATTTTAGGAACTTCCATATTCTTTTCCATAGTGGCCGCCCCAATGTACATTCCTACCAACAGTGCATGAGGGTTCCCATTTCTCCTCACCAAAAACTTGTCAATATTAATAATAGCCATCCTAATAGTATGGGAGAAAATATTTGCAGACCATGTGTCTGATTAGGGGTTATTGAAAATATATAAGGAACTCATACAAGCAAAAAAAAAAAAGGACTGACTTACTGACTTAAAAATGGCAAAGAGGCTCTGGCTGATGGCACAGAGGATAAGGCACCAGCCTGTGAACCCAAAGGTCACTGGTTCTATTCCTAGCCAGGGCACACATAACCAGGTTGCAAGCCAGTTCCGTAGCTGGAGGCAGGTGAAGGGCAACCATACATTGATGTCTCTCTCCCTTCTCCTCTCTCTGAAAATAATAAACAAAATCTTAAAAATGGCAAAGAATTTGTAACAACATTATGGATCTTGAGAGTATCATATTAAGTGAAATCAGTCAGAGGGTAAAGAAAAAGAACCATATTATTTCACTCATATGTGGAATATGATGAACAAAGAAAACAAACTTGCTCTGGCTGATGGCACAGTAAATAAGGCACCAGCCTGTAAACCCAAAGGTCACTGGTTTGATTCCCAGCCAGCGCACATAACCTGGTTGCAAGCCAGGTCTCCAGCCGGGTCCGTAGCTAGAGGCAGGTGAAAGGCAACCATACATTGATGTCTCTCTCCCTCTCTGCCTCTCTCCTTTCCCCTCTCTCTGAAAATAATAAATAAATTAAAATCTTTAAAAACAAAACAAACTCATTGACACAGACAACAGAATGGTGGTTACCAAAGGGAAAGGAAGGAGGTGGGAGAACAGAGGATGAAGAAGGTAAAGGGGTTTACATATATGGTGACAGAAGATTAAACTTCAGGTGGTAAATGCACAATGCAGTATACAGATGGTATGTTGTGGAATTGTATACCTGAGACCTGTATCATTTTATTAATGATGCCCTAATGAATTTAATTTTTTAAATGTAAAAGGACCTGACTAGACAATTTTTTAAAGACATACAATGGTCAATAGGTATATAAAAAGATGCTCAAAATTACTAATTACCAGAAAAATGCAAATAAAAACTACCATTAGGTATCACCTCATACCTGCCTGGATCATGTTTTACCCTGGGGCTGAGAAGGGGAGTCAGGGCCAGTCCTAATCCAACCAAAAACACTGGCAGCCAGGCAAGGGTAGCTCCCCAAAGGAAAATGCTTTGCTGTCTATAATCAGAAGAAGGTGAAATCTAATGCTAACTCTACCAGATGCTTTTTTTTTTTTTCTGAGGTCTCTCCCCATCCCTAATTCCAGCTGGGTCATGCTACTTCCACAGGTCATGACTTCATCTGGGACACTCATCCCCTTCCCCAGTCTTGGTCAACCAGCTTCCTGGAGCTTCACATCTGGTCCCTAAAGCTTGCCCACAGCTGACATAACAAGATGAGGCATTGGATACTGCCCACTGGTGATGGAAAAGATAGACAGTCTCTGTTTATTCCCATAACAAAAGGGTACCTGTCAGAGAAGCACTTAGAAAAAGACATGATCCCTAAAGATCTCTCACCTGTAGATTTTTAAAATTTCTGCTGCACCCTGGTTTGGCTATTAATTAATGTTATTATTATCTTTCATTGAGATGGATGGGTATACTAATTGCTCCTTTCCCATGAATCTCTCCATAGTCATACTTATCTTTAGACAAATAACAATCTAAGGACAAATGATTGACTCTCGACATTTAACACTCATCTTGTTAAAGGGATAAGAAAGAGGACAATGAAATTGAAATTCTATAATTGAGCTGCCTGTGCCAATTGGCCTACCACAGTTCTGAGACCCTCTGCTCCACCACACTCTCACTTCTATTACCATACTATTTGTTCCTTAGTATGGGACTGAGAAAGGGGGAAATCTCTTTGAAATAAAGCACTATGTCATGGAAGAAAAGGGGCTGTGGAGTAAAACATAGGAGATCCAAATCCTACTCCAACTGTATCTTTTTTTTTTTTTTTTTTTTATTGTTGTTGTATTACATTCATCCCCTTTTTGATCCCCTCTGTCCCCCTCCCCACCCACCCATTCCCCCTCCAACTGTTTCTTACTGTGTAACCTTGAGAAGTCCCCAGTCCTTCAAAGCTGCCTTAGTTTTATGGAATAACAAAGACCACCCAAATACAAACAAGAAAAGGCTACTTATTTAGAACTGGCTATAGCAATGGTGTCAGATACCATTATTTGTGTTCATCAGAGACCCAAAGATGGACAGAGGAATGGGAGAGCCTTATATTGAAATAGGGGAAGGCTTCAGGTGTGCCTCACTGGAGACTGTTCACTAGAGGCAGCTGGGGATGGGCTCCCTAGAAGTGGAATGTCATATGTGATTGGTTAGGGGACTATATTTGGCTTTTTCTGGTTGGCCCTAAGTTGGAAACAGGAACAAAAACTAGGGAAGCTGGCAGTTATTGGCCAAGTCCTAACTATTAGGGGCAGATTGCAGCAGAAGATGTGGTTTGGTGCCCCAGGCTGGTAGCTACAGAGGTTGTGGGTTGGAGTCCTGTTGCCATGCATGAACTGGCCACTGTTCCTTTGTATATATTCAGTCTCTCAGTTCTCTTGCTGGTAAATGGGGATGAATATAGTTCCTAACTCATAGGATTGTAGGGAGAATAAGATATGATAGAAAAACCACTTGACATCAAGCCTGGCATTCATTCATGCATTTTATAAATGTTTTTTTAGACACCTTCATTTGGCAATGGAGATACTGTGATGCACAAACAGGAAAGGTCTCTATGCCCATGGAACTTATATTCTAGTAGAAATGTGCAGCCATAAAGCAACAAACAATAAACAAAATATTTCCAGTGGTAAATACTGTGAAGAAAATCAAAGAGGTCATGGGAGGATAGTTCACTGAGAAGTGGGGCAGGTTGGTACTTTGGAAAAAGTATTCAGAAAGCTCTCTTAATAAAGATGATATTCATACCCAAAGGAACCACACATACTGGGGAAGATGCATCTGAACCAGGAAACCAAGCGTACACAGGCCCAGAGTGTGGCATTTTTCAAAGAGCATGATGAAGCTCCAGTGGACGGAACAGGTGAGAACTGGAGAGATGAGGATATCACCTCAGAGGCAGGCACAGGTCAGCTCAAATAAAGGAGCTGACCTTTTATTTTAAAAGCAAAAGGAAGTCATTGATGGGCTGAATTAAGGCAGTGAGAAGTAACCTGATTTGCATTTCTAATGGATCATCCAGAGTTAAGAAAATGCCAGGCAAGAGGTGTGATGACCACTAAGGCAGCAACAAAGATAAGGGAAGACCAATTTATATGATTACGTTGGAGGCAAACCAACAGAACTTGCTGATGGGTAGGACTTGGGGAAAGGAAAGGAAAGAATAGGAGCAGAGATGGCTCCTGATGTGGTGAACAGAGAAGGAGCCGTAATTATTGGCTAAATTACCAAGTGTTGGGACAGGGTAGGAGTGAAGGAGAGGAGAGAGAAGTATGGCTGGAGGAGAAAGAGAGAGGCATGCCTCAAACCTGTTTTGAAAATACATGAAAAATAACTATATGGTCTGGAGTTCTATGTACACAGACTCCAGGTTTTCTGATCCCAATGTCTTGATTTGACTCCCAGCTGCTCAGTGCAGGCAGCTCTGTTGTAAAACCATTCCAGTAGCTCTCACAGTCGTAGAAGGAGGGGGAGATGGGTTTCCATGGCCAAACTTTCCTAATTACCTTCACAGCGGCTCTCAGGTCCCTAGCTGACTCTCCTGAAAAAGAGAAATGGTCTCTAGATGCGCGCCCCAAGCAGGGAGCAGGCCTGCGATTGGCGGGAGATAATTGGGCTGTTGTCTGGGTCTGTGGGAATGGTCTGTTCAGGAACATTAGCTAAGGTCGCTGGCATCCTGCTGGGCTGGGGCATGCAGAGAGACAGAATGAACTGAGCAGGGGGTGTCGTGGTCATCAGAAACTCCGCTGGGGCCTGAGACTGCCTCTCCTTCTAGGAGTTATGGCATCCTCTCCGGTTCTTTCTCCCAAGAGCCCTCTTCCCTCCAAACTCACTTCTCCATTGGCTCCAGTGAGGTTTAGTGTACAGGAGCTCCAAAAGACCTGGCATCAACCCCCGACTTTGCAGCTGCAATCAATTCACTTTCTTGAACCCATTTTCTCATCTATAAAATGGAGATCATGATACTACCTTGCCTGTTTTGCTTAAGGATGAAGGAATTTCATATATATGAATGTGTCTAGAAGAGTTTCTGGAATGTTTAATAATATTGTTCCTTCCATTCTCTGCTTTGGATGACGCTGTACTTGAAGTGTCTTCTTCATCCTGGCACCCATTTGAAACCCCATGAACTCAGACTCTCTCTGGGGTCCTCTGGTAAGGATGATCACCCCATCCCCATGGGCCAACACCAGTCCTCATCTCCACCTTCCAGTGTTGCTTGGCTATTACTGAGACCACCTGATGTTAGAACAATAGCTAACATTTAATGGTTAGTACATCAATCACTGTGTTGAGCATTTTCCATGCATTATTCCATGTCATACTCATACCTACCCCATGAGAGGAGAGCTGTTATTATTCCCAGTTGAGAAATAAGGAAATAGGTGCTCAGAAAATCTAAAACACTTTCCCAAATTTGCCCAGTTAGTAAATGGCAGAGCTGGGCTTCCAACCCCTGGCCTATCTGACTCTAGCACCCACATCATGACCCCACTGTACTTGGATAACAATATTTACCCACCATACACCCTGCACTTGCTCACATCTTATTTTCTCATTCAAGGCTCATAGTAACAGAGATAAACAGGAATTATTCTCTCTTCTCTCTATCAGACCCATTTCACAGATGAAAAAATCAAGGCCCAGCAAGATAAAGTAACTGACTCAGTATCAAGAGCTACTAACTGGTAGGTGAAATATAAACATACCTTGGCCCTAGCTGGTAGCACAGTGGATAAGGTGCCGGCCTGCGAACCCAAAGGTCTCAGGTTCGATTCCCCAGCCAGGGCACATAACCAGGTTGCAAACCAGGTCTCCAGTCAGGTCTGTGGCTGGAGGCAGGTGAAACGCAACCATACATTGATGTCTCTCTCCCTCCCTGCCTCTCTCCTTTCCCCTCTTTCTAAAAATAATGAAATAAAATCTTTAAAAAATTAAAATTAAAATTAAAAAAACATACCTTGGTTGATGGTATGGAGCATGGAGGTGAACCATTAGGGCACAGCATTGCAATACAGGCTTTTCCCATCAACACAACCTCTCCCTAAAGGAATAAAAATCCAATTATCTTAAAACCTCATTGCTTGGTATAAATTTGAGACTGAAGCCTCATTCCTAACTCTAGAATTGAATCATTCACTGTTGGGTTTGAGATGAGAGAATTAATAGTCATTGGTTATTTTTCTGATGACGTGTCACATTTCCACTGAGGGTAAGTGTTAAGGTGGCAGGTGAAGGCGCGTTCTCTAGGGTTGGCAGTGTAGAAGTTAGGAGAAAGAGAAGAACTTTCTAGGCTGCCAGTCAAAGCAACATTCTGTTCTTATGCACAAATGTTGTTTCCTACCCAAGATCTTGAGATGCATTGGTCCTAAATACATAAGGAGGGTAGGGGGAAGGCTGTTATATCAAAGCTGTTAAAAGAAAGCTTGACTATTTGTCAGGGCTAAGCATCCCTCCAAGGATGAGCATTCCCATTTGGAAAAAAATAGTAAGGTAACACTGATCTCACTGTACTGTTTTGAGTATTTAATAAAACAATGAATATAAGGCCTTTAGCTGGGAGCTACAACTTAGTAAGAACTCAAGAAACAGTAGCTTCAACAGCTAGAAGCTCCAGCACAGAGAGGAAGAATTGGAGGGTTTGGAGAAAGTGTTGCCTTCTTCTCAGTGAGACAGCAGTGAGGGGATGCAGAAAGGATTGAGTTTCATGCCTGGCCACACCAGCTATATGACCAGAGTTCAATGTTACCTGCTCTCAGCCTTACTGTCATTAAAGGATTCTTATGAGGGTGAAATAAAGTACCACCTGTAAAGTATTCAGCCCAGGGTGCATCTTTTCCCCCATCGGCCTGTGTTAATTGCCTTGTGTTCAGTAATGAGTACTGAAGATTTGCCATCACCCTTTGGGAAGCCAGAGCTATTTCCTCCTTGACACCCTGCCCTCTCAGTAGCCTCCCTGTCCTCTGCTAGCATCCCAAGGCACCACCTACACTTCAGACTTGGCTGCCATCCATCTCCTTCCAAACTCATCAGGGTCCCTTGAGATCCAAGCTTCTCTCCTCATTGGCTCAATTCCTTTTTATTAAGGTCAACCCTGCCACCTCTCCCAAGGGCAGTCCCAGGGGCCCCTCCAAGACAAAGATTAGCATGTTTTCAATGTGGCCAAATAATTGCACTCTGGGGAGCCTTGCCTGGAGTCTCAGCCCTACCTTGCTCCTTACTGAAAAGTTATGACTCCTAAATCTCTCCCAGAGCCCCCACTCCTATTAAGGCTCCCTCTCCACTGGAAGTCAGGCAGCTCCTCCAAATTATTTCTGTAAGAGCCTTTGTGCTTTCTCAACCCATTCATGTTGGATCTGATGTGGGCAGGTTTGAGTGGGTTTACAGCTCATCTTTCAACTAACTAGGGCACCTGCTTATCTGAAATGTCCCCACACACACTCATGAATGAACACCCCCACCAACACTGAAGCTGGTGATGATGTAAATGTGTTCTGTGCAGGTCCAGTTTTCAGTGTGAGGTAAGCCTGGCAGGAATGCCAGAGAAGAAGGGAACAAGGTGTTTTCCCTGGACATGAATGTGAATCGTGGTGAAAATCAGAAGGCAGAGCCTGAGTGGTAGTCTCCAACAGTTGATCTGGGAGTAACATGAGGCTATAAACAAATTGCCTAGTGGGAGCGATTCGGAACATAAAGTACAAGGTGGTTTGGTTGAATGGTTGGTGGAAAGGGTTAGTGTTACACTGACAGAAGGGCCAACCAGGCACGTCTGTTTCTTAGTTCATGACATCATGTTGGCAGCATAAAATCAGCCAGGGTAGAACCATTTACAAACTCTACATTTAGAGTTCCCTTTAGTTTTTCAGTTTTGTTTTTGCAAAATACTTGTGGTTAAACATTTACCAGCATAGCAGTGGTCACATGGCAAAGGGGTTGAGTGCCTAAAGGCACACATTTTGTAAGCAGACAGACTGGGAAACCTGGGCAAGTTATTAAACCTTGCTGAGCCTTGATGTTGTAATCTATAAAAGGATTGAATCACCTTAAAGGGATTCATTCAGATTAAATGCTCTCTGTGGACAAAGCACTCACAAACTGGCAAGCACACAGGAAACTCTCTGAAATAATTATGTGACAATAGCCAAGCTCCTGGTACCACTGTAAGAGAGCTAAAGGCTTCCTTTCCTGCAGTCTCTTTCATAGTCATGCCTGACTCATTTAAAAAAGAGATTCAGGACAAGACATGTAATTCAAGAGCAAAATTAAACATCTAGTCAAGATGGAGGCATAAGCAGATATGCTTTGCTTCCTCGTACAACCATAGGAAGAATTACAATCAGATCTCAAAACAAATGAAACTGAGAACCATCAAAAAATTGAGCTGTATGGAATTCTGACAACCAAGGATTTAAAGAAACCACATTCATCTAGATGGGTAGGAAGGGCAGAGTCACAGAGACAAGTGGAGACATGGTGTGGTACCAAGAGGCAGAGGCAGTGGAGGCTGAATGAACAGTTCCACATTCACATATGGGGGTTAAAAATTGGAAGGGATACCTTAGGAGTGAGAACCCCAGCCCCAGGCCAGACCCCCAGCCCAGGGTTCTAGCACTGAGAAGTTAAACCCCATTACCTCTGGCTGTAAAAACCAGTGAGGGTGGAATAGCAGAAGAAACTTCCTGATTTTTCACCATTTAAAGGGCCCACACAGATTTGAATGTACACAAACCCACCAACTCTGGGTTTCACCACCAGGGTAGCAGCTGGAAAGGTGCCAGTCACATATGGAAAGTGGGTGAAGTGACTAGAAATGGGGCAAGTGTCAGGAAAAACTTTCAGAAGCCAGGCAGTGGCATTATCCCCTCTCCAAGCCCTCCCCAAACACAAAGCCACAAACCAGTGAAAGAGATCCTGGTAAACACCTAAGACTATTCCCCATACAACTTAACAGATGTGCTAAGACAGGGAGTCAAAGCAGCTCTACCAGATACACAGGCATTGACACAGGGAGTCTGCCAAATTGAGGAGACAAAGAAATATGGCCTGAATTAATGAACAGAACAAATACTTAGAAAAATAATAAAATGGGTATAGCCAACCTATCAGATGCAGTGTTCAAAACACTGTTGGTCAGGGTACTAAGAGAACTCATTGAGTGCAGCAACAACTTAAAGGAAGAAATGAAGTTTACGCTAAGTGAAGTAAAGGTTCACAAGGAACCAACAGTGAAAGAGTGGAAGCTAGAATTCAAATAAATTATTTGGAACATAAAGAAGAAATAAGCATTCACCCATAACAGAAAGAAGAAACAAGAACTCAAAAAACTGAGGGACAGATAAGTAACATCTGGGACAATTTTAAATATACTAACAGCTAAATTATAGAGGTGGAAGAAAAAGAAGAGGAAGAGCAAGAAATTGAAAACTTAGTTGAAAAAATAATGAAGAAAATCTTTCTAATTTGATTAAGGAAATAGACATACATGTCCAAGAAGTACAGAGTCCCAAAGAAGTTAGACCTAAAGAAGATCACACTAAGATACATCATAATTAAAATGCCAAAGCAGTAAGAGAAAAGCAAGCATTATCTACAAAAGTGTTCCCATAAGACTATTAGCTGATTTATCAAAATAAACTTTACAGGGAAGAAGGGACAGGTAATAAGTATTCAAAATAATGAAAAGCAAGGACCTACAACCAAGATTACTCTATCCAGCAAAGCTATCATTTAAGATTTGAAGGGCAAAAAAAGAGCATTATTACATGAAATGTTAAAGGGACTTATTTAAGAAAAAGAATATCAAAACTATGAACATTAAAAAAGCAACAACTCACAACTATCAACAAATGAACCTAACAAAACAAACAAACTAAGCAAACAACCAGAATAGGAACAGAATTGCAGATATGGAGCTCATTTAGAGAATTAACACCTGGGGCGGGGGAGAAGAATAGGGTAAATGGTGCAAAAATTAAGAAGCATAACTGGTAGGTACAAAATAGACAGGTGGATGTTAAAAATAGTATAGAAAATGGAGAAGCCAAACAACTTACACACAGGACCCATGAACATGAATTAAGGGAGTGATTGCTGGAGGGAAAGGGGGGACTGAATGGAGAGGGGCAAAGAGGGAAAACTTGGAACAACTATTATAGCTCAATCAATAAAAATATAATTTAAAAACAGAAAAATTAAGTTGATATATATCAATTGTGTGTGTGTATATACACATTTATTTATTTATTTATTTATTTTTCCCCCAAGAAGAAAGAAAATTCCTACAACTTCTGATCTCTGCCAACTTACTTTTGAGGAGTTTGTTACGGAAATAGGATTCAGAAAACCAAGTCATTCTAGGAGGATTTTTCAATAATTGCCTTTTTTTGTTTCAGATGTTCAGAGATGATTTCTACCACTATTGAGTTATAAATAAAAAGGAAGTCAAGCCTAGCCTGCCCATGAGCAGGGAGGTTTTAACAAGAAGATAGCTGTCTCTGAGAAAAACTAATCCATTATTTTCATGCCCAAACTTTACAACTTGTGTCTGTGTGGCAAAGTTTGAATCACTCTTTATAACAGCCTCTGAAAACAAATGCAAAACCTTTCAAGTTCATTCAAAGTTATTACAACATTTTCCAGAACAGAACCAATTAATGTAACCTCTGTGGGTGTGTAAAATATGAAATTACTAGCACCCTCACAGAGCCCACAGAATTGGTAAATTAGCAGGAATTGATTATAGGAGCTTGGGGAGAAGCCCCTGGTGTATTAAGTGTCTTGATAACAAACAGCAAGATATTATTTGTCAGATTTTGTTTGATGAAGTTGCCTTATCCAATAATGGTGCTTTGCATAGTGATCGCTGATTTTGCCATCTAATAAACTGACATAGGGGTTGAACTCACCATGTTGTTTATGACTGACAAACGAAAGACAATCCAGTTGTTCTGATAGATCCACTATCCATTTTGTGCTATAATTAAGATGAGAATAGGGTCATTCCAAATGAGCTCGTCATGGTTTCTCCTCCCTGGACACCATGGGTCATATGTAAGGAAAAGGTTATTAACTAGATTCTTCAGGCAGGAGAAGAATTTTTTGTTCTTGTCCCTTCTTTTTCAGGTTCTATACCTTGCTTCTCCTTTATTGTCTTATGGATTCACTTTCTTTTTTTTTTTTTTTAATTAATCTTGGTTTCAAACTTTATTCCCAGGCCTCTTCAGCTTAATTAGCTGCAAAGAATGATTTGTACATAAGCAAAAACTGAAAAGAGCTGCAGTGTCCAAGGGGCTATAGCTTAAAAATTAGAGATCTAGGTTTTATCAGATCCATAAACAAGATTTGAAAAAGCAGTCATAATATAAAATAGCAGCTCCCAGTAA
>PVIW01002393.1:0-68575 GCA_004026585.1 Noctilio leporinus
AGAAAGAAGGAACTTGTACCCTTTGCAACAACATGGATGGAACTGGAGAGTATTATGCTTAGTGAAATAAGCCAGTCAGTGAAGGACAAATATCATATGATCTCACCCATTACAGGACAATAATGAGCAAAACTAACAACAAGCAAAACAGAACCAAGTATATGAATACAAGGAATAGACCTTCAGTGGTCAGGGGGAACGGGGTTGGGGGGAGGGAGGAGGTAGAGGCAAAGAAGGGGAGCAGCTTAGACAAGAACCTAGTATAAAGGAACCATGGACATGGACAACAGGTGGGATTGACTTTGGGGGGAATGGGTGGGTGGGGAGGGGGACAGAGGGGAGCAAAAAGGGGATGGATGTAATACAACAACAATAAAATTAAAAAAAAATAAAATAAAATAACTAAATGTTTAAATACCAGGTAATTCCAACTGCTGATGTGAACATGAAGAAACCAAAATTTCCATACATTGCTGGTAGTGATAGAAAGTGGTACAGCCACTTTGGAAAACAATTTGGCCATTACTTTAAAAAGTTAAACATAAGCTTACCATAATGGCTCAGCAACTACACTTTTATTACACTCTTTGGAATTTACCCAAGAGAGATAAAAATATAGGCCAATACCCACTCTTGCATGTGAATGTTTATAGAAGCTTTATTTGCCACCACCAAAAATTGGAAACAACCAGTATATATCTGTTCTATGTTGCTGTCCAACCAGTACAAGTTAACATGAATTTAGTTACTGGAAAAATGTGCATTTATTATCTCATAGTGTTTGTGAGTCAGGAGCCCGGCCATGGCTTAGCTGTGGAGATTCTTACCAACTGCACTCAAGCTGCTGACTGGGCTACGTGTGGTCTCACTTGGGGGACTGATTGGGGAAGGATTCGCTTCCAAGCTCACTTCTCTTATTGGCAGAATTAATTCCCTTGCGTTAATATGACTCAGAGGCCCAGTTTTTTGATGCCTGTTAGCTGGAGGTGGTCTTCAGCTCCTATAGGCTACTCCTAGCTCTTTCTCCTCAGACTTCCTCAATATGACTGGTTACTTTCTCAAACCAGCAAAGAGAGTCTCACAAATGAGTTGTCTATGAAGACAATCTAATATAAATAACACAATCATGAGCATGACATTGCATTACCTTTGCCATATTCTATTGGTTAGAAATATGTCATAGATCCCACTCACACTTACAGGGAGGAGATGAATCAAAGACATAAACACAAAAAGGGTCAGAAGGGCCACCTTAGGGTCTGACCATATGTCTATCAACTAGGGAATGTATATGCACATGGAAATATATGCACATACACGAGGTCTGTCTGGCAAAAGTCCAGTCATTTTTAATATAATGAGAACGGCTGCACAACACTGATGTAACCTGGCATCCAAGGAAAGTGGACTAGAATTCACATGCATGAACAATGATGTGGGGGCAGTAGACACTGTTGGAGTGAGCATGTGTACTGTGTGGCCATCGCATTCAAAATGACTGAGCAAGTGGAACAACAAATCTGCACCAAAATTTGCATTAACCTTGAACATTCCTCTGCAGAAACTATAGCAATGATTCAGGAGACCACAGTTATGGGCAACTGGTGACCGGCAGCTCCATCACAGCAATGCACCTGCTTATGCATCACATGCAGAGATTTTTAGCGAAGCATCAGATCATGCAGGTGACTTGGCCCCCTTACAGCCCAGATTTGGCACCCTTTCACTTCTGGCTTTTCCCAAAACTACAGTCACCTTTGGAAGAGAAGAGATTTCAGACTGTCAATGAGATTCAGGAAAATACGATGGGGCAGCTGATGGCAATGTAGAGAACTGTGTAAGGTCCCAAGGTGCCTACTTTAAAGGGGACTGAGGTGCCATGGTCCTAAGTAAAACATTTCTTGTATCTTACATCTTCTTCAATAAATGTCTCCCTATTTTTCATAGTGCATGGCTGGATATTTTCTGGATGGACTTCATATGCCAATAAAGTATGGAATGCACACAGTGCATTACTACTCAGCAATAAAAGAATGAACTACCAAATGAACTACCAACACATGCACAACACAAAACATTCTCAAGTGCATCACACTAAATAAAGACAGCCAAAGAGTTACATGCTGCATTGTCACATTTATCCGATTCCAAAGACAAGGGAATGCTAGGAAGACAAAAAGACTGTCATTGCCCAGGACTCAGGGTGTGGGGAAGTGATCAACCTCAAAGAAGCACGAGGGAAAGTTTCTAGTAATGGCAGTGCTCTATATCTTGATTATGATGGGTAGTTACACAAATGCATACATTTTTTAAACTCATGGGCTGTATACCTAAAGGGTGAATTTCACTATGTGTAAATTATATCTCAATAAACCTCACTTAAAAAAAATAGAGGGGACACAATGACAGAATTGGCAGCAGATACAAAGCTTCCTTTGATCTAGTTCCCACTGCATGCTCTAGCGGGCAGCCTGGAGGAATTTCAGGAAGGCAACTATAAATTGTGTCTTAGTATTATTCTAAGTAAACGTACTAATAGGAAAGTTGCTTATTTTAGGTGAGTTTTAAATGTTGGCAGTTTGTGTGTGTGTGTGTGTGTGTGTGTTGATTCACAGTAAGAGAAGGCGAAGAATACATGATAAAATATTATTTATATTCAAATGGAACTGGAAATTGCTCCAACTGGCAGAAGGGAGAACACTCTAATAAGAAGAAGGACAATAGGTCCTCAGCCCAAGGACAGTCACAGCCCAGGACAAAGAGGATGGTGTTGACCAGGTGGAAGTGCAAGCTTGCTGGTAGCTGTAAAAAGGGTAAGGTAAACACTCAGATAACTAAAACCTGGAAGTAACCTAGATAGTTCTACGCCCATTCAAGTTTACTGTTGGTTCCTCTTGTCTTTTAACCTGGTGGTGCATGCTTGCAAGGGGGGTCACCGAGCACTTACTGGTGAGGAAAATGACAGGTTTTCAGAATTCCAAGCCTGTCTCAGCAACCTGACCTAGAAAGGGACTTGACCAACGGGTTTAGTTCATCCCTGTGTGTCCTAGGGAAAACAACACCAGGCCTGGGCAACCCAAGTCAGAGATCTGAAGAACTGGCTGCCAAATGTTGCCTGGTGGGGAAAGCACTCATCTCATGACCTTGTGGAGCCCCGAGTAGCCACCAGAAGTCTGTCCCTGGTTCAGTGAGCATGAACAAGCAACTGACCTGCTCTGGCCTCCAACTCCATATCTATAAAGGGGAGGCTTGGCTGATGGATAATTACTAAGACTTTTTTCTGAATCTAAAATGTAATCACTTGAGTTATTTCTTGGTTGGCCACCTTCTTTGAGCTTTAATATCTCCATCCATAAGGCGATTAGATTATCTCCATCCATAAGAAGACATCGAAGTGATCCATACAAATTTTATAATGAGAACAGCCAACAGAACTTGGCATTTTCAGTGATTTATTGGGGGAAACTGCTTTTTTTAGCTAGTTCCACTTTGGAGTAGTCTTGTTAATTGTGCACGTTTATCCACTAACCCCTAATGTAGGAATGTGGCACTGGAAGTATTTCTATTACTATGTATTAACAGGTCTCTGAATTAGAATAGAAGTAATACTAGATTAAAAGTGTTACTAGATTAAACAGAGATAGTATGAGAATACAAAAGGAGATCATGATTCTGATAAAAGCCTTCAAAAATGGAAAAAACATGTGATGATTCATCAGTAAACATTTGAGCATTTATTGCACACATACCTTTGTGGTAAGTAATTCTGACTTCTACTTTCTAATTTGTTTGGACTTGAAAGGACATTTTAATATATTTGAACTTGGCCGTTTCTGTGTCTAGAAATGAACATTAAGTTTTGCTCCATCATCAGGAAGAACCACAAGCCGTAACTATCCCCTTATTTTTAGGTTACTCTTTACTAATATAGTCATCATTTTTATCCAAAATAGTAAGTCCTGCTCAAAGAGAAGTCTTCATTAAAAAAAAAATCTCTTTATAAGTGAAGCAAAGTAAAAACAGGTGCCTCATATTTCCTCTTGGATCGCTCCTGCTTGAACTAAGAGTGTGTGTGTGTGTGTGTGTGTGTGTGTGTGTGTGTGTGTGTGTCCCTTTGGGCCCCTTCATTCCTCCATGCTGGGCTGACATTCGCCGCTCACACAGTGGGAAAGCCTCACCCTCTCACAACCGTCTGGTTTCCTGCCTCCCATCAGAGCCCTGAGGCGGCTGCCCATGCAAGTTACAACTACAGTTAAGGGACCAGATAGATGCCACTTCCTAGGCGGTTGGTACCACCCCAGGAACAAGCTACTTAGCAGCTGCCTGATCTTTCTGAAGTTGAAACATTTGAAAGCTGCTCCTTTGTGTGGCTTTGCTGGTGACATCCTTTCACCTCAAAGACGATGCTTTGGGCTTCTTGTTGGAGGCCCTCATCTGGGAGGCCTCTGCTGCCCCAACCGGACATCCCCCTGCGGGCCCAGCAAACAAACAAGGCAGCCTGCAGCCCCCCGGGGCCTCACCACACCAACACTGCACCTTCTCCCCCAAGAAGACTGTTCAGTGTTTGGAGAAGTATTTGGGGAGTGGGGGGTGAGAGCCTCTTTAAAAAGCTCCACAAAATTTTCAACTGTTCTTTTTTTATTATTTATTCTATTACAGTTGTCCTGATTTTTTCCCTTTCTCACCTCCACCTAGCCCAGCTCTCTCTCCCACAGTCAATCCCCTCTCCATTGTCCATGTCTAGAGTCATTCATACATGTTCTTTGACTGGTCTCTTCCCCATCCTTCCATAATTCACTCCTCCTCTTCTCCTCCTCCAACTATCAACCTACTCCATGTTTCCATGTCTCTGGTTCTATTTTTCTCATTAGTTTATTTTGTCCATTAGATTCCTCACATATTTGTCTTTTGCCACCTAGTTTATTTCACTTAGCATAATAGTCTCCATTTCCATTCATGATGTTGCAAAAGGCAGGAGTTCCTTCTTTCTGCTGTCTAGTATTCCATAGGGTAGATGTACCACAGTTTTTTAATCTACTCATCTACTGATGGGCACTTGGGCTGTGTAATCAACTGCTCTTTTTAATGATTGAATCCTTGGCTCACGTCTGAATAAATAGCAAGCAGTGTAGCTGCTTTGAGAAGGAAAAAAATGCCTTTCCTACAAAGGGACTACTCTTGCCTTTTGCAAGTCCTTGAAACACTCATTCATAAAATATTATTGCCTTTAAACTCATTTCATGGAATTTAAATGACTATAAGCCTACTGGGTAGGGGCATAAATGCTAAGCCTTTTCTAGAATTAGTTCTAATAAATGATGTCATAGAAGGAGTATGACACTTGAATTGAAACGACATAGGTGTGGGTCCCATTCTTACTTCTTGCCAAATGTACATATCAGGATGCTCATTTGGCCTCTCTGGGATTTTGTTTACCCAACTGTAAGTGGGGACAGGGCTGTTGTGAAAAATATTTAAATAAGGTCATGTCAGAAACGTAGAAAATGTGATAGATAACGTCAAGCCTAAGTGCATTTCTTGATCAACTTGGCTGCAAGGGGCCTGTGTAGCCCTGGTCCCATGCCGCTCTTTGCTTGATCTGAAATACCCATTGACGCCTCGCTTGATGAGTCCTCATTTCATGTGTACGTATTTCTCTTCCTTCACCACATCAGTTTTCTCCTTTTTTATTGTTGGTATTTCCCACAGCACCAAGTGCAATCTTTACACCCAACAGGCATTCAATAGATACTAATTGGCTGATTGATTACACTTAAATTTTAACACCATCTCAGCACCTTCCTGAATCACAAAAACCCTTATGCAAACACAAGCCATTTATCCAGTAAACGTAAGTTTAAAGTTTTTAGATCTTTGCTTCTACAGAAAGAGCACTGAGTCTAAAAAGAAAAACAGTGGGTCTCATGTCCTGGTTTTGTCACATACTAAATGACCTTTGGAAAGTTACTCAAATTGAATCTTAGTTTCCTCATCTTAAATGTAGGCACTACCATCTGTCTCACAAAATGGAAGAATTTAGTACAATGACCTATTAGAAAATGTCTACATCATTGATGTTAAGGATTTATAAGATTCTATGAAAAAAATAACAAATAAATAAAATATGTAAACACAAAAATAAATTGTTTCTAATATCTCATTGGTAGAACAATTTTAATTAAAGTAAGAGATTTTATTGACATCCACATTTTTATGCTTTCCCCATTTAAACAAGGGTGTGCTATGTAATTTATCTAACACTTTAGAAAGAAAGCCTAGAGTTACGGGATATCCTGAAATTACTGATACTATAAGCAACAGGTCATCAAAAATATACAGAGCTCTCAATTAATATTGGATTACAGATAGGTAGTCAAGTGTTATGGGACCAGGATAGTCACATGAGTTGGTAAGAACAGCAACTGCCTGTCAACAAAAGCTTTGTGAAAGAGATAACCTCAGGAACCTGCATGATAATATGGGAAGCAAGACTCAATGTCTACAAAGCAGTTTTTAATGCTGGAGAATTCCAAAGAATGGAACATTTGAGCTGAAAAGGAAAGAAAATAGAGCATTTGATGGATACTTGCTCTTTGGTGGCTAGATATATATGTAAAACTCTTTTTCCTTAGTTAACTTCTTATAGCATGGGTAGAAATGGATACAGACAGTTATTAAGACTTGCCTGATATCACAGTAAGGGCTAATATCAGGACCAGGATTAGAACTCAGGGACTAGTAATAAAGTTTCACTTCCTCCTCCATTACACAGAAATTCACTCATCGAGCCAGAAAGCCCTGGTCAGCATAACTCCTGTGCACCCATGCAGAAAGATAGTTTCTCCTTTCCTCAACATTATGAAAGAATCCTGAAAACTTGCACTCATACACCATCTCCCCGGTTTGGTAACAGATACTATGCAATTTATATAAAATTTATATAAAAACTCAGAGGATAATGAAAGAACTATAAGAAACCAAGAGAAGGTCTAACCCCTTGCCTTCATTTTATATGGGAGAAACTGAGACCCGGCTAAGTTAAGTATTTTTTGTCCCAAGTCACACAAAAGGACGTAAGAGAAACATAATCCCCATTCTGAGGCCTATATTCCATTGTCCTTTGGCAAGAGACCACAAGCTCTTTTTTTGTTTCTTTGTTTCATTTGTGTTATGAAAACTGGATATTGGTGGTTCTCAAACCTAAGCAAACATCAGAATTATCTGGAAGGCTTCTTAAAAAAAGAAAGGGACCATCTGAGGATGTCTGATTCAGAAATATGGATCAGGGCCCAAGATTTTGCCTTTCTAGCACGTTTCCAGTGTTGCTGATTCTGCTGGTCCAGAGACCACATTTGAAGGACCTCTTTTGTAGAATGAATACTGATTTTAGTGCTTTAACTCTTTAGCACCAAGTCTCTTTTTCCACCTGGTTGGAGAGAGGATAATGAACTCTGATCAAACTTCCGTGGGATTGAAAATGTGGAAAGAAATATTTCTGGACACATGCAGTAATGGCATGACTTTTACTGGAAAACTTTTGGACAGAACCAGTGTAAACACAGAAGGACCTTGCAGACGATAGGGTCCTTGATTTGGTCTACTCCGTGTACTATCAGAGCAGCAACCAGCCTGCCTGTTAGAGCGGTGCTTCCCAACCTTTTCCATGTCAGCACATACCTAGGGAAGGATAGTGTTTGTACAGCTCTGGGGTGAAAATATAGGCTCTACAATGGCCAAAGTAGCCTATTAAAGCATTCTAGACATGCCAGGCTCTATGACTAATGGGATCAATATTTGCTTCTCCCTGACCTGAGTCAAAGCATGGTGTGGTCTGCTACAGAACCACCGTGAGCAGGGGAGCTGAACTATCAGTATTATGAGCCCAATTAAACATAGGAGATCCACCAACATTACTGGTTCCCTTTTTTTAAAGATTTTTATTTATTTATTTTTAGAGAGAGGGGAAGGGAGCGAGACAGAGATAAAGAGAAACATCATGTGTGGTTGCCTCTTGTACACCCTCAACTGAGGACTTGGCCCACAACCCAGGCATGTACCTTGACTAGGAATCGAACCAGCATTCCTTTGGTTTGCAGGCCAGCACTCAATCCACTGAAGCACACCAAACAGGGCACTGGTTCCCTTCTTATTTATTAATGATAGCAGTAATATCCCAAATTTCAAAAGTGAAAGTTAAAATATAAAAATCTTAAGCAAGGACAAAATAAAAATAAGTCATTCCATGGGTTAATATTTTTGCTAAATAGTAACTAACAATACTGAAACACGAATTTCTTCCTAGTTCTTAAATTCTCTGCCTGAATCTAAAGGTATTGTCTTTTTTATTGTGTGAGAATAATTTTACTAGCCTCATTTTTTTCATGTCATCAAAATGCCTTTGATGCTGATTTCACTGAATCTAAGAAAACATTGCATGTTAGATGTACTATTACAGGATGTGTTAGTAAGAAATAATTCTGCCAATAAAAAATATGGCCCAATGTTTTATTCATCTAAAAGCAGAATGTTCAATTTCTCTTTAAACTCAGCCAGTTTTCATTACTCTGTACATCCATCAAGAGGAAAAATAAGCTAATCCCATCACTACTTCATATTCTGCATCCGACACTATCACTCCATGACTCCTCCATAATACATGTTCTTTTCCACTCCATGCCATGCCTTAGTTTATCACTAATCATGCAACTTAAAAAACAAACAAACAAACAAAAAAAAACTGATAAACTATTATCTCTAGGATTTTCTCCCAGCCTCATTCATTCATTCTGTAAATTTTGATGTCTATGCCCCAAAATGACCACTCTAGCCCAGTGCCACTGATCTATTATGATTGCAAGATTCCCTCTTAATTTATATTGGTTAAAGTATTTCTTAAATATGGAAATTCCATTTAATATTGCTGAGAGCTCACAGAGAATGATGCCCTGGAGTGTATAGCAGGGCACCCTGTCATAATGTAACAAAACCCCTTTATGAGATTAAAAACCCTGGTTTGGAGAGTCTTCTTTTGAAGAAAACTCCCTTTGGTTCCTGAGCAGAAGCAAACCACACCTTGAAATCCTTAGTCAGTTCTTTGGAAACACAGAGGCTCAGCAAACCAGGCATTCTAAAGGTATCAGGCTTATTTTTCATATGCTACATAATGTTCGTGTCTAACTTTTTCCACAGTACAGACAGAGCACTTCCCAGGTTGGCATAGCAGCACACCACCCCAGCTTGATTCCATAGGACCCCAGCTGGGAGCTATGCTGGACATCACCCTTGAAGCAGTCTTTTTCTGGGGAAATGAAAATTCAGGCTGCTGTGCTTTCAGACAGTCATCATGCAGATCAGCTCAACAAGTACCTTAACTGTGGAGGGCTTTCCACATGCCCAGCAATCTTTAAATCAGAGTTGCTTGGGAGTGAGGGTCACAGATTGCTATAGTCAAGACAAGGAGTCCTTCCCTCAAGGAGTGGATGCATTGGCTGATTACATAAGGCATGAGCATATGAAATAATTAAAGAAAATACAAGGTACCAATCAATCTCAAATCTCCAAGCAAATGTCAAGTAGTAGTACAATTGCCAAGCAATAAATATTGTGAGTGTAGTATTGACTGGAGTTAGCAGGAAAGATTTTTTGGTGAACATGGCTATCACCAGCTCCTGAAGGATACAGGGGATTCAGTTTCACAGGACAGTTCAAAAGCAACAGGAACAATTTTCAGATAGGGATACTGAACAGACATGCACAGGCGATGTTTGGTGGACACATGTGAATAATCAAGCTCACACATATTGGGAAGATTATTAGTGAACCATCCAGGTTCCAGGTGAGCCAGAAATGGAATCACATGTATCCTTATAAGAGGAAGGAAACACAAAAATGGAGCAGAGTAAGATTTTAAGATGCTGGTCTTGAAGACTAGAGTTACACAGAGGTAAGCTCAGGAGTGCCTGCAGCCACCAGCGAAAGGAAGAGGCAAGGATTCTCCCCCTGGAACTTCCAGGGACCTGATTTTGCTCCAGTAATACTAATTTTGACCTTCCAGTCACAAGACTTGCGAGGGAACAAACCTGTTGTTTTAACCCCCCAGGTGTGGCATCATTTGTTATAGCAGCCACAGGTAGCTAATACAGTTCAAAATGTCTGCCTCTGATCCAAGTATCACTTCCTGGTACAGCTGCTTCTGAAAGAAGAGAGAATACCTCTTTTCATGCCTTGAAAACCCTCTTCCTTAACTAGAGAAGGAAGTATTTCCCAGGAACCTTCAGTAAATCTCCATGGCCTACAGCTAAATCAATCACAGGAAAAGGAAAACAAGATAACCATGATTAGCTTAGATCAGTCTTGGTACACCCTCTGGAACCCAGGGAGGGCTAATGTTTTCTGAGCACATTGTTATCTCGTTAAAAGAAAATTGCAGACAAGAGAGAAGGACCCAACAGCCATTAGGTAGGCAGCTGATAGGTCTGTCCCCTTGATGCTCAGTACTTGCCCCAACCTCTTTATCCTGGTCCTTGTGACCATGTCTACCATGGCAATGCTGTAACCTTGACTGCTCATGGGAGCCCAGCTGTCCCCACCACAGCCACCTCACAGGGCTCTGCATCCAACACTTCCATCCCAGTCCCTGGAAACATACTTGTCCCTTTCACACAATGGGTGACACCACAGTGTTAGACTTCAGAGTTAAGAAATATGCTGTAAGCCCTGGCTGGTGGCACAGTGGATAAGGTGCCAGCCTGCAAACCCAAAGGTCACTGGTTCGATTCCCAGTCTCCAGCCATGTCTGTAGCTGGAGGCAGGTGAAAGGCAACCATACCTTGATGTTTCTCTCCCTCTCTGCCTCTCTCCCTTCCTCTCTTTCTGGAAATAATAAGTACAATCTTTAAAAAAAAAAAAGAAAGAAAGAAAGAAATATTCTGTACACCTGAAACTAATAATATGATACATCAACTGTACTTTTAATTAAAAAAGAAATAAAGTTCTCATCATGAAGGAGCTATGATTCGAGATGAGGGTGATTTTTCACGAGAAGAGAGGTGAGTGGAAAATGAGATCAATACTGTATTTAAAATCACTTTTGCTTATAGTTGCTTTCTGCAGATCCAGATTTTCACTGAAATTATTTTAGCAACAGCAGGAGGCCCAATCGACACCACACAGACCTGGACTGTTTCCAAAGTTCTCCATGTCTAGCAGAGTTTAAGGCTGCATCCCTCTCTCCCCTTTCAGCCCCTTCAGCATCTCCTTCGGTTCTCACCCACAGCGACAGCACAAAATTAATAAAGGCTGAACGTGGTGTTCTCTCCTGGCTTTGGCAGGGCAGCCAGGTTCAGGCTGGAGTTGGTGCAGTGGTCCCTGCTCCCCCAACTGTCCTCCCTCTGCTGCACCAGGAGGACATCCTGGCTGAGGGGCAGTGGCATAAGACAGTGCCCTCCAAGGTAAGAGGCTGATCAAATTGCAAAAATGACCTATATTTCTAAGGTTATCATGACTTGGCCACCATGAAGCTTTCAGTAGAGAAAAGAGACTCGTTTACAAAGTGAGGGACTGAGACCTTATCATACCCATTTATGAAAGTCCATCATAATAGTTAAGGACAGTGCTTTCCAACCTTTTTCATTGCATGACACACATGAACTAATTACTAAAATTCTGCAGCACACCAAAAATACATTGTTTATGCTAACCTGACAAATGTGCAGATGTCATTTTGATTCATGACAATGGACTGCTTTTGTTGCGTGGGCTGTTGTCATTTTTTTTTTTTATTTGACAATCTAAGGGAAAAAGAGGTTGACACCCTGATTAAAGAGTCAAGTGTCGCTTGTTTTAACAATTCTTGCAGCACACCAGTTGAAAATCACTGGTTTAGGACTTTGACATGGGTTACAAAGTCTTAAAAATGGATTTCTGTGCTTAGAAAACTCCTTGTAGCATCACATGAAAATTAACGACTCTTGACAGGTTTATCCTTCAGTCATTCTCTGCAGGTATTCAGAGCAGCCCCTCTGGTTGGGCCATGTAGAAGGCACCTGCGTTGGGATTGGGGAATCCGCTGCAGGGCCTGGAGAATCCTCTAGGAGGTCACAACCCACCGCAGCACCTTCTCCGTTTTTATCTTTAAATTCATGTTCACTACATGCCTTCGTGACTGACTGGTTGCATGTTCCCAAGGATATGTTGCCAAGGGACACTTTCAGTGATTTGTTTTAAAACAACAACAACAGCAACAGGAATACTGAATCTGTAAAACAGAGCTTCACCCTGTTGACCCCTGCAGTATTCTGTTGAACAGCGTCTGGTTGAGATGAGCAAAGTCCCCATTGATGAGTGCATCCATGCTGTGGGACAGAGAAGCCATTTCCCCTGGCTGCCTTGCCCCTGGGTCTCCACACACAGGGGACCCAGCAGGGCACTCCCTCCATGAGGTGACGAAGACTACACTGTGTTCCTGTAGACCCATCATGCTCATGGCCAGCCCTGGGCTTTCTTACCACTCTGTATGCAGTCAGAGATCCCAGAAGCCCAGTCCCAGGCAGCCAAATGCAGAAGCAGTCAGAGGAACCATCAGTAAGGGCCTAGGGAGCCTTCCGTTCCTCCCATCCAGGAGAAGCATGTGGTAAAACGCAATGAGTGCACCCTCTGGCCACAAACCGTCCTGGGGCCTTGTCCTGATTCCGTTACCTACCTGGCTGAGTTTGCTACAGTGTTAGTGTCTAAGCTTCATTTCCCTTTTTTTATTACTTTACAAAATGATAATTATTATCATAACATCTAGCTGAGCCCACTGGTCAATGGCCATTTGCAGTAAAGGGGAAAGTTTGAAAGATCAATGAAGACAGTTTATGTACAGAAATCTTGGCTCAAACCACTTTCCCAACGGTTAACTTCACCACTTATTTAATTCTCATTCTCTTTCATATTTTCATATTCTCTCTCTCTCAACAATCTTGAACCCAGGAATTTAGTTCTGTGTGCTTGTTGGACATCTCTTTGTTTGCCCAGACACCAAAAAAAAAAAAACAAGAATTCTATCTCTGTAATTTCCTTCTTCTTTCTATATCATTAAGGCTGAGTCAACACAAACAGAATTGCCACCTTTACTTGTCTAACTTTTTTTTATAAGATTTTATTTATTATTCTTAGAGAGAGGGAAAGGGAAAGAGGCAGAGAGGGAGAGAGACATCCATGTATGGTTGCCTTTCACCTGCCTCCAGCCGCAGACCTGGCTGGAGACCTGGCTTGCAACCTGGTTATGTGCCCTGGCTGGGAATTGAACCAGGGACCTTTGGGTTTGCAGGCTGAAGCCTTATCCACTGTGCCTCCCACCAGGATATTTATCACACTTTTTAAAGAAAATCCTCTTGCATACATCTCTGGTTCTCAAATGTTAGCATTCTTTAGAATCGCCTAGAGGACTTGCTAAAATAGATTTCGGACTCCCTCCCAGAGTTGTTGATTTAGTTGATTTGGGGTGGGGCCTGAGAACTTGCATTTCTAACAAGATTCTGGGAGATGCTGATGGTCTGGAGATCACACTCCGAGAACTTGGACTGATGTATATAACCTGAGGACTATATTAAGGAAGCAGACAACTACCTACCAGTAATGGCAGGATGCCATGAACAGCACAACTCTTTTCCATACGTGGTTTGTATTCTGTGGCTGAAATCACTGGTTTGGATTTAAACAGCAAGAGTCCTTGCTACTAAAGTGAAAATGGCTCTCTGTGATAAATAGCTATTGTAGCCATAACTCACCATTGTCATCTTATCTCAGGTGTTTTCCTTTACATTAGCGTAGGGATCAGCAAACTTTTTCTTAAAGATCCAGATAATAAGTATTTTGGCTCTATGGGACATACAGTCTCTGTTGCTGCTACTCCACTCTGTCTTTGCAGAACAGCCATAAGCACTGGGCCGAGGAATGGATTCCATTGCTTTCTGACAAAACTTCAGTTCGCCAATCCCTGGATTAACTCTACTGCACTTGGAGGCCTTAAGGAAAACACAGGGAGGAAGGCCTGAATCCTTTTTAGACAAGAACTTAAAGCAGACCCTAAAGAAGGAGATGGACCACCAATTAAAGGATGAGAACAGAGCTGTGCAGGAGAGTGAGTGCGTTTGAAAGAAAGCAACCTTCTCTGATTGGTTGGAATCCCAGGGACTCTCGAGCTCACGTCTTCAAAGGGAACCAGGGCAGTTCTGTCTCTGGTCGGCTTAGATGCAAATCAAAAGGGAAAGGAAGCCATACGCCCAGGTTTAATATGTGGTTCTAGGTGATGGGAAAGAGAGGAGGTCCCTGTGGGTAAGAGAAGTCAGTCACCAAGTCCTGTGGCCTCCAGGACAGCAGTTTCTTCTGCCTGAAACAACATGATTAGCAGTCGTCTGGTATCACTCCACCCCAACACAGACACTCACAAGCAAACAGCAGATAAGAAAAGAAGCAGAACAAATGCTTCTCTGAAATACTAAAGAGCCCTAAAAGATGCCTTACTTGGCTAGATAATGAAATGAACAAAAGAAAGGAATTGAGAATGAATGCTGCTCAGAGAATCACTTCAACTTTCCCTGGAGAAGGGATTCCTGCCCCCAAACAGTTCACAGCAGCGGGGTCCACGGACCACTGAGCGGCTGTGTCCCCAGGGCCCAGCGCCTTCCTGTCATCAGGGAAGTCCACTGCCCTCAAAGAAACCCATGCTGGGCCAGAGCCTGTTAGATCTCAATCTGGACTTGCAAATGCCTCATCAGAGTCTTCACTTTGTTGAGGGTCCAGAGACCTGATAGATTTCAGCTGGAAAATGAAACAAAATGAAACAAAACAAAACAAAACAAAAACTGCCCTAGGTCAGTGGCTCGGTTAGTTGGGGCATTGTCATGTACACCAAAAGGTTGCAGATTCAATCCCCAATTGGGGTGCATACAGGAGGCTACCGATCAATGTTTCTAACATAAATGCCTCTCTCTCCCCCTCCCCCAAATCAATAAACATATCCTCAAGTGAGGATATTTTAAAAAACTGACCCACAAAGAATGTCATCGAATAGGACCAATCAGCTCAGTGTGGCAGAGGCCAGATTCTCCCTGGCGTCTGTTCTGCCCACAAGCCTCTCACCCTTCCGTCACCCCAGGTGTCTAGGGATAGCGGCACATACTATAGAACTTAACACAATGTTTAAGTTTCATTTTTTGTGCTGGTATAAAAGAAAAATACCATTTATTTTTAAGGTAGTTATTTTCTTAAAATATTACACATAAAGGAGAGATGAGCTCTCTGTGAGGAAATAATAGGACTTTAGAAAATTACAGAATGGTCAATGTTGTGTTTAAAACTTTAAATTAGACAAATTTAAAATAGCACAGTAAGTGAATATTGAGGTATGAATAGCCTTAAAAAGTATACATGAACACAATGATATGGAAGCTTAATATTAAAAACTCTAGTGATGATTTCCTTTCAGACCTGTTCAGAATATTAAAAGAACAATGCTTCAATCATAGTAGAAAAAGAAACTCAAAGTAATAACAGAAATATGGATGACCCTTTTCTAATATAGTTAACTCTCAGTTATCCACAATAATGAAAGGGAGCCGTGACACATAACATTTTTTAAAGGTAAATAATTCCAAAATTAATTTTGAGCAGTGTCATTATACTTATGTTGGGATGTGAGAAATACTGACATCCCTGGAATCACAGCTTTTTAAATTTCCACATTTCACACGATAACTGACCTGAAGAGAATTATAATATTTCTAATATAATCTAAAGCATCATTTATTGAGGGTGCCACAGAAAGAATTTCAATTTTCTTTTAGATAAGTATGTACCCATGGAATATTTAATGAAAAAGAGAAATTATTTCCTCCTTTCTTAATTACAAAAAGTTCAAAATGCAGCTGTAAGAAATTAAAAAAGGCATTATTATTATCAAAATGCCCTGTCCCTGACAAAATAGTTAGCTGTATATTAATCTAAGATCAAAAATGAATTGTGGATACCCTAATGTTTGTATTCTTAGAATGGAAAAGTAGAAATTAGAGATATGGCATTCTAATAGGGGGTTGAGGAAAAGATAATTGGTTACTCTCTCTTTTGTGTCTCAGAGAGACCCTCACTTTAGTAGAGCTTAAATCTCTTATGCAAGTTTAGATGTTTAATTTAGAATGAACTATCTCATTCTAAACACAAGAGAAATTAGTTGAGATCATTTGTGTCATTGGTAAACTAAGCCAGTTAATTGATATAAGTCAAATTTTTATGTATACTGTGCATACCTATATATTAGATACAGATACAGATATATAATAGGAAAGAGTGAGATGATTTAAAAATAGAGATAAAGAAATAGAAAGACACAGATAGATGCATATATGATCTAAGTTACATATATAAACTACATATAGGATGTATAATTTATATATGGATACAAATAGAGGAATATATTGGTATAACCTCCAAATATGTTACATAAACCTACTAATTAAAAAAGACAAGTAATAACAAGTGTTGGAGAACTTGTGGAGAAAAATTAACCCTTATTCACTATTGGTAGGAATGTATATTGATTAGTGAAGACACTACGCAAAACGTATGCAAGCTTCTCAAAAAATTAAGAATTGAATTACCATAGAACCCAGCAAACCCTCTTCTGGGTAGCTACCTGAAAAATTTGAAAACATTTATTTGCAAAGTTATATGTACCCCTATGTTCACTGCAACATCAGTCATGGTGGCCAAGACATGAAAACAACTCATATCTTTTGATAGATGATTGGATAAAGATGATGTGGTGTATATATACAATGGAATACTACTTGCCTATAAGAAGAGATGAAATACTGCCATTTGTAAAAATGTGGATGGATCTTGAGAACATAATGCTAAGCAATACAACCATATGAGTTCACTCATATGTGGAATATGAAACTGAAAGCAACAAATGAAAAAATAAGACAAGCAAAAAAACAAAAATTGATAGATGTGAACACTATGGTAATTATCAGAGGGAAGGGAAGTTGAGGGTAGTAAAGGGTAAAGGAAGTCAAATATATGGTGATGGAAGATTTGACTTTGGGTGGTGGGCACACAATGCAATATAGAGATGATGTATCCTAGAACTGTACATTTGAAACATATATAATCTCATTAATAAATGTCACCCTGATACATTTTTTTAAAGATTTTATTTATTATGTTTTAGAGAGAGGGGAAGGGAGAGAGGAAGAGAGACATCAATGTATAGTTGCCTTTCATCTGCCTCCAGCTAAGGGCCCAGCTGGAGACCTGGCTTGCAACCTGGTTATATGCCCTGGCTGGGAATCGAACCTGCAACCTTTGAGTTTGCAGGCTGGCGCCTTATCCACTGTGCCACCAGTTAGGCCAATAAAATTAATAAAATAAATAAAATAATTTGAAACAATCACATTGAGTAAGGTAGACAAAAATACATAACAGAATTTATATTAACTCTATCCTCATCTTCCCTTAAATTACTTAACAGCAAGTCATCTGCTACTGTTTGAAATAATAATGAAATGGCATTTGCACCCCATGCTGAACACATAGAAAGGCCTTTGGGACATAGTTATCAGGAAGAAAACACACATTTGGTGTAAGCTACCATTAAAATAAAAATACAAAAAGCCCTGCTATAATCTGACATGGGAAAGGGGTAAACTGGAAGAAGAATGGCCTTCCCTAGCTTGTCAGAATTCAAACAACTTAGAATATTAAGAAAAAGAATTTCCATTGACTAGAAGATCAATTTTATCTTTGAAAACAAAAATAATTTAATATTTTAGGGGAGGTACCTAGATATGTTGCACCTTAGCAGTCAAAAGTCTGGGGCATTGCTGCTGGTGTGGATTTAATCATCTCCTCTGACATGTTTCCAGAGTAACAGGTACTCCTTATCCCACTTCTGAACCTATTTACTCTAATAGGGATGGGGAAAAAGACCTTATTCAGCCAGCATGTTCTGTGGAGCTGCTTATCTGTCAACACTTTCATAGGCAAGCTAGGTCTCAGAATTTTGGGTTTTTTTCCAGATTTATTGAGGTATGATTGGCAAATAAAGTGTATATGTAAGGTATACGTATACTACTGATTTGATATAGATACTATCTTGTAAAATGATTGCCACAATCAAGTACCATTCCATCATCTCACTTATTTATCATTTTATATGTGTGTGATAAAATATATCCATTTTAAAGGATCCTTATGTCATCTATTAGCGCATTTCAAAATATTATATGGACTAACAGTTGTCTGTCTAGGTCACATAAAACCACAATGAGGTATCACCACATGCCTGGCAGAATGGCCATTACTAATAAACCAACAAACAAGTGCTGGTGAGGATGTGGAGAAAAGGGAACCCTAGTGCACTGTTGGTGGGAATGCAGACTTGTGCAGCCACTGTGGAAAACAGTATGGAATTTCCTCATAAAGCTAAAAATGGAACTGCTTTTTGACCCAGTGATTCCACTGCTGGGACTATACCATGAGAATCCTGAAACACCAAGTCAGAAGAACCTATGTACCCCTATGTTCATAGCAGCACTATTTATAATAGCTAAGTGCATTTACACAATAGAGTTCCATGCAACAGAAAGAAAGTGCTCCTGCCTTTTGCAATAGCATAGTGGGACCGAAGATTATACTAAGTGAAATAAGCCAGTCAATGAAAGACAAATGCCATATGATCTCACCTAATGAATAAAACAAACTAATGAACAAAATAGAACCACAGGTATGGAAACAAGGAACAAACTGACAATGACCAGAGGATAGGTGGGAGGGGGATAATGGTGGAAAGAAGGGGAAGGGACTAGTCAAAGAACACATATGAATGACCCATGGACTGAACAATAGTGTGGAAATTGAGTGTGGGGGCGGGGGGAAGGATGGGCAAAGGAGGGCAAGGGGAAAAGTTGGGACAACTGTAATAGAATAACAATTGAAAAAATTATTTTAAAAAAAAGAAATGTGTTGTGGATAAGAATTGAGTGGTCTAAAGGGCACCTTACAGGCCAAAATAAGTCTGTTCTTTCACTTATGTGACTTCATGTAGGCTTAGAAAAACAAATACACAAGTCAGGTGGAAGAGAACTGGCTCGACAAATATTGATAGGAAAAAGTGATCTATGAGTTTTTGTTTATGCCTGGCTTTATAGGAGCCAAAAAGAAGACTGTTTTTATTTAAGGTAAATACTAGTTTAATTCAACTCCGTGCTATAAAGGTATTTTAAGTGAGTGGACATCTGTAGACTTTAGAAGGATTATAACCCCAAATCAATTTTAATATTTAATAAAGGATTTGTTTTTGATACAGAACAGTCTAACTTCTCAAAGGCCTGTTCCCTTGACATGATTTCTAGGAGTTGTGACCACTGGGACACTCACTTAACAGGGATGCATTCTCATCCACATTTCAGACCAAAATCACCAAGTATTACTATTATTGACAGGTGTTGATTTGCTCTCTTGGGCCTTGAAACAGAAATTTAAAACTGAAAAATATCAAATTTGACTATATCATAGACCTTCAGACAATCACCTTGTTAATTACACTGGGAGGATCAGACCCATCCTGACTAATCATGGGGTCTTTTAAGTCAGGGTATTTAAGTTCCTGAGCCTGACATCCCCTTCACCTTACCTCCCTTTCTCTGTCACAAATCTCACACACAGAATGACTTGACACACACCAGAAACCACAGGTCACACCCCATGGATGTTGATGTCCTCTGTATAATGATGGGTAGGATAGGGAGTTCAGATGCTAAGGGCTGGAAGGCAAGTTCACAAGGGTTTACTATTATACACTTTATACCTGGCATCATAATTTTAGAATTCAAAAGAAGACAACAGTTGAATCAACCCCCAGGAAAAAAATGAAATTAGTTGATACTCATCCCTAGAAATCTCACTCTCAGGAGACTTCCTCACCAAGCAGTACAAAGTCATTTTCATGCCTTACAAATTCCTCCTAAAATTTTTTTCAGTAGAGCCTGCCCCTTACCCTTCACAGGAAAAATAAGACACCTACTATTCCATTTGTCCCTGAGCAGCTGCTCCAATCTTCTGGGACCCTCCCCACTCCATCTTAAAAATGAGGTTGAAATATGTGGTATCACCATACACTTACTAATAGTGTATTGGGGAGACCACTGATGGATTCAGGCCTGATTCCTCATCCAAGATGAGTCAACTTAAGGTATTTATTGCTCAATGATTTTTAAGTGTGCATCAAGGATTGATTTTCAGTCTCTCTGCAGAAGCAAAGGTGAGAGATACAGGGCATCAAAGCTGCTGGTAGTCCTGCTTCCAGCCCTGTAGAAGAGGCAGTTTGCATCAATGAAGCCAACATGCAGAGAGAAGAGGAGGAAAAAGAACAGCTGGTAGTATCTGGATCTTGCATGAAGTTACACTGAGACATGGCTATGCATTTATCCTTCCAATACTGTAGTCATATACAGAAAACCCAGGAGGTTTCTTTCTATGTTCTAGTTAGAGCTTGTATTTCTTCCTTTCAAACAAAAAATGCTACTAACCAACAGCAAACATAAAATATTCAGTAACCGAAGTCCTGTTGCACAGAGCCACAATTCCCCCAACTCTTCATGTGTTGTGTTGTCCTTTTGTGAAGGTTGATGATCAGAAACCTGTCAATATGTGGATCCAATTGTAGTGTAAGCTCAGAAACCAAGTCCTGTAGCTAAGGAATTTTCTTGATAGAAATTGCTAGAGCTTGAAAAAACACTATATTCATTTTTAAATGTAGATCAGAACAAAGCATTTTAGAAATAGTTTGAAAATAAGGAGGAGGTAAAGATGGTTTCTAAATGGTGTAATTTAGATGTATATTCAAAGCCCTGTAAAATCTTATAAAATCCCAGTTCTCTCCTAGTCTCTAACCCACGTTAAAATCTATATCCTATTAAGATGTTTTCTTTAGGAAGGGGAAGAGTATCTTTAATCTTAGCAGAAAAATGAAACCTAGGGAAATTCACAACAGAAACAGAGCACATCATTATTTGTCCGTAAATAAAATAACAAAGCATGTATTTGTTATTATAGGGATAGGCAAGAAGGCATGGGCAAGGGAAGGTTAAAAGGATACAGGGACAGGAAGGATAAGAGAGGGACAGAGAATGAGAAACTGGAAAACTTTCAGAATGCAAATTAATGGTTATAGGTACTTCATAGTTACCTGCTGTTTATTGATACCCTGGAGACTAATTTAATGCAAGATCTTTCCAATTTGGATTTAAATAAGCACCAAACTAAATTAGCAGAACAAAAAGCATGAACGGCGTGAAGGCATGTAGCAGTGGAATAGAATATGGACTAAAAACCTAATATTAACCAAATAGATGAAGGGAGTTGATCCCAAGTGGGGGGAAAAAAAAAAAAGATTCAAGTTTCTTTCTTTTAGACATCCATCCATCCACGTTTCTGTCAGCATTGAACACATGCTGTGCTTCAGACATTGGACTGAAGACCAAGGAGAATGCAGCCATGGACCAGGCAGCTTCCACCTGTGACAGCTACCCCCTCAAAGGAAAGAAGATCTGTACAAAAATAACTCAAGACTCAACAGACATGATGAGTGTCAGGAGTGACCTAAAGTGTTCTTGGGAACAAGAAGAAACCATTTCCTGCTAAGAGCTTCATGGTAAATATAGCAAAGGGACAGGACCTTGCAGGATGATTTCACTGTCAAAGCCACTCATCCAAAAATAGGGGACCCCAGAGCAGGAAATAAAAGCCCTATGTGCATTCTTGATGGTTCTTAATACTCTAAAAGTGCCAGAAAATGGACTGGCTTCTCTTCCATTTCCAGCTATGAGGTCGGTCACACAGGTTTCAGAGGGGTTGTACCTGATTTCTTTCCCACCCTCTTTAGTTTCTTCAGAAGACAGGATTAGTATAAACTGCTTATTAAAAGTGCTTTGGGCCCTGACTGTTGGCACAGTGGATGGGGTGCCAGCCCTCGAACCAGGGGGCCGCTGGTTCAATTCCCAGCCAGGGCACATAACCAGGTTGCAAGCCAGGTCTCCAGCCAGGTCCTTAGCTGGAGGCAGGTGAAAGGCAACCATACATTGATGTTTCTCTCCCTTTCTTCCTCCTTCCCTGCCCTTCTCCCTGAAAATAATAAATTAAAAGATCATTAAAAAAATAGAAAAAGTGCAGCCAAGGGGACAAATGCATCCTGGTTTTCCCAAGACTTTCTGATGTTAGCATTGAAGCCCCATGTCCCAGGAATCCACTCAGTCCAGGCAAAGAAGATGGCAGGTCACCCTTAAGCACCTACAATCCAGATGAATTTGCCCTTTGTAAATATCAGTCACAACTTATGTACGGATCTGACAGACCTGGAGTGAGACAACTGAGGTTTTTAAAAAGCATAAAGCAGATCCATCTGGGGTGGTTTGGAGTCGGGGATTCCTTCCCAACACCCCAAGGGCATTTGTTAACATCCAGAGACATTTTTGGATGTCACAGCTGTCTGGGGCTTCTGCTGGCATCTAGTGGGCAGAAGCCAGGTATATCGCTGAACATCCTACAATGCATGGGGCAGCCTTACGACAAAGAAGTACCTGGCTCAAAATATCAGTGGTGTCCAGGTTAAGAAATCTTAGTCTGAGAAACCAAAACCAATCTTAATTATGAATAATAAATATTCTAACTAAAACTTCATAAAGCAGAATCTGACAATACATGGAACATGGTACACTATGAAGAAGCTGAATTTATTCCAGGAAAGCAATAGTGTTTTAATATTGGACAATATATTAACATAACCCACCATCAAAAAATAAAGTAGAAAAAGTAAATGATTATAACTATGGATTCCAGAAAAGCATTTCATAAAATTTATCAGGCATGCTTACTTAAAGACCAAGTATATTATTATAAATAAATGACTTACTTTAAATTAAGTTTACATATCAAAGGTCAAACACAATCTCAAAAGCAACATAAACAAAATTTCAATTAAAATGAATAATTATAAAAAGAAACCCACAATAACTATTACCATTATAAAAATAATTTGGCAGTTTTAGTAATGTAATAAAAATGAAAAACTTACATAAACATTTAAAAAATCAGTGTAATTTTATGGTGTGAAAATTCATGAGAGGCTAGTAAAAAAAAGTTTTAAACCTCGTCATACTAAGAGGAACTTGGTAAAACGAATGAAAGCAGGACAAATACATATAAATCAATAGCTGTTTTTCTGTTCTAGCAATAAGTAACCACAAATAAAAAAAATATTTATATTTACAATCTGAGCAAAATCAATAACTACTTAGAAACACATTTTAAATAAAAAGCACAGGACATAAAAAACAAAACTAAATTATATTAAAGTAAAAAATATTATTAAATAAGACAAGACATAACTTTTTTTTTAAGATTTTATTTATTATTTTTAGAGAGGCAGGCAGAGAGAGAGAGAAATATCAATGCATGGTTGCCTTTCACCTGCCTCCAGCTACAGACCTGGCTGGAGACCTGGTTTGCAACCTGAAGACATAACATATTTATATTTGAAAGATTCAATATAATAAAAATGTAATTTCTCCTAAAATTAGTTGGCAGTTAATTCAATTTCAATCAGGAAAAAAGTTAACATGAAGGAATGAAGGCCTGTGAATAGTCAGGTAAGTTATAAAAAATGAGAGAAGGAGGAAGGTTTGCTTCCTTTCAGATTGAATATCTAATTATTTAGTTTTTCTTTTCTAACAGAACAGAGAATCCAGAATCAGGTTCCAGTATGTTAATTAAGTATGTGACAAAATTAGTGAAAAAAGAATCAACTGTTTTATAAGTGATGATGGTATAGTTCATCACTCATTCAAAAGAAAACAAAAATGAGCCCCCATCTTAAATTTAAAATTGTATGTGGATTAAAGTCTTAAATTTTAAAATGCATTTATAGCGAATTGCGAAAGAAAATCAAGAAGACTATTGTGCAATGTAGGTATGAGGGAAACTTTCTTAAGACTGAGAACTCAGATACTAAAAATTAAAAATACTGGAAATTTTTGGAAAATCAGAAATTGTAAAAGTGTGTATAAAAAAAGATACCATGAATAAAGTAAATATTATACATCTGGTAGGGAGGCGGGGTTGTAACAAATGTAAAATAGAAAAAGAGCTCCCTTAGAATACCCAGAATTCTTACAAATTTATGAGGCAAAAAAACATAATTCTGGCAGAAAAGCTATGGGCAAAGAATATATATGAACAATTTATGAATAAAAATAAAAATGACCAACAAATATGTGAAAAGATTTTCATATCGATGAATATTCTGCATTTAACTAAACTAATAAGGACTTAACACTTTACATAAGGCTGATACCATGATTAAAACTGAAAGGTAGGCTCTGGCTGGTAGCACAGTGGACAAGGTGCCAGCCTGCGAACCCAAAGGTCGCAGGTTCGATTCCCCAGCCAGGCCACATAACAAGATTGCAAACCAGGTCACCAGTCATGTCTGTGGCTGGAGGCAGGTGAAAGGCAACCATACATTGATGTCTTTCTCCCTCTCTGCCTCTCTCCCTTCCCCTCTTTCTAAAAATAAATAAAATCTTTAAAAAAAATAATAAAACTGAAAGGTGCTGTGGTACCAACGGTCTGTAGCAATATGGGGGAAAGGGACTCATAAAATATTGGTAGAACTAAAGTGCTATGGACCTTTGGGAAAATAATCTAATAAGAGCTTTTAAAATGTAATAAAGTATTTAACCCGGAACTTCCAAATTCTAAATGGAAACCTCCTGCAAAATTGTTAGAAATTAGCAGAAACTGAAAATAAAGTGTCTGTTAACAGAGGATTGGCTGACTAAGGTATGGTACACTCATACCGTGGAATATTATGTCGTCTTTTTTTAATGAATTAAAGACACAAAATAGAGATCTTGATGAAATATTGAATAAGACATATCGTTATATTGTTGAGTTCAAACAAAGACTCAAAACAAGAAAAAACACAGTATGCATGTATATGTGTATACACTCCATACATGAGTAGAGGGAAAACATCAGGATTGTTTTGGAGGTCACTGAAAAAATGGAGACTGATATTAATGGATTAGAGAAAGGAACAAAATTTTTAAATAAAGGTTAAAATAAAATACATATGTGTGATTACATCTACAAGCTGCATTTACAAATGTACTTTATATAATGAATGAAATTAAATTGAAAACTGAATTTAAATAAATGAAAGGGTTTTTTTTAATAAAAATGAACTCCTGCTACCTTTCCTAAGGCAACATAGTGTCACAGAAATACGGAGAGAATGGCTCTACCTAACAAATGTTGATTAGACAAACACCCGTTTTTGTCATGATGAATCTTGATAGTGATACTGAAGTCTTTGACTGGCTTTTTCTAATGTCAATCTGGATTGAAGAATTGGGTCTTTCATTAGAACACATAAGCTAGTCCTGGACAATATGTGGTCCAGTCTTCTTATTTGTTCGATGAGAAAATTAAGGCCCAAAAAGATTCTAAGTAATATCCCCTAGTTAAAGAACTCAATAGTGTAGAAACGGACCTAGAAGTTACTCCTTTCTCCATAGTTTCCTCCAACACCCAGGATTGTTCTCTGTTATTCTACAATATCTCTGTCATCCAGGATTTGAAAGAGTTTTCTTAAGTCCATTTTAGCATGGAGGAAAGAAATGGAACCAATGGAGTAGAAAAGCCTTGTCTTCCTAAATGGAGGCATTTTCTTCTTAAAGAGAGAATTGTGTCATCGTATTAATAATTCTTGCACCAGATAGTGGGTCACAGGGGTCTCCAAGAGCCCACTGATATATCCAAGTCATACCACATCCAAATTTTTACATATCTACCTGGTACCCTTACACAAAATATTTTTGTGTAAATACTCATCCCCTAACCCCAAAGACAATTAATTTTTTTAACTTGGAATATCAGTATTTTTCACACATCCAACAACTATTTACTACTCCTACATAAATAATGAAAAGCTGAAATCAAACTATTCTCTCCCCCTTTGATAAAGCAACAAACCCAGTTGATGTGAGTTAGCTAGTTTACATAACAACTATTACTGAAGCCCTGGCACAAATTCAAACCATTTCAGTAAGGATTGATAATAATTTTTATCCTGCAAGAGACTAAATTTTCTAGTTTGGTCATTTGACTATGTGTTTTCTTTACCAAAATACCTATGGATCTCTTGCTACCAATCCAGTACCTCTTCTAGAGAAACAAAATGGTAGGGGAAAAAACTATTGCATGCCAAAGACATCCCATTTACATTTTCAGTTACAGAGTAGAGACATATCTCTAACATACAGATCATCTAAGCTGAGCAATTCACTTATTCCATCAAGTATCAACTCATTATTCCAGGTATGATATGGAATAGGTTCTCTGAGTATTAAACTCAGCCCCTGTATGACCTCAGCAAAGTTATTTAACTTCCCTATCACCTCGTTTCCTCATCTATAAAATAGGTTGTTTGAGCCTCCATTAACACAAAGTTTGTAAAGTGATTAGCTTAGTGCCTAGTATATACAATCATTTTAAAATAACTATTATTAATATGGAAAGTCTTTATGTTGTGTGTTTAATCATATTGGTAAACATTGTGGAGTTCAAGTAAAAAATTAACAAAAATCACATATGAAAGTAGATGTAATTGTGGAACTTCTGTGGTGCACAGTCTCTAGAACACTAGAAGGCAGGCAGGTGGAGAAAGAACTGAAATGGTAGAGATAAATGTTATAAATCCATGGGAAAGAATCAGTGTTTTGAAGAGATCCCATGAGGAAGAAGGGCTCTATGATTATCTGAATGGTTTTTGTGTGGGTCAGGTTAAGGGGAGGCAGAGAAAGAACCATGGAAACTATTTTTTTCTCAGAAATTTCAAGAACATAGTTTTTACAGCTGAATTGTCCAGAGCAGTGGTTCTCCATCTAAATCAGAACCACCTAGGGGACTTGTTACAGCACAGACACCCCAGCCCTTCTCCTAGAGTCTCAGGTTCAGTAGGTCTGGGATGGGGCCCAAGAACTTGAATTTCTAACAAGTTCTCAGGTGCTGCTGCTGCTGCTGCTGCTGCTGCTGCCAGTGGTCTGGCAATCACACTTTGAGAACCACTGCTTTTGATATCTGCCTCAGTTTCCCAGTTTGCTCTGTTGATGAAGACCTGAGCAGATGAGAATTATTACTGTGTAGAGAGAATCCTAAGCATAGAGCATTTTCATAGGCCTTTCCAAACCTTTCCATCATCATTTGCCATTTTCTGTGGCCTTCAAAATTAAGTCAAGAAGCAGTATTTTAAAATAAGAACACTCTCTGGTAAAGGTAGTAAGAGAGGCCAATGTGGTGATGAATCTTTCATTTGGGTGTCTGGAGAAAAATGACTCTCATGTTTTGCTATAGATTTTGACACATAGCCAGAGAGGCATCCTTGCTCCTGGAAACATGAGAAGCAACAATTAACATTCAGACAGGGCCCCTCAGACTCCACCATCAGCCTAGATTCTTGTGCCCCTGGGTATATTGATCTGAAGAATCAATTTTTCTTATAAGTGAAAGAGGACAGTCATTAAAGTACACAAGATGTGGTTTAAGTGCAGAACAATTATGCTATGTGATGAGATTATGATAGTGTGAAGATTAATCATTTGGGAATTTTTTTTTATTTGGACTATTTTTGGATAAATCTTAACCGAAAAAAAAAAAAAAAAGAGGTGAACCATCCCAAGGTAAGCTTTCCCTAATATGGGCTTACATTTCAGGAAGTATCTAAAACATGATCCAACATGGGTTCCTTGTGATACCTGTGTGATCCAAATATATACCGGCTGAAGAGCCAATACCCAACTGAGACCAGAATATCACGCCACATAAAGAACCACCACATGTTTCAGGAGCCCCCCCAAGGTATGTACCCCTTTACCCATCTCTTGCTTTCTTCCCCCATTTTTTCTGTGGCCTCCACTTGTCTACATTGGGTACTTTCTCCAATGCTGCTTGAGATGATGATCTATGGCCACTGACCATAATTAGAGGAACACCAATGTTCAGTTAAGTAATGTTTCCTCTGGAAGTCCCCACATCCCAGCCTTTGCAGCTCCACATGCTACGGGCATCAGAAATGAGGACCTTCTTCTCCACCCTGTGCCCCGTTCTGCACCTGCTTTGATGAGCTGAGAGCTGCTCTGTTGAACATTAGCATATTATTTTGCCAGGGCTTCCACAGAACAAAATGCCTGAGTAGACAGAGTCCTAATCAACATTTCTTTTCTCCTTCCTGGGAGAGCCCCAGGATCCCATCTGCTCCACTTGCAGTCCTCTGTGCCATCTCAGGTGGAACTCAGGGTATAGTGTTTCCAGGACACCCCCATCCACACTAACTCCCCACATTCCTCCTTCCTCAACAAGGCTGGGTTATAAGGACATAAAGGAAGCCATGCCCACACACCCAGAAGTCCCAGGTTCTGAAGGATGCGGTCAAGAATTGTGGCACAGACCCTAATGCAAGTCATCAACTCGAAGGGTTGCCAGTTAGAGCTCAGTTCCTTCTTCTTGCGGGCAACAACCATCGCCCGTTAATTAGCTGTGTCCCATTAGAAAAAACAATCTTGTTTTTATCTGAAATGTCTAGAAATTCAAGCAGGAGAGTTATTTTTAAACCAACGTCTCAGATAATTGCCTCAATTGTCCAATTATGTCAATCTGCTTTAAGAGTCCTTACTGTCCTTGACATCCAAAAACAGGCAGCCGTTAGCAATGGGAGTCATGTCGCCTTTTCACGTCCGAATCAGCAGCTCACATGCCTGTCAATCAGCTGCCTTTGTCCTTCCTCAGATTATATTATGTCGAGAATGACTGAGGGATTCAAGCTAGTCAGCCAAGAACTCAAAGACCAGGATAATGACAGTGAAATGGTTATAGTATTATTGCTGCGAACACCATAATTCTCAGATATAGAGCTTTTTTAACATACGGTATGAATATACAAGGCCACATTTAGGTATGGAGACAGGTTTTCTAACTTGACATCAAGAAGGACTGAATCAAGTCTTACACAGGCTTCTGCCCACAAGCTATCAAAATGTTCTATCAACCAATCAAAATTATTTCAAAAGATGCCTACCAGGACAAGGCTATGTAAAATTGGGAACTTTGAAATCCTTCTGAATAATGACCTCAGATATGGGGTTTGGTGGCTGGTTATTGTGGTACTGCCTTTACTTCTCCCACCTCCTTTAGCCAAGACCCATTATTTATTTTGCATTCACTAATTCAGTTATTCACCTAATGTTTATTGAATACATACCAGGTACCAGACATATTTCTAATTAGTTGATGATACACAGCACCCTCAACTAGCTCAGAACACCCTCTTCTGGCACAGCTTCGGGTCCTTGCCATGTTTCTAGCCCCATCTTTAATGTATGGGTGGTAGTGGTGTATAGCACAGAATCTCATCACCCCGTCTATAGCTAACTGAGCCATAGAGAAGTCTGCAAGTGTCTAGCATGAGATAGTGAATACTCAATATTGGAAAGTAACATGTAAACCAAATAAAAGGGACTTTTAATATAAGAGACACAGATGTGTATGCAAAAATATTAATACAAAATTCAAGACACACACATATACACACACACACACACACACACACACACACACACACAAAGACATTAATCAGAAGCTGTGAGATGGCAGATGGCAGAATCCAGCCACAAACTAACAGAAACATGGTCTAAGCCGACACCATGATACAGAGTTGCCAGCAAAGTCAAGGGGCTGGCAAGGCAGAGAAGCAGGGACGGGGCTGCTGCTGAGTCACAAACATGGCAGCCTAGAAAGTTGTTATTAATTCACCAGAGCAGCTAGAGAACATCCAGAGTTATTGGAACCTAAATGATGATAAATGGCATTCTAGTTCTCCAGGAGGGCTATGTACACAACCACTGAGCTATTTTTTTATCCTCCAATATTCCCTTGGTGTTCTTAGAATCCTAAGAACTCTGAGCATGTCTCTTCTCTTAACCGGGGGGATAGAACTTATCTATCAGCCAATGTAGGGAAAGACAAATCTACTAAAATTACAGTCCAGGTCACGAGCAGTGTCACATGAGCACAAGTGGACCTTAAAACAAACCAGAGATGAATTCTTTCTTGTGCTGCATCTTGAAAGTCATAAGAATTGAAGACATGGAGAAAGGACATTGAGGCAGAAATTATCAGGTGTGAAGGTACGTTAGCACATAGTAGTCTGTTGGGATCAGGAAACTGCACATTTTTAAAAATCTGACTGGAGTGAATGTTGAACTTGTGGGCAAGCCCAAAGATGAAATCAGGTGGAGTCAGGACCTAATAAACAGTCTGGTGATTAAGATAGTGTTTGGATTTTTTTAATCCCAAAACTTATCAGGAACTATTAAAGGACTATAAATGAAGAATACAATTAGATTTACATTTCAGAAAATTCCTACTGGCTGGATTGTGAAAATGACTGCAGTGTGACCAGACAGAAGCAGAATCTATTCAAAGATCATTGCTGTTTTTCAGGTTGAAACCAATGGCTCAGAATAAAGAGGAGCAGATAAATAGGGGAAGGGAATATATTAAAGAGGAGGTAGACATGAGGGAGAACCCTAAAATGAATCTAGTAGTTCCAGCTTGACCTCTGAGAGGATGGTTGTACAAATCACTGAGACTAATATAGGCAGAATGAGTAGAGGTGAGTGAGGAAGATGAGGAGCTCAGATTTAGAGATGACAATTTCAAACCCTATCAGGCAGAAATGTCAAGTAGACATATATGAGCAGGATCTCAATGAAAACATATAGGCTGTGGAACTATTATGTAGACAGTAATCAATGATGATCATGAGATTGCACACAGAATAAAAGAAGACAAGGCTGAAGGATGGTTGCCTTGGACAATACCACACTACAGGGAACATACAGCAGGTTGTATGACAGAGCAGGTGAGCTCAACTGAACTCCTCTGTAATTCTTCCTTTATTATTTATCTTATTTTTGCTTCCTTTATTATTTAAAGCTACATAGACTTCTTTCTAAATTGCCATGGTACTGACCCTCTTTATATTATTTCATAAGAACAATCATATTATCCTTCCGTCATTTCATGCATGAAAACCTCAACTCTGCTCTAAGTAGATATGCTGCCTATAAAGAGTCTTTCTTACAGAGTACAGTGAGTGATAGCAGGGGAAGCAGTCAGAGCCTAGAGCCCTGAATGCCTCTTCCAATTCTGCCCCCAAAAGATACACAACCTTGGGAATATGTCAAAGTGGGCTATCATTTATTTCATTGAACCTAGTCTATGGGCCAGGCATAAGGCATTTCATGTACTTCTTATTTAATCTTTTTGACAAATCTATAAGGTAGAGATAAGTCTTCCTCCCACAGAGATTAGTAAAGTGAGATCCTAAGAGGTTAAAGAATTCACTGCAAGTTAGCAACAGAAGCCAGTTTTAAACCACAATTTGTTTTAAACCCCAATTCCTGTTCTTTCTATTGTCCATTCTTCTAGAGCAGATTACTGAATCGCTTTTAACCTTAGCCTCTTCATTCTAAAATAGAGATAAAAATAATGCCTACTTTATCTTTTTGAAAAGTTTATAAAGGTTGAACAACCAGTTATATATGAAGATACCTTGAATATTATAAAATACGCTACAGAAATTAATGTACATCCAAGAGCCCCTTTGCTTCCCTATATTTCCCAGACCCTATTCAGTTAGGTGAAAATAGTAGTATAAACAATAAATGTGAGAAGTGACATATACATGACTTCCATGCAGAGGCAGTGAAAATTTCACAGGAGAACCTCAATCTCTCTTGTCCTGCTGCAAACGTAGATATAAGATGGTAAAAATGCCATCAACCTGGATCCCTGAGTCATTATGTGGAGTAGAATATTATACCATGTGAAATACAACACGAGTGTAGAAGTAAACTTTGCTGTGTAAAGCTACTAAGGTTTGGAAGTGATTTGTTACTACAGCATTCATCTGGCTTTTCCTGACTGACATAAATGCCATAAATTTATGGAAAATTGTTGATATGTGTTATTCAATATGTGATAAGTGAAAAGATTAGAGGGCATTGTAATTAGGAGTGTGGAATATGGAGCTAGAGTACATGGATTTCAACCCAAGTCCTACCATTCCTCAGCTTTGTGATTTTGGCATGCAATTTAATCTCTTTGTGTCTGGTTCCACATTTGTCAGAGTGGAATACCATTACTTTATTGGGACTTATTCTAAATGAGGATATCATTTAGAACAAGGCATATGGAGGCACTCAATCAATATTAGCTGTTATTATTTTTAATTCACACTAAATTGACTTCAACTCCAGTAAGCATAGAAATTCCAAACGCAGTCTAAAGAAAAATTCTCTCATGTTTGTCCTTTGACAGACATCGCAAAGAAATTCCTCAAACCTCTATAGGAAAAAGAAAGGGAATGAGCAATTCAGAGAGCAAATGGAAGGTATTCTTCACTTATAGACAACTACTTATTCTTTCTTTCCTTTCTCAGACCTGTGGAATATTGCAAATGAGGGGCCTTTACACCAAAGAAAATGATGTAAACAATGTGTCCCCTAATGGAGGCATGTGGCTTATTTTTGTACAGTCCAAAAACAAAATCACTTTCTTATATTTCTAAAGGGTAGTGAAAAAAACAACCAAAACAGAGAGAAGACTCCACAGTAGAGACTGTATGTATTCTACAAAACCCAAAATATTTATCCCATGGCCCTTTACAGAAAACATTTGTTGATCCCACTATATTGTGAAAACCCCAATACCAACCTCCCTGCTCAGCCCATCCTAAGAAGCTGAGGGAAAAGTTGGAACTTTTTATCACCTTCCCCACTTCCCAATCATCTTCTATTGTCAATTTATCCATCTTAAAAAAAAGAAAAAGAAAAAAAAGGAAAATACCTGAAGATTTTTACTGAACTTCTTATACATAAAGACTGGAATTTTTTAGTACTAATTAGCTACACCACCTCTTCCTTCCCATCTCTTTTCTTTATCAACTCAGCATCCCCTGAAGGCAAGTACCTAAATTAGCAAACCCCAGGGACAGCCCTACCTCTATTTCTCTAATCATTTTTAATTTATTGTTTATGAAACTGGAGGTTTAAACTACTGAAACTGGTGTCCTTTCTCTTCCTCAGAAATGCATCTCCTTTCCTGCCCCAGGAACAGACTGTCAAAAGCAATGGATAAGGAACAGGAATACAATAGCATCTGGTTGACAGTAATGATGGGGAGAACTAGGACAAGCTTTCCTTCTTTCCCCACCATCTTGATTGACACTTAAGTAACAAAGCATCACAAATGACAACCTTATTAAAAATAAATAGCAAGGCACTGAGACTTTAACAAAGGCAATAATTAAGCCACATTGACCTTTGGGTTAAATTTTGCCTGACAACCAATGGCCATCTAGAAAGACAGAGGATACAAGACAGGGCCTAAGTTATTAGGTGACCCAGTTGCAGACACCTCACCTCTACTATTTTTCCACCAAGAAAATCTGTTTCAATGGCTTCTGTCTTCATGCCAACCATTTTCTCCCAGTTCACATACTTACCTCTGCTAGAAATAATCTGTTTCCTCCATTCTATTGAACCCTTCCTTTCTTCACTGCCTTATTAATGCTCAACTAAGACTTTGCAGCCTGGGTCTGAATTATATGAATGAATGATAGTTCCCAAATAAGTATCCTGACTCTATGAAAGATACCATATTGATTTTGTTGACATAATATAGCTCTGGAGACCTTCCAATGACACTTAGCAACTCTGAAAACCTTAGCAAAGAATGAGACCCTTGAATTATCTAACAATGTTTTAAAACTATAATCTCTGAGATTATATTAATATCACTTTTTGAATTCTTAAGGTGCCCTTACTTTGAATTGACCTCTATCACAAAATGTCTTTTCTTCTCATACACTTTGCTCAAGACTCCAGCTTAAAATCACTTTCCCTGGTGAGTTCTGCCTGAAAACTTCAGAAGAAGAGCTCTCCTTCCTATAAGCTCACTTGTAAGTCCTATAGCAATATTTGTCAATATCTCTTATATGACTTAACTTGCATGTTTTAACATTTTGTCTCCCTGATTAATCAGAAACTCCAAGAGCCATGTCTTATGTCCCTTATATTCCCTACAGCCATATAGAAGGACTCATACATAAGAAGTGCAAAGTCAATGTTTGTAAACTTGATTGATTGCTTAACAAGATCATAAACTAGGAATGCCTTGTAGGCAAAGTTGGACTTCTTTTCATTGTACTAACACCGTAATTCCCAAAAGTAATTGAACATTAAAATCATTTGAGGAACTTTTGAAAACTCAGTGGAGGAGATTGTACCCAACACTAACAAAATCTGAATGTCTGGGAGGCCCAGATATACATATTCTTTAAAGATCTCAGGAAATTAAAATGTGCAGTAAAGTTTGGCAACAAATATATTAATTTCAATGACTAGAGCTAACCACCCATTTTACAGCGCCACAATCTTCATTTCAACAAATAGTTATGGAGCCCCCAACAAAATGCTAGACATAACATTGAGTGGCGGGTACACAGTGGTAAAAAAACAGACACGACCATTCCAAGTCACGGTACACACAACCTGGCAAGTTGAATATATCTAAGCCCTATCTTTCACTAGCATTCCTTTAGTGGGTAAATGTCCTAGATGATTATTTTAAAATATGTACCACTTTCCCCACTTTGATATAAACACTCTCCAGGCAGGCAAGGGCTCTAGTTTGCTTAGCAACATCCTGAAACACAGGACAACCACACACACAGTAAAAAATGATGATGATGATGATGATGATGATAAAAATGGTGATACTGATTATGACTGTGGTGGTAGGAGTGGGGATTAAAAAACACCAAATTTCAGGTTTGGGGAAAAAGAAAGAAGAGCTGGTTAAAATGTTGTGAATTCATTTCGAAGTCCCCTTGAAAATAGAGATTCTCTGGGTTTATGTTAAACCCTGAATTAAAGCAATCAGTACAACTTTATAAGCCTTATTTGCTGTGCTTAAGGGGAGAAGAGGTTGGTGGATAAAGGCTGCAGTGGAACATGGAAATGTTTTGTGCCTTATTGGTGCTATGATGTGAGCATGCTAATTGGAAGGGTGCTCTACAGTGAATCCATGGGAAAGACACAAACTAAGTTATATTAGCTCAAATTATCAGTTTTTTCTGATATTGGGCTCTTTATCGCTCTTGATTCTTTGATTAATTTAGCCTCTTCCAGCTCATTTTTATACTTACAGTTATTTTCCACTGTGATGTTCTCAAAGCCCATGTTAGATGCTCTCTGCTCCAGAAGGGAGGCTGTGAGAACTGGAGGAAGAATGTGGTGCCAGATCATTCTGCTAATGGAGGATAATTATTGTGATTATCTCATCCTTGCTTAAAAGCTCTAATGGTGGCAAAGCAGCCTCTCTGACAGGGTGAAGTTTCAACCAAAATATGTTGACTCTCTTTGTGGAAAAACTTGTCATAGTCCTCCTATTTCTCTGAGTGAGGAAAGACTACAGCTAATTCTTGGGGGAAGACTGTAGAGTCACAGAAAGAGGACTTACCTGGGCCATTATTATTCTTGGTTTCTAGTTCTGGTCTGACTACCAGGGTGCTATATGACCTTGAGCAAGTCCTGAGGCCTCTGAGTTTTAGTTCACTCTCTTTATTAGAAGAGGTATTGTGAAGAAAAAAAAAATGTCTCAATGGGCGTAAGCATTATTTGAAAAATATGATGTGATTATATATATGCACTGCAATTATTCAAAAATATAAAATTATACATGATATAAATTCTATACACTTAAAGAATGATCATTAATATCTTCCATCATACTCTGGAGCAAATGCTCCAGTCTCTACTTATCCTATTGAGGTAAATATTTCTATATTTAGTGGGCATAACAATCACAGCTCTGTTCTATAAGAGATATAACACCTGGTGCAAGTTAATTAACTTATTGTAGTCTCAGTTTTATAACCTTTAAAATGAAAATTACTTGTTCCTACCTTATTTAGCACACCAAGATGAATCATAAATGTTTTCATAAAACATAAAAATATAACACACAAACCAAAGGAAGACTGCCTATGGTGCTGAGGATGAGGCCCCAAAGGAAGCAGGCCGGACAGTGAACTGAGTAAATAAATACTTTGATGTAGATCAATGCTGGGTGCTCACAGTTGGCTGACTGGCTGTGAATAGGCTACAGTCTTGAGTGTTCAGTTGTTAGTGTCCCTTTGAGGTGCTGTCCCACATACAACACAATCTCTCTTGAAGACCCCAACAGCTAATTTTAAGATTAGAACCAAAAAGTCTCTTGCATTAAGTTCAAAAGCCACCTCTGCAAATCTTTGGTTGGACCTGATTGAACAAGCTAAATTCATTGGCCTAGAATTACCAAGATCTGGCTTGGCCTCCATTCATTTACTGTGCATTTATTCTACTTCATTACATATAGTATTTGATTTTGTGCTTACCATGCACATTATCAGGATTCATCGTGCTAGTATCTTCCTAGTTAGAAGAGAATGATAGAAAATGTTTTAAGACCTTGAATGTTTGAAAGACATTTTTAACCCTTTCACTCAAGGATTTAGGGATACAGAAGTCTAGGTTTTCTGGCCTCAACTATGATGAAGTTCAATTTGGTACTAATTTCTAACCTTCTGTAGACAATTGCTTATGCTGAGCTGTAGTCATAGTTGTTTTTTAATGTCTTTAAAATGTTAGGATTTTAGCATAAACTACATTATGAAATAATATTATAATGTTCCTTGTTATCTGTTCTCACATAATTTGGCTGGGCACTTGGTGAGCTTTTTAAATACAGAAAATTATGTTCCTTGTTTCTAGGAAATTTAATTTTTTTTTTTTTTTTAATAATTTGCTCCCATCAGTCTCCTGTTCTCCCTGAGTTCTATTAGCTAGATAGTGGACCTACTTGAATGAGTCTTTTCTCACCATTTCTCTTCATTTTGAGTGCCTGTATTAGTGTCATTGTTAATGTTCTGCTTCCTAAGAGATATTCAACTTTACCTTCTTAAGCTTCTATTGATTTTTTCATTCCTACTATTTTTAATTTTCAAAACCTTGTTTTTTCCTCTGAAAGAATCTACCTAATGGCATCTTATTAGGGGTCATAGATAATGAATCTTCTAGATTCTTTAGAATAATAATAAAATTATGTTTTTCTGTAAGTTTGCTTGTTGTATGGATGTCTGCCAATTGCCATAGGTAATACTGGCTTTGCTAGAAACATGACTGATGACCCTTAGCCAACCTTCCACAGGGAAGAGTGAGTCACTCAGAAACTAAATAATCAGGTCTTTTGTTAATTGTTTTCTACTGTATTGTCAGCTCCCCAAATAAAATATTTTGATATCTGCATGAAGGGAAGTAGCCTAACTGCAGTAAGAGATCCTAGCCAAGGAAGGGATTTGGGAATTTCAAGGTTCCTAATAATACTTCCACATCATCCCCTATCAACATGTTACCCATTCCCTTGTATGTTGCATTTCAAGAAGAGGCAAAGTGTCCCCTTGCCTGAAGGATAACCTTCCACTCTGTTACCTCAGGTTAGGAAGGAAGTCTTCCAGATGAAGAGAGTGAGGATGGGATTCGAGGTAGAATCTTCTCTTTCATCAGACTTTCAGCCAACACTCCTGTTTTCAACCTTACTTTAAAATATACATGATGGGGCCAGTTACTGTGTCTTTTAGAATTTGCAACAATATAAAACTCTTCTCAGCTTCTTCCACCACTTAGTCACATACCTCTGAGACCTGCTAAGTTATTCACCACATGTCCACAAACTACTCTGATTCCAACATTTAGATTCTTATCTTTTTTATCTTCTCTTTGTCTTTTGGGGTTTCAATTATTTGTACATTTTTATCTTTTAATTGTTTTTATTAGGATTCTCAGAAGGCATAGAGATCAATGCTTGTGTTTGATCATTTTAATCAGAACTAGAGAAGTTTTCAAGGCAATAAAAGAGGGAAAGATCAAGCCCCAGTGAATCGTGATCTCTAAACATTTTATAGAATACTCATTAAGCAATCGATGTCTGTTTTAAAATGCCTCAATGGTTGCTCAGCTATCTATTTCACTATATTCATGTAAAAACCAGTCAAATTCTAGGTTTAAAGTACCAGAATCCTAGTGGAGATCATATTCAAATGAAGGTTATAAATAATTGTTTGTTGAATTTTCCAGATCCTTGGAGAGGAAGTTAAGGAAAACTACCTCTTAGCCAATAAAAATTTAATGGTCCTGTTAAAATGACTAATTTTAAAATGCCATAAGAAATTATATAAAGATATGAATAATTTCTCCCTAATAGCCAGACAGTGTTCTTCAAGTAGTCTATTTTGGGTTTTAAATTAAGGAACAACAAAAATATAACAAGCTAGACATTTGAAAATAGATCTGTCATAATTTTACAGATCTTTAATAATAAAAGGTAACATTGGAGTTTTTCTTTATTTTTCTTTTTCCTTTTCTTTTTTTGCCTTTTTCACATGGAGATTGAGAGGTCAAAGGCAAAAGGCTATGCAAGAAAGCCATTCTCAAATTTATGAGATGCCCTGCCCAATATGGCACACTCTTGAGTCCTATGGGCCATTTCAATAAGTTAAAGTCATTGACTTCAGGAAATGGAATTTAAGTAGACAATAACATTAGACAGCCTTGACAGGCACCAGAGAATGATTACTGCTGCTGTTTTCTCCCTAGCTTTTCCCTCTCAAAAGCTTGGCATACACCTCTTCATTAGCAAGAGATGAGAAAACATGCTGTTAGACAGAGAGATTCTGATCATATTAAATTGAAAGGGTATTATTCATTTTTCCAAGGATTCAGATCTTAAATCCTAAAGGTTTTCAAAGACCTATGAATAGCACCCACCAATTGATCTCCACACACAGTCATGTAATCTGTCTCTCAGCTCCTGTACAACATGCTAAAACATATGTGATGCCATTTCCTTATACATTATATCCAGAACTCCAATAAAGACCACATGTTAGTGCCCTTGCTGGTGGCACAGTGGATAAGGCACCAGCCTGTGAACGCAAAGGTTGTTGGTTCAATTCCCAGCCAGGGCATATAACCAGGTTGCAAGCCAGGTCTCCGGCCAGGTCTGTAGCTGGAGGCAGGTGAAAGGCAACCATACAGTGATGTTTCTCTCCCTCTCTGCCTCTCTCCCTTCCTCTCTCTGGAAATAATAATAAATAAAATATTTTTAAAAAATAAATTAATTAATTAAATAAATAAATAAATAAAAATAAATTAAAAAAACAAAACACGCATGTTCATGGAAGTAGGTCTTAAAGGGCCACTGCATCCTCTGGTCACCCACCATCAGGCTGGAAGGGGCAGGTCCCCATCCAGCCAGGCTTCAGAACATAGCTCTACACAGTTTGCTCTCTTCTATTGTTCTCTGATCTCTTAGGATCCATGTGAGGGAGGTGCAAAGATAAATTTGTTTTGACATTATGATGCTAATTATCCCAAAAGTAAAATATTTTTATTATGACAGCTAATTTGAAAAATGGCTGAATATGTCCCAGAAGCAATAGCTAAAAATCATTATTAAAATGAATATTCTTATTCTGTTTCTTCTCATGGAGGGAATCATGTCTAAGCAGCAAAATCTTACACAGACCCCTCAAAAAATCAGCATGCTCTCTAAACAGAACTGCTTAACAGATGAAGACCTGGGAAATGGCTGTCACTTGGTCATGAGGTTAAGCAATCTCCCTCTTCCTCCTCTTCTTCTTCTTCTGCCCTCTCCCTCTTACACACACAGTGTATAATCAGCAGCAATATTTATGAAAATATATAATACAAATATTTACATTTTTTCACACAATTGTTTCTTGTGTACAGTGAGGAAAGACGAAAAAATACCTAGTTACTACTCTCTCTTTCCCCACTCTAACCCACCACAACGTTTAAGGCGTACAACTTGATCATTTGGCATAAATATATATTGTGAAATAATCACCACAGTCAAGCTAATTAATATATCCATTACCTCACATAGTCATGATCTCTTTTGGGTTGTGATGAGAACACTTAAAGATAGATGATAGACCCTCCTAGCAAATTTAAAGTATATAATAGCATATTGTTAACTAGAGTCACAACATTATACATACTATCTCCAACATTAATTTTGCATAACTAAAACTTTCCATCCTTTGACAAACAACTTCCCATTTCCTCCTCCCCCACCCAACCTCTGGAAATTGCCATTCTACTCTCTGTTTCTCTGAGTTTGACTATTTTAAGACTCCACATATAAGTGAGATCATGCAGAATTTGTCTGTCTGCATCTCAGTGCATTACGCTAAGTGACTTATTTCACTTAGCGTAATGTTTTCTAGGTTCATCCACATTGTCCAAAAGACGGTATTTTTTTTCTTTAATTGAAACTGAATAATATTCTATTGTATACATATATAACATTTTCTTTATCCATTCATCTGTCAATGTACACTTGTTTTAAGATCTATGTTAATGCTGTAATAAACATAGAGGTGCACATATTACCCCAGTATCCTATTTTTATTCCCTTCCCATATATACTGAGATTTAGGATTGCTGGATCATATGGTAATTCTATTTTTAATTTGGTGGGGAATCTCCATACCATTTCCAACATGACTGTACCAATTTACATTCATACCAACAGTGCACAAGTGTTCCCTATTCTCCGCATTCTTGCTAATATTTGCTACAGCTTTTGCCTTTCTGATAATAGCCATTGTAATAGGTGTAAGGTGATATCCTGTGGTCTTAATTCACATTTTCATGATGATTAGTGAAATTGAGCACCTTTCAATACACCTGTAAGCTATTTGTATATCTCTTTTTTAGAAGAAATACCTAGTCAGGCCACTTACTCATTTGTTAATTAGGGTATTTGTTTTTTAATTGAATTTTATAAATTCATTGTATTATATATTATAAATTCATTGTATTTTATATTTTAATCCCTTCTCAGATATATAATTTGCAAATATTTTTCCACCTCATAGGTTACCTTTGCACTCTGTTGGGGTTTTATCCTATTGTGTAAAAGCTTTTCAGTTTGATAAGACCCTACTTGTCTATTTTTTGCTTGTTTCTTATGGTTTTGGTGCCATATCCAAAAAAACCATTGCTTAGAACAATGGTAAGAAAATGACTTTTTTCTTTCACTATCACTCCACATCCAGTGTTTTCCTACATTTTCCCTGCATTTCTTAAATATTTTTCCCACTCTATTCCATACCATATTCTTACAAATAATTATATTGTCATGTGAAATATCTAATAAGATACTTGGGGGAAACAGAAAGTTTACTTACTCTGAAAGCTTAGTACAGGGAGGTCCATATGGAATAGCACTAAGTAATTAAAGAACGACAATGAAAATCTAAAGCATCTTTCCTTTGGGCTCTCACAAATTAAAAAATGAATGAATGAATATCTTGAGACAAACAAAAATGGAAATGCAACATATTAAACTTATGAGATACAACAAAAGCAGTTCTAAGAAAGAAATTCCTAGCAATAAGTGCCTACATTAAGAAACAAATAGATGTCAAACAACTTAACTTCACATCCGATAAGGTACTAGAAAGTAAAGAGCAAACTAAGCCTCAAGTTAGTAGAAAGAAGGAAACAAAGATCAGATCAGAAATAACGAAATAAAAACTAAAAAGACAATAGAAGAGATTGGTAACACTATGAAATAAGCAAAAGTGAGTGGAAAAAAATTAGAGGAAAGCAAAATTGATAAACCTTTGGCTAGTCTCACCAAGAAAAAGGACTGAACTCAAGTAAAGTTAAAAGTGAAAGAGCAATGATGGGTAACATTACATAGGGTGTAGTATTACTCTAGAAAGCTCACATGATCCGTGGTTTCCAGGGTTTTTATTGGAGCCCCATCACATGAGCATAGTTGACTGTCCACATACCCAGTGTCAGTGTCCAGCCCCTCCAGAAGTCATACTGATACTGTATGACCACAAGTCCCACCTTAAGTCTCATCGTTAGGTTATGTAGCATAACCCAAGGTCCTCAGGCAACCAAAGATATTTTACATGTTTAGCGATTACCTTTTTTTTTTTTTTTTTTTAAGATTTTATTTATTATTTTTAGAGAGCGGGGAAAGGAGAGAGGCAGAGAGGGAGAGAGATAGCAATGTATGATTGCCTTTCACCTGCCTACAGCTATGGACCTGACATGCAACCTGATTATGTGCCCTGGCTGGAAATCAAACCAGCGACCTTTGGGATCACAGGCTGGCGCTTTATCCACTGTGCCACCAGCCAAGGCTAGAGATTACTTTTTAAAAGAAGACAAGGTCTAGGCAAGGTTAAATTATTTACTTCACAAATGGATGTCGAATAGCTAGAAAATACAGGGAAAAATTTTCCACCTGGAGGCAAATAGTTTTACAACTGAGATCCAACTACTTAGAAAGAAAGGGGAATGATGCTGGTGTGAGCGCCCTGACCACACCTTTTGGGGGGGGAGATACAAATGTAAAACAACTCTCCAAAAGCAGCCCTTGCATTTCTTCCTTAGTGGATGGAAAGCATCCTTCCTGGTTTCAGTCCCCAGAGGACACTCATAGAATAACACTTCCTATGAAAAAGTAAAATAGCCTTCCCAAGACACACTGCCTTGGCAGAAGCTTTATAACCAAAGATCAAAATAATACATAACACATTATGACATTTTTCAGGAAACAAATTTCCTCCCTGGGATATATTTTCAAAAGGCTCCCCTTCTCCCCTTTGGCTACTGGCTGAACTGTGGCTAGTAGAAAAATAGCTAGATAGAAAGCCATTTTATGAAGGGAGGTACTAAGCCCTGTTAGGGACCCAAAAATTACACAGCTACAGCTCACTCAACCACAGCTCTTAAGGGACTAGATTTCACAACTCTAAAAGGGCAACATGACATCAATGCTCCTCTCCCCTGCTCATGAGATTCCCCCAATTCTTGGGCAATACTTCTCTTTGTTAACAGCTGTTTTGCCCAAACATGTTCCAATGAAGGACTCAATTTCCCAAGGAAATAGGTATGGTATTATTTACCTTTAAATTCAACAATGACAATAAATTAGTGGTAGCAGTAAGTAACATTGAATTAAAACATTAGAATGTAAAAAGCACAACCAACCCTGGCAGGTGTGGCTCAGTGGATTGAGTACCAGCCTGTGAACCCAAGTGTCGCTGGTTCGATCCCCAGCCAGAGCACATAATGAGGTTGCAAGCCAGGTCTCCAGCCACGTCCCCAGCAGGAGGCAGGTGTAAAGCAACCATACATTGATATTTCTTTCCCTTCCTTCCTTCCTCCCTGCCCCTCTCTCCAAAAATAATGAAAATCTTTTTTTAAAAGATTAAGAAAATTAAAAAATAAAAAGCACAGTCATAGATTCTAGCTGAGTGGGTTTAGGGTAATACCAGAGAAGAGAACTTTTTGCAAAAGCCCTTCAAGACCCAGGCTTCTGGCCTAGGGCCCTAATTTATACTAGAAAGGCAACAAGTGTCCTAAAAAACAAATCATGTTCAAGAGCTCTGGTAGATGAGAATATGTCATCAATTCTGCTTAAACAACTTCACTTTAAACACTTGACCAAGATATGTAAATTTATCCTCCGAGAGGAACAATTACAAGTATAACATCTCACTGGCTTTGCACATGTAAATAAACAGGCATCTGGAGACAGGGACTTAGATAAGAAACATTGGTGTTAAAATGGCTAGAATTTTAAATAAACCTAATAAGAGAGGCTGGCAGGACCATGTGATGACCAGCATATGGCATTCTCATATACCATTTGTGGGGTACGCATTGTTACACCCATTGTAGAAAATTGGCAGTTTCCACTAAGGCTGAACTAATACCTGCCCTGTGATTCAGCCATTACAGGGCAATGAATACCCAACAGGTCTGCAAATATATGTGCATCAGAATACATGCACGGGGATTATCACAGTAGCATTTTTTCGTCATAGGAGTCCCAAATTGGGATTCAGCAGCAGGGTTGATAATTCATGGGGTATTGATATGATTTCTTGAGGCAGCTATGAAATGAAAAAAATAACCACTACATGTGATAATACAGATGATGAATGTAGTTATGAACCAAAGAAGTCAGACACCAGCATACAAAAACAATTTGATTCCATTTATGTGAAGTTCAAAAGCACGTAAGCCAAGTGCATGTGGGCTCCCAGGCCTCCAAGAAGTGACCAATGAGAAGGAACTGTGCTGTTTCTCTCCCCCTTTGGAGGCAGCACGAGGCGGCAGTTAAAAAGACAGGATGTAAGGCCGGACTGCCCTGCCTGGGATAATTCCTCTTTCCCTTGTTCTCTGTGGCAAGATATGTGACCTCTCTTTGCAGTGTCTGCACATGTGAAAGATAATAATAACACCTATTTCATGGGATTTGGCATTTAATGAATTTCCTCTACTGACGTTAAGTTTCTCTCCCGCGTAGTTGCTGACGGGCTGCTGCCCCATCAGACATATTTTGAACATCTAAAAGAGCCTTCAGACCCAGTCTCTTTCTCCCAGGGAGGCATAGGTAAATGTGTGACAGAAATGGAAAAGAAGGACACTTCACAGCTCCTTGGCTCACCTGGCAGCAATGTCCACACTCCAAATGCCAGTGGAACTGGGAACAGCAAGCTGCCCACCTGCGGGCTCTGCCCTCAAGTGTTTCTCTAACAAGTACAGGAGAAATCAATCCACAATGATCTCTTGAGCATCTGTGATGGCTGCTCTTCAAAAAATGCTTACAGAATAAAAGTAGAGAACATACAACTCTACTCAATGATATGCTCTAGGGCATGACCTTATGGCCTGAATTATTGCAGAGGGGACACTATCCCCCATCTCATGTATCTGCAAACAGTGACCTCCCTTAGAGAACACCTCCGGCCTCTCAGTGGCCCTCCGCGCCGTAACTAAGTTGATTTCTTTGTAAGAATGGCAGAGCTCAGCTAAACCTAGCTCCTGTCTTTTGATTGAAATCTGTCTTCCTTTGGGGATCATGGTCTACACTGGCCGGCAGAAAGCTTAGCATTCCAGCTTCAGTCTCTGGAAGCCCGGCCTGCAATTTTTCCACTCTCTGTAACACCAGATAGATTAAGCTTCCTTCTGCAACACAATATAAACCAGCCCCCTCTCATTGGGTGAGGCACCTTCTCCAAAGAGGTTTATCTGGATTAAAGATAAAAGTGTTGTCTGGGACTCCTGCTCTTTTCTCAGTTGGTTCTGCACTGCAGCAAGAACAGGGTTGCTACTCTTCCTTCCACCTCGAACACCACTGCACAGCCACACAGCCTCAGCAGACAGGAGGATTGGCAGTGGTTTTCCGTGGTTGGTTTCCAGTAGCAGATCAGCGGTCCCTGAACCTCCCCCTGTCAGCACTCCTCTGGGGTGGGTTTTGCTGCTGATGCTATGTTTTACCATTCTTTTACCCCTTCCAGCTGCCGCCAGTCCCACTGAAAAAGACGATAGCTCATTCAATCAGTGGTGCTCAACACCGGTGGCCCCTCCAAGGCAGCCACTTAGAACGGCATCTCTCCCCAAATAGCCCTTCATTTTGATACGAACAGATTATCACAGCTGTATCGGGCCCTACCATTACAAAAGTGATCTGGGGTTGTTTTTGTTTTCATTTCTCCTGATTCCCAATGATATTTGTCTTCTGCTTTCTATCGCCCAAGTCCTTCTTTCATCAGGCAGCTTACTTAGGTCGGAGCTACCCATCTATCCCCTTCCCATCCTCTACCACTGAAAAGGCATTAAAAATTCAACTGCCTCTTCCTAGTGAACAATTATCTCACTCATTGGCTTGATTCACTGATCTCTTAATGACAGCTTTCCTGCTGTTTCCTTTGAATGTTTAAAATAATGAAACAACCCCGTCTTGTCAAGCTGAAAACTGTGGCAGAGTTTTTAGTAGCTGTTTCCAATAAATAATTTCAAGGGGCTTCAAATGATCTATCATCTGACAGCTCTCAGGAAGATTTTCTCATCTCCTTCAGGCATAAATAACCATTTCTAACTATGGCTCTGTCCCACCGATTATCCTCAATGATTTTCAAAATTGGTTCCATTGTCTTGAAAGAACATCTCTCTCCTTCCATACGGATGGGTGCTTAGCATGAACACATGCCCTGAAGGAAGAGCTCGATATAACTTCTTCCCCGGCCAAGATGAGTTAATAAATGGATTATAAAGTTATAAAGAAGGGGATACTGGTTATATTTATATAGAACCTTATGAAAAGGTGCATATGTTAGGCAGAAAAGATCTAGGATCGGGGAACCTAAAGCAATTTCTGATAAGAGGAGCCAAAATAGTATCTTCACAAAAGGAAGAAGGGTCAACTAACTATGAGACACTCTGACTGGAAAAGGTCACCACAGGGGTCTGTGGGTGTATTTAACTGTCACCGCAACTTCCTTCCCTCCCCATGGAAGGATGAAAAGGAGAAAGGAATATAGTCTCTTCAGTGCATTCAGAGCTGATGAAGAAAGACTGGTAATAGAAGACTTCGTAATATGAAAAGTGTTATAAAAGTGAGTGAAGTTGCAGGACTAGAAAATACAGTCTCTAGATGCCTGGAGTTCAAAAGCTAGAAGTCAAAGGAGATAAAGAAAAGTAGTTAAACAAACTCTAACTCTAGAAATTAGTTCTAACTCTAAAATTAGGGTTCTGAATATATTTTAAAAGATTTCATTATTTTTAGAGAAAGGGGACGGGAGAGAGGCAGAGAGGAAGAGAAACATCAATGGTTGCCTTTCACCTGCCTCCAGCTACAGACCTGGCTGGAGACCTGGCTTGCAACCTGGTTATGTGCCCTGACTGGGAATCAAACCTTTAGGATCACAGGCCAGCGTCTTACCCACTGTGCCACCAGCCAGGGCCAGGTTTTGAATATTTTTAAAGTATTGTTGTGAAGTTGAAAGCTAAGATCAAGGTTCGATTAAGTTTTTTGGTTGTTTTAAGTTTTTATTCATTATTTTTATTTATTATTTTTAGAGGGAGGGGAAGGCAGAAAGGCAAAGAAATAAAGAAACATCAATGTATGGTTGCCTTTCACCTGCCTCTGGTTATGGACCTGGCTGGAGACCTGGCTTAAAACCTGGTTATGTGCCCTGACTTGGAACTGAACCAGTGACCTTTGGGTTCACAGGCCAGCACCTATCCACTAAGCCAGGGCCAGAGTAAGTTTTGATGCTATATATTAGCAAGAAAATACACTAATAATGCCTCTGTTTATATTTCTTATACTATATCTTATTGGTATTGAAAGTTATTGTGATATTGTTGTGCTCAAAGTTTTTTTGTTTTTTTTAAGGAAAATCATGCTACTGAACAAATAAATCTATGAGTAAAGCTCTGTGATCATAAGTAAAAAAAGAAAAAAAAGAAAGAAAGTGTTTCCTGGGCCCAAAAAGCTCACAAGCCAATTGCAGAAACACCCATTATTACCTACTCTAATGAATATAGTTGGTAAACAAAGAGACTCTTCCCTTTTGCGTATCATCACCACCTCTTAAAAAATTAAAATGAAAGGTCCTCCTTCCAGTGTTCGCTATATTATCATCTACCTAATTATGCACACCAGAGATATAATGGTAATTCATCCTTCACTCTTAAATCCAGTTGCTCAGTGTGCCCTTTGATGTGACCACTTTCCCATATTTTAAGCCTGTGCATGTGTCTACAGCGGCCATCATTGTCTCGGTGACAAGAACAACTTCCAACTGCTCTGCCCACATGAACTGTGACATACCTCCTACCCGCCCTACAAACTGGGGCCCGAGAGCTTTCCAAAATGGAAATCTGACTGTGTCATTTCCCTCCTGCCGTCTCAGAACAGGCCCCTTCCCTTCCCTTCGCTGTGCAGCCCCCAAGGGCCCTGCTCCTGCCGCAGGGCTTTTAAAATAAACACCCCAATCCTCTGCCCTCACCTACTGTTCTTCTTCTTACTACGGCTTACCCATCCTTCAGAGCCTGATCCAATATTACACTTTTCTAAACCCCCGCCTCACAGCAGGAGAAAGGTTTCCTTTGTTCATGTGATGGTTAGATTAACAGCTGTCTCTGACAAACCAGCCTTGGTGCCCGTGCACTCTGTGTCGGGTGGGTTAATACGTCAATAACAAATTAAAATGAGACTGCAAAATGACTTTCATAAACGAAAGCGGTCGGAGATGGATTTACAGGACAGCTCTTTGAGCTGGGTCTTGAAAGCAAGAGGAGTAGTTGATTAGGAAAAGAAATGGGATGAGGGTTTGGGGCAGAAGGGGCCTCAGGGAAGCACATGCCAGTGTTCAGCGTGTTTCAGAACTGCAAACCCTGCTGTAGCCCACACAGAGAGGGCGCACGTGGGCTTGAGATGCACGTGGGGTGCAGGGTTAGGTGTGAGCAAAGGAGACAGGGACCTGGCTGAGGCTGAACCAAGGGGTAGACTGATCCAGAACCCAGAGGCAGGGGGGTGGAGGAGTGGAAGGAATGGGTCCTGCCGGAAAGAGACCCACCTGGTGGCTGATCTAGATGTACACTGATTCAGTACATTAAAGAGTGTAGGGAAAGGGTTCAAATGACAGCAGTTTAGAAAGTTCTTGGGACTCAGTAGCTGAGTGGCTGTTATGGGTTCAAAGAAAGGAAAAGAATACAGATTCCTGTTTTGAAGCAACTGGATAGATGGCATTGATGTCAACTGAGACAGAGACCGTAATAAGAAGGGGCTTAGGCACAGCAGAGTTAGAGAACAAACAAATAAGTTTAGTTTTGTATCTGACGGCATCCAAGTGGAGGCGTCCAGTAAACCATTGGATGCCAGACATGGCCCTGGGGGAGGAGTCATGGATGTGAAGACTGTGGGTCAAGTACACGACAACTTATACCCAGCCAGAGATGGCAAACAACTTCAACTTATGTGGCTGCTCCAACATACTTAATGCCGTGGCACTGTATTAAGTCTGATTTGGTAGCCACTTGTGAGCTTGGTGGGAAAGAAATTTATGAACAGTTATCAATGTCAGCTGTGAGTATGAGTCAAAGTGACACTTATTCATGATTTATTACTGCATTCAGATCATCAAGCGCGAGCCAAATTGCGCAGAAGTAGTTATATTGTGGTACTTAAGAGGACAGCTCTAGCAAAGTGCCCAGTCCAAGCCATGCTTGGCAGCTTTGGGCTTCGATAAAAAATACTTAACTTTTCTCTGTCCCAGTTTTCTCATTTTTAAGAGGTAGATGACAATAGTCCATACAATGTGCCACTGAATGAGATACAGTATGTTAATACTTAGCACTCTAACTGCCATATAGTAAGTGCTCTCTAAATGATAGTTCATTTTATTTTTATACTTGCCCACTTGTCATTGAAAGTCTAATTCAACAAACATTCATATACTTAAATGCTGCTACATGCTGCACTGAATTAAGCAATGGGTAGACATACAAAAGTAAACGTATATATACCCTCAGGCAGCTCGCTCACCTTCTACTAAAGGTGGTCACTGGTTGGTGAAAACTGAGAGGGGTGTGGGACAAACATGGAAGGACAAACTGCTTTTTCAAATTTAAAAAAAAAAAGTATTTTATTTTATTTTATTGTAAAGAGAAAGAGAGGGACAGAAACATCAATGCAAGAAACATCAGTTGGTTGTTTTCTGCTCTCCACAGGCACCTTCATGGGGCAGAGCACTGAGCCCACAACTGACACGTGTGATGTGCCCCACGGGGGAATCGAATCAGCAACCTCTTGGTTTGCAGACCAGTGCCCATCCAACTGAGCCATGCTGGCCAGGGCTGCAGGACAAACTCCTTGATAGACAAATAAAATGGCAACTACAAATATCGCACCAGGTACTAACTAGTGTCGGCATCCCAGGTTAGCGAGGGTCTGAACCATGGGGCTTACACATGACTCGCATGCAACCAGGGAGCGCATGTGATCCTTTGCATGCTACCATCCGGGTGCGGAGAATGGAAGTGTCCAGACTCTAGTCATTGCCCTGCTTCAGGTGTGTCTTTCTACCATTTAATGGGCAAATAACATTTCATGTTTTATGCTATATTTGGTAACATGGAATATATGGCGGGGAGGGGACAAAAAAACAATTTGTTTATAAAATATGGTGTATTTATTCTTAGATGTTTAAACTTCAGTCACCTTCAAAATATTCTCCATTTGATGCGATATACCTATCGAGACTTTTTTCCCACTGCTCAATATACTTTTTGAGCTCATCAATTTTGATGGCTTTTAGTGCCTCTGTTGTTTTTTTGTTTGTTTGTTTCACCTTCTCCACTTTGGTTAAATGTTTTCCTTTAAGGACTTTTTCCATCCCAGGAAACAAGAAAGCTGCTAGAGGCAAGAGACAGTGAACAAGGAGGGTAAGGCTGGGGGTCATGCTGTTTGGGTCAAAAACTGCTGAACACTCAATGCAGTATAGGCAAGTATGCTCATAAATCACCCATCATGAAATGGGCAAATCTTTCGGAACAGTTTTCAAAAAAGTTCACTGATGCCAAATGCAGCCTCTCACAACAATGCCAGCTGGTACACTGATATACATGGTTTCCTAGAACACTCGCGTAGTGGGGGAAGCCTGTACAACAAGGGCCTGTCCCCCACCCAGAAGATGATTCTGTTTGGGACAGGTCACCCCCTTGCATTATAGAGCTTAAGTCAATTTTCCAAAGACACAAAGCCACTAAAGATTTGAATCAAGATTCTGGAGCCTGAGTTTGCAGGACAATATTCAGTGTACCTTGGATAGTTTTCTTCACATAGAGGTCATGAGGACTGCAAAGGAACAATTACCTAAGGATGATCTAAGCAGAGATGGAGAGATGGAATTCTGGCATGTTCTCTGAAATATTTATAAGCTTTAAAATGAACAGTTTTACTAACATGGATGAGTGGATGATGTCAATGTCTTTAAGTAGCTATTATCTGTGAGAATCTACAAAATCCAATTAGTCACAGAATCTGGAAATTGAAAGGACCTTAGAGGTCATATGATTATACCTCCTACACTGCCCAGAATCTTTTTTTTTTTTTTCCCAGAAATTGTCAAAGGATTTAGGAGGACACAGTTCCTCCAAAAACCCTATAATCTCATAAAGGAAAGACAACCTAGCAGACATCTAAGTCCAACCCCTCCAGTGACACATTCAGGGAGACCAACCGCCTGTCTTCAGGGTGAAGCCCACAAGCAGACCATTTAGATTCAAACCACACGGCCTCAACCTAAGATTGTCAGAGTAAAACCAACAATTTATAGATGACTCTTCCATTATCAATTTTTCACAAGAAGTAATTTGAAAACTGCGATTTGAGACTGGAAGGTTATTAGAAAAAAATAAAATGCCTACTTAAACTTGCATATAAACAGTTCGGTAACCAGACATCTTGGTTCTAAGAAAATATTTCTGTGTTTTGACAGGTTCAGAGATACATAAATGCTAGGAAAATCCAACCAAAAGCCTTGAGTATATAGTGATAGTACCATTGTAATTGTAGGCAAAAATTATGCGATAGGTTTCCAAATTAGGCTGCATAGGTACCAAGTAGAAAACATGCCTATACCTTAATTAACCTCCTTTGGGGTAAGAGAAAGCCAAAGGGATAGGAATAGTTTATTGTGTAAGAACATGCTAGTGGTAAAGATAAATTTGCTCTCTTCCTCCCAAAGAGAGGATCATTCTGTCCACTCTAGTTTTAGAAGTTGAAGCTGAGAAAGTTACTCTAACTTGCCGATCATCCCAAATCTGTGGCAGAGCCTGAATCTTTAGAGAGGAGTGACTTGCCTATAACTTAGTGGTCTAGAGTCAAGCCTCCAATAAAGCCTTTTAAAATAGGACACAGTTGGAAAAAAAGGTAATGAAGACTTACATCCTGGATTTCAAAGGACACCACCCACCTCCTCTCTGTCCAGGGGATTCACTGTAATTAGAGTTCTACCTGGAAGTAGTACTGTCCCTTCCCCATTGCTACACACACTCAGCCAACCCTCTTCCTAGCTTTGGTAGAATAAAAATCTCTACAGCAATTCTGAACCAACCCAGAGTTTTAACATGTTCAGTTAGTACCTAGGGACACACCAGGCTGAGCTAGAATTTATCATTTCCATCGAAGTTTGGTGAGACCCCATTGAGTATATAAGGATAAAATACAAATTGCCTTGTGATACGCTTAGACTGGCATTCAACATCTCCCCCTTCTTAGTTTGAATTTCGTTTTATGGTTGGCCCAGCCATTACATTTTCTAAGTCTTCTACTCAAGCTAAATCAGCCTTATCTGTCTTCCAAACATGTCTTGTACTATACCACCCCTATATTTTTTACTGAGTCTGTATTTCCTCATCCTCAGCTGCCTCTTTCTCTCTTTAATCATTTACCCAGATTCTACCCACACTTCAAGATCCAATTCAGATTCTTATTTGCTTCATTTGCTAAATAAATAATTGCTACTTTTATGCCAGGTTCTATACTTTAAGCTGTAGCCTAGTTGAACATGGGAGAAAGGGAAAGAAAAAATCAAAATAAATTAATATGCAATAGCCAACTACAGAAATTTATCTCTGATAGAAAACAATTAATTTCAATAGAATGATGTCTCCTTACAGTGCTGGTCAGAAATCTTTCTGAAGAGTAGCTGTTTGTGATAAGACAAGATATGACAATGAATATCCTAAGAGATTCCCAGGTCAGGATAACAGGTTGTGCAAAAGTTTTGGGAGGTGAAAGACCTGAATTTCGGATAAGAGTGGCAGAAGACATTGAAAGCTCCGCAAGCTTCCTAGTTGGCAAAATTTGCTTTTTCTTTCAATTTATCTCTTCTCATCTGTGCCATCCATTAGGTTCTTTGGCATAAACTATCTACATGTCTCAATTGTTTTTTATGTTAACTCCCTGCATAGGAAGTTCCATAAGAGCAAGTGTTCTGGCTGCCTTGTACCCAGTACTCATCAGGAGTGAAATCCCAGAAAAGGAGCTCAGCAAATGATGTTGAGTGAAAGGTGTCAGTTCTTTAAGGGCAACAATGTTCTATGGGTTGGTGTCCCAGGACAGAGTGGATCACATGGTAGATATGAGATGTTTGCTGATTGATTGATTCCCCTCTTTACTGTGGAAAAACTAACCCGTTTGCAGTCATTCTACCACTGATGGAAATACTGCCTTCTGAACCTTGACTTCCTTCTGCGCTGTCATGTCCTCTGTGAAGTCTCCATTGACCGCTTCATCCAAGCCAGTTTCTCCCCTCTCCAGTCACCTGCCACTGACCTGAAGGTGAGTCCATGTCAGTAAGAAGTGTTTAACAATCCTAAATCATGTATACATATAGCTATTTTAATATATTGCACTTACTTAGAAACATTCAAAAATAAATGGAAAGAATTAGAATATGTTAAAATGTTAATATTATAGTCAAGCCATCTTACTCCAGTGAGAAAGCAATGTTATTAAATGTGCTTCATTCTATTTTTTAAATCTCAGTTAAAAACTTTGTGATACGATGATTGAAAAGTCTGGGTGTAAGTTCATTTTGTTTCAAATTCTGTTTTAATGGCTCTATAGCTTAAAATAATACCTCAAAATTATACAGCATAAGTTTCTCCTATAACCTAATTGGTAAAGTCTACCAAAAATACTGTAACCATTAAAACACTTTGAAATAGTGTTTCTCTTTTTTTTTAACTTCCCTCATACATGGATTGGTGCATTATCGATACTGCTGATGATTTTCTGTTTCTTCTATTTTGTTTTATTGGGGAGAAGGAGTCTATTTCTTTCTTATTCATTGTTGTTGTTTTTTAATCACCTTACTTGGCAGAAAGTTTTTCATTTTAATTTTTATTTCTATCCCTACTAGCATAACATTCAAGACCATAGAAGCAGCTATTCATCAACAAAAACAAAACAAACAAAAAAACCATTAAACAATCTGTAACACATATCTTTCTAAGAATAAGTGGGATGTCTAAGTACTTTGTCATAAGGTAACCCGTGAATCACTATGCAATGCAACAGACTTTCACTGTAACCACACATTTCATTACATAACACCACAAACAGCTTTATTGTAAAAGGACTTGATATCTAAAATTAATGGTGTCGATGACATCCTACAACTCTGTGCACCTCAGACTTCAACTTGTTTACTGAAATGTTTTGCCTATAAGAGGTGCAGTTGATAAGTTTCCTGGGCAGGGTCCTCTGTAAACCTAACCTAGAACTTAAAATTCAATATTTTATTCCAATCAAAGCAGTTATTCTCTGTTAAAATACTGCTTAATACTTAAAATACCTTTACTGTGAAAACTATCTTCTCCAGTATATCTTTTTAAATCACAAATTAGTCCTTTATCTAGCTCAGTATAAATCCAATCTAGCAAATATAAACACTGAAAGCTGTTAACAGCATATGTGCTACTTCAGATGTACACAAAACTGCCCATACTCTATATTTAAAAATGTGTCTCTTCAAGCCATCAGCAATGTTTTCTAATGTATCATCCAAGTAGTCAACGATAAATGAGTTTAGCCTATAATTATTTTCTTTGTAAATCAGCCATTCTTGCCACACCAGTAAGAACGTTTCCCTGGAATACTTGGCCACTGAGCAAGTAGCCTCAAATGGAGCTCTGCATGCCTGTGCTTCAGTTTGGTAAAATTTTATAAAATGCCAGATGGCATATATGACTTTAAAGTCTGCTGGCCTAAATTATAGAAGCATGCCTTTTGTTTCCTGGGTATTTAATGCTCAAGTGACTTCTTAACTGTATACTATAATTACCCAATATTTCTGTTTTGGTTGCTTCCAAGATCTTCTATTCATTTTTGATATTCTGCAGTTTGTCTTTGATGTGTATAGAATAGATTTATGTCTTTCATTAGTTTTGGAACTTCACCGGCATGGTCTCCTTTTGGAATTCCTCCTAATAGATGTTGGCTCTTTCTTTTATATGCAACTCTTAATCATTCTTCCACGTTTTTATCTTCTTACCTTGTTATGAGATATGTATGTTCTTCAGCTATATCTTTTAGTTCATTAATCTCTCTCATCTATATTTTTATAGTCAATGAATAAATTTAAAAGCAGATTACTTTCAATGATAAAAATGTATTTGTTTTTATTTCTAAAATCTAATCTGGTTCTTTTACAAATCCTGTTGGTTGGTTGATTGGTTTGTTGGTTTTTAAAATTACAGCATCTTGTTCTTTCCTTATGTTTTTGATGCTTTGTTTTTATGTCTAAGGACTTTTAAAATTTCCCCCTTTGCCTCATCTGCCCACCCCACTATCTCTCTCCCTGATCCCACAGACAAAGCAGGAAAAATTGGGACAACTTAACAGAATAACAATTTTTTAAAAAGTAGTACAAATTGGTAGTTACAAAGCCATCATGGGGATGCAATGTACTACATAGGGAATATAGTCAATAATACTGTGATAAATATGTATGGTGTCAAGTGGGTACTAGAAATATCAGGGAGGGACCCTTTATATAAAGTATGTAATTATCTAACCATGATGCTATGCACCTGAAACTAATACAAAACATTGATTATAAACTGCAAGTGAAAAATAACATTTGAAGTTCTTTTTTTACAACACTTGACACATCTTTCATCATCTGATAACACTACTAAGTAAAGCGTTTCTATCGGGCAGTGTGGTGAGGCATAGTCACATATGACTCCACTGCTTTTGCTGACTAACTCAGGAAGGGCTGTTTCCGAATGGGGTTTGTCATTTTGGATTGTGAGCTCACCTTCAGTGGGGACTTACCTGTGACAATATTATGGGGCCTGAATTGAGGCTTTCACCCCTTCGCAGAAGTTTTGTACCTTCCCTGCCAGTTTCTCAAGCAGTTATCTGGCAAGGCACTTTTTTAACATAAGGATCTTGGTTGACATGTAGATTTTAGTGTTTCTATACCACTCAGGAAAAATAAACTTTAACTTCAAACCCGAATGATGGCATTTCTATATCCAGAAACTCCTCAAGGACAGTTACTTTTTTTCAGGTCCTAAAAAGATGGACAAAATTACTTGATATTTCCCTTTGACAGAGGATTTTTCTCCCTCATCTGCTACCTTTTTTTGTCTTTTGTACTAAAAGCTGCCAGGATTCCTTGGGAAAAGGGCAAACCCCAGGTCTGGGCCAGGGTAGGGATAAAACAAGCCCAGAACATCATATTGTACAAGAAAGTAAGAAGTGCTCAAAGACTGACGTGGGAAGGTAAAAGAAATCCATTTTAAGGGCCACATACCAGCCAAACATGAGACAATATCAGCTTCAAAATGATACTAATGGGTTATAATCCATAAAATAAAAATCCATGAGTTCTTGCTGTTGTAAATAAGAGAAATAAGAGTTCTTTTTCATAGGTTGCCTACTAATAAACATAGGAGGAATTATTCAATTAGAAGAGAATCAATTATTGCTAAAACAAATTGGTGAAAGTTTGAGGACCAGAATATTTACTTAGTCTCAAAGTATCTCTCCAAAAATTACTACCTAAAAACAACAGGCAAAATAGTAACTTTATAGTGGAAAAAAAGACTAGAAAAAATGCACACCTGAGTCTAATCATGAGGCAATTGGGAAATCAGAATTGAAGTATATTCTACAAACATACTGTCCCCTACTCATCAAAAATATCAAGGTCAAAAAAATAAAACCACAAGTAAAGCCGAAAAATAAAACCACAAGTAAAGCCGACGAGCTTCTTCAGATTAAAGGAGGTAACTAAATATAATGTACGATCCAGGATTGGAGCCTTAAGGAGAAAATGATTATATCAATGGTCCATTTTGCCAATTTTGATCATTGTGTATAAATGTGGTTAAGAGAATTTCTATGTTCTTTCATAATCGATACTTACTAACCTATTAAGAGATAGTAAGATATTTAGACATGTAGGGCACAAGATCTCCAAATTAGTTCAAATGATTCAGAAAAATGCACATATACACACAATACATAGAATGAGAAAGCAAATTGAGAAAAATGCTAATGGTTATAGAAGTATTTGCCCTGTTTTTGCAGTTTTTCTTTCAGCTTGAAATATCAAAATAAAAATTTATAAAGTGAAAATATTTAAAAACTAATAAAAAGCCTAATCAACTTACCCAAACATATGTATGTCAAATGAAATATATTTCAATATACTGGAAGCCAACCCATGAGTAGTGACGTGCATCCAGCCTCTGAGCCCTCTCGTTCTTGTGACCCATGACATCGGCCACACTGCTCCATGAGGGCACCAGTTCCAGGACTCTAGAGGAGCACCCATGAAGCTTAATTTTTTATTTTGATGTTAAAAGTTGAAATACAAGTGCTAATATTTTCTTCCTATAACCCAATGTTGTTTTTATAAGCTTAACAAAAATCCACTTTGGATATAACTGTTCTAAAATCATATAGTAATAATGATAGAAACTCATTGCTTACTAAGTGTTGGGCACGGATCCAAGTGCTTCACATAGAATTCCATCAATGACAAGTCTGTGAGGTGGGTGACAGCAACACACCATGTAATGCAAAGCAGGTCTCAACAAATATTTATGGCGCTTAACTGGCTACCACTCACTTTATGTCTAATGAACTTATATTGGTATTTATAATAACAGTATGTGGTACATACCATTACATATGTAAATCTTAGCTCCTCTCCCACCTCACCCAAATTGGGTCCCAATTTCTTCCAAGGAGAGCTCTAAACTGGATCAGTAGTACTGAGACTGTTCCTAGAGAAAATCTGTCTTTCTATAAGGTTCATTTTTGACCTTTGCATCCATCTTTGGTCAACGAATCCTAATTGCCTATGGACTACTGCCATGATATACACAGCTCCTTTTCTCCCTTCCTACTCATCAGCCATCTGACAGCCCATTCAAAGCACCCATACAGATATTTAATGCTATAAAAACAACTTACAAATAATAAAAACAACTTGACAAATAATATCTCTGTACAGAGTATGTCCTCAAAGAAATAGTTCACATTGTTCACTTTAAATACTTCTAAGTCCTGATTTGGTTTCAGATCTATTTCACTAAACAACACTGCAGCAGGGAGGAAATTGGGATGATGGTATAGGACAACAATAGAAAAAGAAATTTTAAAAAAACGCTGCGGCAATTTCTTTATACTAAATATTATTTTGAAATCTGACCATTAAAAAAATTGACTACCTCCTAGACAAGAACCTGCTTGTTATCTTTAATATTTAGATGTGCTAAGAAAATCTATTTTCACAAGTACTGGGTATTTCTTTGTGGTAGTGATAATCATCAACATGAATGAGGAAACCAATGAATTTCCTTCTAAATTAAAATTTGAGAAGTTTAGCACTTCACTGCAAGGCAAAAAAAAAGCCGAAAATCATATGTGGAAATAAGCAAAGAGCTTTTGCCTTCCTCCTACAACTTTTAGAGCTCTTTTTCTTATTTTGCCAATATGTGCACATTTTTTTAAATGAGAAAAGCAAAGACAAAAATTATATTAGCAAGATTCAGATTCAGTCAGGGAAACACAGTAATTCTTTTATTTCACAAGACTTCGCTGTTGCAGTGCATTTTCTAAAGCATATGGCCCCTGGAGATGCTTAAAATCAGACGTAATAAACAAATGCTAGTCATCCTGCCCAAAGCAGAAGAGGTAAGTCCTGCCCTGAGGAACTCGGCAATTGAAAATGATGAGCTAGAAATCTACTCATACATATGCATTTCTTTCATAAATGATTTGAGGTTAAGTGTCGCTCCCAGAACTAGGGTCTAGGGAATTGAGCAGACAGTTCCAATCCAAAGAAATGTGAAGATCTAAAGCAGTGGTCCCTAAGCTTTTGGCACCAGGGACAGGTTTCATGGAAGACAATTTTTCCATAGATGGGGTAAGGGGGGCAAGAATGGCTCTATAGCTGCCACCAGATGCAGGTTAACTGTCACTTGCCACTCACTGATAGGATTTTGATATGCACGCAATTGATGCAATTGATTTATTGTGGTCTCTGCGCAGTGAAACTCTCTGCTAATGATAATCCATACTTGCAGCCACTGCCCTGCACTAGCATGACTCCCTCAGCTCTGCTTCAGATCCTCAGGCACTAGTCCAATAAGAAGCATGCAACCTAGATCCCTTGCACGTGCAGTTCTCGGTAGAGAAGCTAACAGCAGCTGATCTGACAGGGGGCAGAGGTCAGGCAGTAATGTGAGCCAGGGGGAGCGGCTGTAAACACAGATGAAATGAAGCTTTGCTCACTCACCTGCTGCTCACCTTCTGCAACACAGCCTGGTTCCCAACAGGTCACAGACTGGTACCAGTCGGTGGCCCAGGGGTTGGGGATCCCTGATCTAAAGGACTTGCAGAATGGCTCTATCAAGTTCATCATGGATGGTGTCCATCCAAGTGGGAAAGCAGCATGAGGTGAAATGTGCCCAGAGGGCCAAGAGTCAGGCAGGTCCGTGGTGTTGGCAGCAATTTCTGGGGGTCTGTTCCTAGAGCCAGGAAATGTTATCCTGGAGAACAGACACTCAAGGCTGGAGCCCCGTTCCCATGGAACTATGTCGCCAATGCAGCACGATGAGTGGCAAGGCAGGGCCAAGCGAGTTATGGACAGGACTGGGGTTGGACTGGTGAATCGGGGCAGGGAGACCTCAGCTACACATGTTCAGGGCTGCTAAGACAGAGAGAAGAGCCCAGCAGTTAAAGGCAAAGCCACGCCTGAGGGCCATCAATGGCCCAAACCGCAGAGCACTAGTAGGTTTCCTTCCTCTCTCTCACTTCCCTTCTCAGTCTGAATTTGCTCTCCCTATACTTCTCATTAATCAATATTAAAATACATATTTCATGTCATGTTTATAGTCTAGCAGACTATAAACTTGGTAGGAGCTAGGCCAATGTCTATTGTGTTGAACACTGAATCTCAAACATTAGTTGCATGAATCAACAGATAAGTGAATCTTATCTGGCTGGTTCATAGGAGGACTGTCCCCAGCACTAATAAGGAGGACAGAAGGTCCTTGGTTGAGACCTGATGTTCACAAAGTTGACCTTCCCATTTGCTGGTACCCTGAACAAATGCCTGGTCTCCTTACCTGGATTCCACACCCCACTACCCTGCACAGCTATGTTGCTCCCTGGCCTTTGGACCCCAAGAGGGGTTCAAAGCTTGCTTGAGGTACCAAGAATCTGTTCCTATGAATTTCTTCAACTTCCCATTGGTGCCAGAAATGGCTCTGTTTCAAATGTTTCTGCTTCAGGCCTCATGTCACTCCAGAGCAGTAGCAGCTCAGACACTGGTTTGAGACAGTATCTCAAGTTCAAGCTACGTGTCTATCCAGTCCTTATCACCCTAACCCAGCAGCCACCAGTGTGTCAACAGGGCAGCTGGTAGTCAACAGATGAGATCCAGGCTGCCACTAAGAAGCTCCTGGCTGCTGTTGAAATTTTGTTTTTATAGGAACCAAAATAGAAGGCAAGCACCGGAACACCTAGGATTACTATTTTAGCATATATATATGTATATGTAAGTGTACAGTATCACTTCATCAAAACCTTAGTTTGATTGTTTCCACACAGTATTTTATAACTGCACTTGAGCTACTCAGCCAAATAACTTGTGAAGTTGTCAAGTGTTTAGCTAGCTGCTGTTTGTAGCAATTTGAAGATCAGAAATCCTATGTTGCCGCACTTTAGGCAAATTCTATGCTTAAATCTTGGGGCTGTTCAAGGTTAACATAACTATACAATTTAAGGTTTTGTTTATTTATTTTTGGAGTGAGGGGAAGGGAGGGAGAAAGAGAGGGAGACGGACAGAAACATTGATGTACAAGAGAACCACCAGTCAGTTGCCTTTCACACACCCCCAGCCAGGGTCTTGGCCTGACCGGGAATCAAACCGGTGACCTTCTGGTTTGCAGGATAATGTCCAACCCACTGAACAACACTACACAGTTCTTTGACACACATTTACCCAGAGTGATAGAGACACCCTGAGTAGCTTCATGTGACAATTGGCATGTTCAGTGCCCATGAAGCCTTCCCCAGTGCCAGGGAGAACAGACCATAGGAGACAGCTTGCGAACATTTTCACAAGGCTGTAGAAAGATTGTGTTGGCAGGAAACACAATCATGAAAGGTAGATTTGCATCGTGCACATGGAAATGAAGTTCTATCTATTGCGCACTTGCTCCTGATCATTCTCAACCATCTTAAAGCAATAACAGCCCCTGAAATGCAAGTCGCCTGACATGGACAAGAATAACCATTTTGATGATACTTAGACATGGGGAAGCAATGTTGAAGTTCTCCCAAGACGACACAACCACAAAGCAAAGATGTCAGTGTACTAGGTGCAAATTGCTGCACCACATACTTATGGTATCAGCAACGTACATGCCTTCATCTGACAAAATGCAATGGGATCCTGCTCCACTCTCAGCTTGCCTGATGTCATATTTGAGCCCCAGCATTGTCACCCCCATTCTTGAAAGAGATCTTTCAGCCCATAATTGCAGTGGCACAATTGCCATGGCCCCAACATGCACCATTGGCACTGGGTTTTACCATCTGTCCTGCACTCTTGTTCCATCTAAAGTAGAAGCTCATTAGTCCAGCTACTGCCAAAGCCATCGTTGTCCATTTGGAGCTGGACAGCCTTACAGATGGCAGGGCTTCCTTCACAGCCAGTCCCTTGCACAAGCCCCCAGCACAAATGTACTTCAGGTGTGGCTCTTCCCGGCACCCACAGTGGAGTGAGCATCATGAGGTACCTGTAGACAGCTCTTTTAACGAGTTTTGCTATAAAAGAAGCTCTCCAGCCCTGGCTGGTGGCACAGTGGATAAGGAGCCAGCCTGCAAACCCAAAGGTCACTGGTTCAATTCCCAGCCAGGGCACATAATGAGGTTGCAACCCGGGTCTCCAGCCAGGTCTGTGGCTGGAGGGAGGTAAAAGGCAACCATACATTGATATCTCTCTCCCTCTCTGCCTCTCTCTCTTCCCCTCTCTCTAAAAATAATAAATAATTTTTTTTTTTAATTAAAGAAATGAAATAAAATAAAAGAATCTCTCCAAACAGGAGCTGCCTGGGCACCCATTGAAAACCTGTGATGACTCAGCCATACTGAACCAGCCCTCAGGTGGAGGGAAAAGTCATTTTATGAAATGTAGTAAAAAGCCCTTTCTCTTAAGGAATTTCATACCCAAAGCCAGCATCTCCAACCCTACTTTTTAATCGAATCAAGGGATAGTTTTCTAAATAAAATCAATGGTTACTGGTTCAAAATGCTCTCTGACCAGAAAATTTAATACAACCTCACTCAACCTATTACTGAAATATCCATAGAAACAATTTTTCAAACAGATTCAATGGTAACTTTGGAAACCAAGACTGTCAGAAAACATAAGAACATAATATGAGAGGAAATGACACTAATTATTAAGTGGATAGAACTAGAGTAGAGAAAACACACATTACTTTTGCTCCCTTCTGAATTCTTACTGAAACTACAGGATGGATTTTTATTCCAGACTCAAGATGAAGAAGGCATCCCTCCACACACACCCCCCCAAAAAAAAAAAAGAACAAAAACAGCAACATGGCTGGTGGCACAATGGATAAGGCACCAGCCTAAGAACCCAAAGGTTGCTGGTTCAATTCCCAGCCAGGGCACATAACCAGGTTGCAAGCCAGGTCTCCAGCCAGGTCTGTGGCTGGAGGTAGGTGAAAGGCAATCATATGTTGATGTTTTTCTCCCTCTCTGCCTCTCTCCCTACCCCTCTCTGAAAATAATAAAATCTTAAGATTTAAAAAAAAAAAAAACAGCAGCAGCAGCACAATTTTTTAAACTGAAATGTAAATAGAAAAGAGCCAACTTACTTACCAGACAATAGCAGGTGGGAGCCCAAAGCAGTTGTGGGGAAAGTTGAGAAACAGCCCAATTTATACCACAGACATTAACAGGTGATCATCTTAATAAGGTAGTAGTGGCACCTGGCGCCCCTGAAGCAGAGGTGCAGGTGGGGCTACAAAGAAGCACTTTTGTTGGGTTTGTTACACTGTGGGGGCCCATCCCCGGCTCCAGGCAGCTGGGTGCCTTTCCCTCCCCAGTCACGGCACAAGAGGGAAGATCTGTTCTCTAAGGAAAGTAAAACAGACATTTTTCAGACCAGGGAAAAGCAGACACAGTTAAGATATAGAAAAAACATACTGACCACAGGTGAATTAAATAAACACGGAGTCCATTTCAAATGAAAATGCACCTGTCTAGGGGTAAAAACTAAAACTATGCAACCCTTGGGTAAAAATATGGGTGTGAATCTCCTTAACTTTGGATGAGACAATAGTTCCTTAGCTATGACACCTAATGTACAAGTAATCAAATAAATAAACGGGCTCAAAATGAGAAACTTTAGGCTTCAGAGGACACTGCCAAAGTAATGGCAGCCCAATAAAGGAGAAAATATTGGCATATCATATATCTGAAAACATAGGAACAACAAACATATAAAGAAGTACTGCAATTCAACAATCTGAAAAATAAATAACCTGGATTTTAAATGGGCAAAGGATTTCAACAGACACTTCTTCAAAAAGATATGCAAATAGCCAATAAGCACATGAAAAGATACTCAACATTTTTAATCACTAGGGACGTGCTCATCAATACCCACCATGAGTTGCCCACTAGGACAGGTGTCTTCAAAGTAAATGGGTGTTGGTGACCATGGGGGAACTGGAGCCTTGCACACTGCGTGTGGGGAAGCGAAGTGGCCCAGATGCTTGGCAAACCGTTTGGCATTTATTCCAACATTCAGCATCAAGTTACCATATAATGCAGCTATTTCACTCCTAAGTATACAGCCAAGAGAAATGAACACATATGTCCACACAAAACTGGTACTGAAGTGTTTATAATAGCATTAGGCATTATAGCCAAAAAGTGAGAAAAACCCAAATGCCTATCAGCTGAATGGATAAACAGAATGTGCATATTCATACAATGGACTATTTCTCAACCATGGTGCAGAAAAATGTTCTGGCACACGCTGCAACATGGATGAAATGTAGTATAATCTATGCCAAGTAAAAGAAGCCACAAAAGATTATATATTGCATGATTACATTGACATAACTATTCAGAGTAAGGGAATCTATAGAAACGGGATGTAAATGAGTGGTCGTTGGGCTAGGAAAATGAGGCATTGGGTATGACTCTAATGGGGGTGGATTTCTTTGAGGGATGATGAAACTGTTTTGAAACTTGATAAGGGTGATAAATATACAATTCTGTGGATATACTAAAAAACACTGGATTGTACACTTTAAATGAATGGACTATGTAATTTATGTGTCAACGAAGCTATTAAGTTTTAAATATTTTTAAAAGTTATAAAAAGAATTTTAATTAAAAAATCGCCCCCCCATGACTAACATGTTTCATGAGAGTAGATGAAGTCAAATTGTGTTAACCTTCTCACATATCAGTATTTCCCTTTTGATTTTGACATTGGGAGAAATAAACAGAGCTTTTGTAAAACACAAAGGTAAGAAGACGATATGAGTCCAAGAAAAAGAGAGCAGCATAGGAAAATACAGAGAATTTGTTCTAAAAGCAGAACAAAATTAAATTTAAAAAGCACAAAGAAAGAAAACTAAAACATACCAGTGATTCCAATATATCTAAATCGGTTCAACCCCATACTAAAGACAAAAAATTCTCCAATTGGGCCAAGTCAAAACCCAACTACATGTTGTTTATCATTATAGAGACCTACTATTCAAGTAGAGATGAAATAAACTTTTACTGAAGAACAGGGGATATTAAAATCTATTTTATCTCTCTTTTACTTTGTCTTATGGAGAAACCTTTGTTCTTAGAGTCAGCGCAGTTTAAGAACACTCTTTTCTTTATCTATTGTTCACGCTGGACCTCCTGATGGGAAATTAATGTTCCTCCTCCTGGCGGACAATATTGGCAGCTTAAACAACTTCTCCTCCTTCTTCCTTCATAACCTAGGGCTGATTTCGTTAAATCATCAACTACCCCAGTGCCTACAAGAGGCCAGGCCCCTTCTCTCCTGGTCATTCTAAGCCAATAAATTTACCTATTCCCTTTGTCAGTAGCTGCATTAGGGAAAGACAAGTGACATCTTTCCGGACAAAGAGACTTGGAGAAATCTGCTAGGGACATTCTGGGGAAATTCTGCTTTGTAGAAATAGGTGGTCTCACTCTTGAATATTGTATAAGATTTGATGCACCCGGAGTTGCTGAAAGAAACACTCTTGCAAGCAACATAGTTGGAAAGGGAGGCGTAGTTGGCAGAGCAAAAGGAAAAGGAAAATCTGAGAATTTGATGATTTGGGGCCATAAATTTAACAATCCCTAGAACAGCCATATTTTTGGATTTAAAAGGTAACCACAGTTCTTCAAAAATCTTTCAGACAAAATGAGTTTTACAAACTCATTCTTTACTTGATTTATAAATATTCGTAACTTAGGATAGTTTTATGCTTGGGTGGTGGAATTCAGGAGTATGCACATAAAATTGAATTTGAGAAGTGAACTCAAAAATATTTGAAATGATTAAAATACTTTACTTAGTTGCGGTGGAGAACTGGGCAACTCAAGAAACCAAACCCTCCAAAAGCAAACCTCAGAAGCCTCTCCTAGGTCTTTATTCATTAGTGACTCCAGTGGTTTGTTGTGAATTTTAGATATGAATGATAATAAGATGAAAGTTGGGGGTGGATATAAGGCAAAGATTAGAAAAAAAAAAACAGAAATATTGGGCATGTGGATTAGCCTTAGAAAGCTAGTGAAATCCTTTTATGAAATGTGTTGCCATCAGGTAGCATCAGACCATATTTTCTCAAAACCAATGAAATCCACCAATAGTATGTGGCCAGACTCTCCTCCAATTTCTTCTTACATATTGGGACTCTTATGTGTCATGAGTACAATGTAGCTATTATGTGAAAATAAGAAAAGGTCATAGAAATAAAAGTGAGAGAGGAAACGGGGGGGCTAATGCATGCAATTGAATACTTCCGGTTCAAAGAAAGACTCTGGACTAAAATTGCAGACTGTTTAGAAAGTAACGACATTGGCAATACCAAAATTTAAGTGATATGGCAAAAGTTATATTCAGCAAAAAGTACACAGCCAACAGTCTTTCATTACTATAAAACAATCAAATCAACTCTTATAAACTAGAAAAATCACAACAAAAAGTATCTAAGAAAAATAGAAATGGGGAGATTACAATGCTAAAAGAAAAAAGCAATAAAACATTATGGGATAAGTAGTATAAATTCTGTTTTTAATGCAAGATCTTGGTTCTTTAAAATTATATAATGAATAGGGAAATTTCCACCATGGATTATTCCAGAAATAAGTGAAATTATAAATATATAACATAAGGGGTGAAAATTCTCTAGAAAAATATAAGCAAGAAAAAAATTTATTTCATAACAGGTAGATAAATTGAGGAGGACAAAAACAATGGAAGAAATAAATTACTTCCAATGAATTATTTCAAAAAATTAGTTAGTCCCAGACTGTTGATAAATTTGATCATATATTTAAGGTTGAGATGATTCTATTTCAGTTGAGCTTCATCCCAATTCATTTTATAAACAAGGCATAACCTTTGCATAAAAATGTTAGAACGTAAAACAAAATTAAAATCACAGACTAATTTTACCTAAACTCTAAAACTCGAGTCTTCATAGAACCTATTCTGCAAGTCCCAAGATTCAATAAGCCACATATCAACCATTTACTTAGCTACAGCCCAACACATACAGACAAATGTCCAGCCCAGAGCCCACATCACATTCTAAGATCAGGCACTTATAAGTGCTCAGCTTCCATTTGCCAAGTGCAAGACTCATTTGATGGCAAGCAACCTCTCACTTACTTGAGCAAAGAAAAAAACTCATTGACTCGTGTAATGGCAAAATGCAGGGATACGGTGGCTGCAGGAATGGCCAGATCAGGGACACAAGAAATGATTATTCAGCGTGTGCACTGCATCTGGGTACCCAGCCCACACCGACTCTCAAAATGCGGCACACTGGCATGCACTGCATCCACCCAGAGGAGAAAGCCTCTTCCCCTTTGCATAATGGTGTTTGTTCATTTGCAACGCTGAGTTTCCTGTGCAAAAATCAAAACGTGGATCCGATTCATAGAGGGCAAGGAGAGACCAGAGAAGGAGATGGACCACACCAGAATGGCAGGTGGTAGTTTCAACAACAAGGGGACTTACTCACAAAGCTGTTCCAGTGGCTGCAAGATGTAGCTCTCCACACCCATCAGAATCTTAAAAGTTTACACAGAGGCCTTAGCAGGGTTTAGCCATGCATACCATCCAGATGTCCCAAACGACACATTGCTCTCTCAAGTCTTTCTTGGAAAATGCCTCCCACGGTGGGGACGGTGGGCAGAATGTGCATTTCAAGGACAAGGGAGGGGATGAGGAGCTTCCAATAGCCCAGGTCCTATTGCAGGGCAACCGGTGGTCACCTCTCAATGACCTTCTCCAACAAGTTTTAATGACCAGTTCCGCACTCACTTAAAGGGGTCACCTTTTTCTGATTCTCAAAAAAATTCTTCATTTAGGCAGGCCAAGGCCCGGCTGTCAGGATGCAGCCAGCCTCCCTCCATCTGTCATTCTGCCATCCTCTCTGATGGCTTTTTGCACAGAGAGGCTGTCCATGTAGTGGCCCCAGTGATGCTGGCCAGCCCCAGGCTTGCTTTGTCCTTGGTGTCTGAAATCCAGAAATGTAAATGTGCCCTTTTTCTGATTATTCTATATTTTTTCAAATCTCTTGATACATTCTCATTGACTAAGCCTGAATTACCTGGTTAGCAAGTGTGGAATCATAGACACTGAAAGCTAGAGAATGGTTGTGCTCAGTAAAAATGTACGATGCTGTTACCAAAGAGGAGGTAGAGATGGTAAGCAAACAATCTTACAGATACCTTTCCCTTTTCTTCATTTATGATCAAAACCATTAACATCTTACTTGACATGCGCAAGCCACTTTAGTGGCTGGGTTTTCCTCCCAGTGTTAATGGGAAGATCAATTGAGATATTCTGCAAAACAGTGCTTTGTAACAGAGCTGTGAACAGCTACAAAAGACTGTTGACACCTCCACAAACCCACAGACACATGCAAATACATACACAAAAGTAATGTTGATTATCACCATTCAGGTGTAAAGGATAAATTTCATTCTGATATTTTGGGTTTTTTTGGTTTGATACATCTTTGTATACAGAAGCCTGCTTCTCCTCCTTCTGCAGATAATCAAAACTCTACCAAAAGAACTTCATTTACTGAATTAAAATGTGTGAGGGGTTTTGTTTGTTTATCCTGGAAAACTTGTC
>PVIW01002393.1:68675-154933 GCA_004026585.1 Noctilio leporinus
CGGCAATCCCTCCACCCCCCACCCCCCAGCAACTGTTGGTGTCAGGGACTGCCTGACCCCCCAATAAATCTGCTGCCCCTGCGGTAACTGCTGACACCACTAAAGGTCAGTGTCCTTCAAAGATATCTTGGCCTACTAGCAAGACCTGTGTCCTCCAAAGATGTCCTGGTAACTTTTCTGTTTCAATCATCCTCTCTGTTCTCAGAGCCAGCTCCCCCAGAGCCATCTACAGAGGGTCCCTTCAACTGCCTCCCCCTTATCCCCTTTAAAAAGCCCTGTCTTTCTTTTGTTCACTCGTGACACTTCAGGGTCTCAGACCACCTGTTGCAGCGGGCCAAATATATCTTGTGAAATTCATGGCCTGTTCTCCTGTCCTTTCTCCTCTCCCTCGTGCCAAACTTCAAAATATCTACTGAACTGGGATGCATTGCAACTCAAAGTGTGGAGCTGTGATCTCCTTGCCCCTCGGAGAAAACCTACGTAGTTAAATCAAAAAGGCAAAAATCACTTCACACTCAGCAGGTAAGTAGCCCATTCGGAGGGCAGGGGAGTGCGCGTGCGTGCATGCATGCATGTGTGAGAGAGAGAGAGGGAGAGAGAGAGAGAGAGAGAGAGAAAGAGAGAGAGAGAGAGAGATTAACAGAAGTCAGACAATCAAAAAATAAACACTTGCCATTATCATGCTATTAGAATGCGCATGGAACTGACCTTAAAAATAGGCATTGTCTTTGATTTCTCTAATAATTTACCTTTACTAGGTAAAAAGCATAGATGGCTATCTGGTCAAATTTTCAATTCTGGTCAAAGAAAATAAAAACAAACCTCACTTTGGAGAGGGGGTAAGTATAATCCCACATGGTGATGGCATGACAGAGGGAGCTGGTTAGATGGCATTTTTTGAGTCTACACTACTTTTGGGTCATGAAAATGTCAGATCTGTGCCAAGTTCTGGGAAGATAGAACAGTGCTGTGAACATAGCAAGAGTTAGAAAACACAACTTCTCTGTTCATTCTGCGCCTGGTCGGCATTGAGTCACTTTGCAAGTGTTTGTGCCTTTCTTGCTTCCCCAGTGACAGGGACAATATGCTGCCCCTGAGCTTTGCTGTGAAACTGAAAGAAGCAGTCTTCAGCATTGCAGGGGCTACCCAAGGAGGCAGCTCAAATCACATGCTTTCATATGAAGACATTGAAGATAGTTAATAAAGAGGTCCTGTCTGGTGTGGCTCAGTGGAATGAGCACCAGCCTACGAACCCAAGTGTTGTTGGTTCGATTCCCAGTCAGGGCACATACCCAGGTTGCAAGCCAGGTCTCCAGCCAGGTCCCCAGCTGGAGGCAGGTGAAAGGCAACCATACATTGATATTTCTCTCCTTCTCTGCCTCTCTCCCTTCCCCTCTCTCTAAAAATAACAAATAAAATCTTGTTTAAAAAGAGTATGGAAGAAAGAGACTGAAGGGGTCTCATTTTAGAAAGCAAGTGCAGAAATGTTTTCCCTTAACACTTGCATGTGAGGCAAGTACACAAACTCCCAATGACTTCCCGTCAAAGACTCCTGCAGAATTGGCAAAATCGGTGTGACATAAGTCAATTACCATTGATTCACTGGATCCAATGAACTCCCAAACTCAGCACATTCTCAGCGACCAAGCACCCCAGCCCTGCTGTAGAGCTTCACAGACCTCCCTGAGAGTCCCACTACCTCACCCACCAGAATCAATGCCAAGTTCACCTGCTCGCCCACCGGAACCGGCATTGCCACTTTCACTGTGTGCTCTGCCACCCTAAACCGAGGCCCCTCTGACCCTCACAACTGTTGGTTGGAAGGGTACAGGACTTTAGAAACAAAGAGGTGGGACTCCCAGCGAGTCTTTTACCCACATCCTTCAGCTCCTGGGTGTCCAAGCCAGAACTCAGGTTCTCTGTGCTTCTCCCATTTCCCATGATGCAGGTTCTAGACCTTTAGTTGTTGCTGGAAGATAGTGTTTACCAAGACTGTCTTCCCCTTTGGTGGTTTATTGGCGCATCATTGACAAATACAACTGTGGCAGGCTATCTTATCAGTGTTTTTATAATCATGCACGAGAGGTGTCTTCCTGAGCCCGCACAGTGGCCACGGCCAGGGCAGCTCCCACCCCCCACCCTCCCTACAGCGCCAGGAGATGCCTGCACGCCCTGTGTGTTTGGCGCCGTGAATGTTTTACAAGGTACACGCAGCATTTTATTGACCACGTGGCCCTGCTACTCTTGAGATGACAACAAGCACCACCACTGCGCGAAACATCTGAGACTTTCTAAGAAATCTTGGAGGTAGGTGTTCTGGGCAGTGAGTTTCAAAGTTGTATCCTACCCCACCCCACCCCAACCTCATCTCTCTCCTTCCCCATCCTCTGGCAGCATTTTGCAGTAACAAAAAAATTGGGGAGGTGGGGGGGGCTGGTGGCACAGTGGATAAGGTACTGGTCTGTGAACCCAAAGGTCGCTGGTTTGATTCCCCAGCCAGGGCACATAACCAGGTTGCAAGCCAGGTCTCCAGCCAGCTCTGTAGCTGGAGGCAGGTGAAAGGCAACCATACATTGATGTTTCTCTCCCTCTCTGGCTCTCTCCCTTCCCCTCTCTCTAAAAATAATAAATGGAATATTTAAATTTTTTTTTTTAAAAAAAAAGGATGTGAAGCAGTCTGCTTGTGTTAAGGAAGTGTCTCAGCTTTTAACATATTGGCTTAAGCACAGATTTTTTTCTCAGAACTGTCTCCTCCTGGTTTCTCTGGGCAATCTTTGCTTACTTTCATATCCTAGTAATTACCTTGTACAAGAGGATCCCCTAGATCTGCAAATACATGACACTATGTTTGCTTCTGTTTATGCAGCTCTCTTCCACATGAGGGGCAGAGGCCTAGTTGTTTACATCTACATATACAAATGTGTATATAATGAACTTTTTTTCACACGAATCTCCCTGACTTTCTGTCTCTTCAATGGAGCTTGAAAACCTCCAGGGAGATTATATAAATGCTTCATCAGACTTCCACTGTCCAGGCAACAGACAAATCCTCTGAACTGTTCTAAAAGAAAATCAGTACCTGCTGATAGGCAGGGTAGATGTCACGTACCAGCTGTCCGATTCCGTTGTTGCTAACTTGTTTCATTTCAGCACCCCAATACTGAAAGTGTTTTGAGTGTATTCTGTACCAATTGATTCCAAATGGCCTCTCTTTAGATTGGATTTTTATTTTATTCGGTTGAATGATTCTCTTTCATTTAAACCTGTTGTCATGTGGCGAGTTCAAATAATGTATTCTGCTTTGCATTTCTGAAAAAGAATCATGTTTATAAAATCACTTTTAGTTGCAGTTATAGTTATTTGTCTGTGGTACACACATGTCATTGGGTCAACACTGTTAATGAGTGACTAGTGTTATTGTTAATGAGCTACTAGTGATAGTTTCAATGTTTTGTCCCCAGCAGATGGTAAATACAATATGTTAAAGTAGATAATTAATGTTTCAGATAGCTACAGGCCCAGGAAGTCATTTAACACATACAACAAAGAGGTTAAAAGAAACAAACAAACAAGCTGGACTCTACATTTACCTAAAGGGTAATGTATCTTCAGGTCTGGTTAACTCATAGTTCATCAAAAGGACAAGAAAAGGAAGCTAATTCCAGCTGATTTTGGACTCTATTTACATGAGCAAGTAAGCAACTGACTACTTTGGGCTTGATATACTAAACTTTGTGGCTAAGCCTCGTTCAGGCTGGTAACAAGAATTTTATTGTTCTATGTTGAAAAGTGATTGTGTGGAACACAAAGTAGACAGCCTGGCTCCTGTCTACAAGAAGTTAACAAAACTTTTAGAGAGGCAAGATATATATATATATATATATATATATATATATATATATGAGAAATACTTAACAAGACACATGAACCAAATACATGGTAGAGATGGTATGGAACTTGAAAGAAAGCACATATATGCAGGAGTAGTTGCAAAAGTCTTTAAGGAGAAGAAAATCACATATAAGCAGGAGTAGTTGCAAAAGTCTTTAAGGAGAAGAAAATCACATATAAGCAGGAGTAGTTGCAAAAGTCTTTAAGGGGAAGAAAATTGTATCAGTTGGTGATGTTTGCCTGTAATTATAGAATGCCTAATTAACATTGCCTTTAACAGTGAAGACACTTGAATCTCTCACATATGAAGTAAGTTAGGATATTCCAATGTTAGAATAACACCTCAGTCGTATCATCAAAGACCCAACGTATTTTCTATCTTTGTCTCCCTTCTTAAAAATGCCAGTACTATATGAGGCTGGCAAAAAGAGCTTTACCCTAGTGAGTATGCAAAATACAGTTTATTCTTGTGTTATGATCTATTCTTGTGTTATATATTTTTTCATACAAACCATCGTAAACCCACATTGCCCATCCTGTATATTGGGTTGGCCAAAACGTTTGTTATGTTTAGCACTTAGTTGTCTTTAACTTCATATTCAGAACAATTTTGTTAACTTTGTTTGTGACGACTGTCATATCAACATTCATTTTTTAAAAACGTATCAAAATTGGTGAATTTTTACACAGTCATTTCAATACTGAAGATGGAAGAAAATAGGCAACATTTTTGGTCTGTTGTGCTTCATTATTTCAAGAAAGGTAAAAACACAACTGAAATGCAAGAAAAAGGATTTGTGCAGAGGACAGAGCTGGGACTGATGGAATGAGTCAAAAGTGGTTTGCGATGTTTCTTGGTATTATTGACATTTTGGCCAAAGCAATAAATTATTGGTAAAATGAAAAATATGTCTTTTATTTGATGGGGGAAAAAATGAAACGGACTTTTGGCCAACCCAATGTGATCACCAGGTGGCTGCCACTGCCCTGACCATCATATCCTCACCCATGAGCATCCTGTGCAAAAAGTTCATCAATAGGACAAACAAGAAACTATTCTAAACCCTTCTTAGAAAGGAGCAGAGAAAGATCCCTACAAATCCCCAGCATATTTGCCCCCACATCTCATGGGCCAGAACTACACCTATGCTCGGCCCTTGAAGTCACCACTGGTGACAAGGGACTGGAATCATGATTGCTGTAACAGGCTTAGTCCAGCCATTGGGCTCTTGAGGTGCACCTGGAAGATTCTGGGTCCAAAGGCAACAGAACCCAAGCAGGGTCCCAACTGGCAATTCAAAGGGAGCAGGAGTTGAGTGGGGACCCAAGAGCAGAGGCTAGGCTCCTGTCCCCAGTCTGTCTCCCCACGGGCAGAATGCAAAGAAAAGGGCAGAGAGCCAAAGCTGGGGTGGAAATCAAACACCAAAAACTCTGCAGTCAAGTTCCCAAACCAGCCCCCCGCCCCCAGGAAAAACAACAAACAACTATAAACTTGCAGAAATTCCTGCTGGGGAAAAGGCATAACCGCCAGCCTCATGTGGTTTTTGCAAAGTACCGGTTGGCTGGTGATACTTTCTGTTCCTTGGTGCATGCTGTAGCCCTCAGCCAATTTTAAAAGAGCTCAGAACACCAAATGCTACACCTGAGACCAATTTACTGAGATGTCTAGATTCCACCAGCGAGTCATAGGACTTTGGCCTAAATGCTCCTCAGCATCACCAGGAAGGCTTTCCGAATCTAGGTGTTACCAGATGCTACTGCAAGACCTCCTGAGCCAAGCTTCCAGGAGGTAGGGCCCATGAAATTGCCCCAAGCACTGCAAGGGCCACAAAAGCCAAGGGATTGCCATGGGAACAACCTCAAACTCTGAGTGGGTGAGAACCACAGGGCTGTTTCCCACTCAGGGTGAGCGTCGTCGGCTGGGGGCTGACTGCAGGCTGTGGCTTCCCTGTCTGCACCTTCCCCATCCTGAGGATCAAGTTCAGTTCTTCTCTCCATTTTTTAATATAGGTTTTTATGTACGGGATGTACATCGGTGTCCTACAGATAAAGATGTTTTTGCCCCACAGAGATCAGTTTACCCCAATGGGGTGATAGAACCCCATTGAGAATGAATGATTCAGGCTAAAGAAGTACCCACCATCCTCATCTCGGGGAAAGGGTAAAAAAATAATGGGTAAACAATGAAACAGCTTTGAGAGGTTCCATTTAGACACGACTTACGTCATGTCTGCTCACATGCCACTGGCCAAGTCAAGTCACAGGGCCACTCTTGTTGGCAATGGGGTGAGGCAGAATTCTCCTCCCACTAGGAGGCCATGGACATTACATGACAAGTTACAGGGAGGGCAGAGAATAACTGGGAACAGGAGATCAACCTAGCACACTGCAGGCCTTCAGCCAACATTTATCCATCTGACTGTAATGCATTACTATCACATCAAAAGCATATAACATGGGCAACTTATACCAAGAAAGACTAAGTTTTCAGTGGGAAGTTTAGGGGAAAACTTTTAAACTAAAATGGTTTACTATCAAGCCCAAAAGGAAAACAAACAACAGTAGTTAGACTTATGTGATACAATTGGTACCACAGAATGCCATCGAATTTAAAAAAGCAACTATTTTTAAAGATAAAAGGAGGTGCTGTTTTATTTATTTATGAAATGTCTGTTATACACTACCTGTGTGCTAATCCCTAAATTCACAATTAAGAAGAGATAACACAGAACTATCAACATGGCACTTGTCCCTACTTATGTTATACTCTAATATGAGGAAGATGGGTTGTTTTTGACAAGGAAGAAAACTTCAAAATTATAAAAATACTTCCATGTATCAACCATCTTTGACTCTAAGACATCAGAGGAAACTCTACTCCTTTGTTTTCTATTTTTTAATGATCAAACCATACAATGAAATGTGCATTTACTTGTTGACTCTGATTGATCTTTTTATAAGTTGCTTTCAATCATGAACTGCCTCAAACACTATTGGGTACCAAAGACTTTTGAAAAAAAAAAAAAAAAAACAGATTTTTAACCTTGATTTACTGCTTCTAATGTATAGCATTTTACAAAGCCACAACTGTTGCTGATAAGGAAACACCCAAAGTCTGGACCAAATATGTCAGAAGGACAATGGAACAGGTTCTTCCCTAGACCTTGAGCTACTTACTGTAATATTGCCAAAACATTACAAGTATTTTCTTTCTCTTCAACTCCCAGACTTCCTCACTGAAACTGAAACAAAAGGTGTTTGTGAAAGTCAGTTTCTTTGTGGCCAATAACTATGTTGAACAAGAAATGCTTTTTTAATTGAAAGTTAAACCTTAATATCAGTACGAACACTAACATACATTTTCTAAAATGCATTGATAATGACAAATGTACAGATAATGTAACTCAGCTGTCACTCTCTGAGACATGGAGAGGAAAACGTGTCTTGAAACTTGAAAAATATTCACCAATACCTGTTCATTCCCATAATCAGGAAGAAATTTACCGATCATATTTTTTTCTCTTCTAAGTATTTCTTGAATTTGGACCATGTCTTTCTATTCCCGTTCCTGTTACCCTATTCCAGGCCACCATTATGTGTGCACTCGGGAAAAAGTAAAAAACCTACAAGTTGAAAAACAAGCCTCATTCTCTGGTTACCTTAATCTCTACATAATAGCCAGAGTGACCTTCCAAAAGTGTCTACTCATGCCACTGTTCCTCCAACATCTCTCCCAAATAATCCAATAGGTTCCAGTAATCTTAGGCCAAAGGATCAAATCAGGAGCATGACCCATGAGACACCTAGTGACTTGTGCCCTGCATACTTTCGTAGTGTTGTCTCCTGCCCCTCAGTTTCCAGAACTCTCTGTGTTGGCTCACATTTTCAGCCTCTTAATTGACTATTCCCACAAGCAGATTGTTCTCTCTCCCCCATCCCTTCCACCTGATAAAACCCTGTTCATGTGACTTATTTAGATCTCCTCTTCAATGTTGCTTCCCTCAGAAACCCTTCCTTTAAGACCAACATAGGGACTCCTGCCATCAGTCCTCATTGTACGGTAACTTCCTCCAGCATAGACCTGATCACACTGCGGTGTCTGTCACTGCATGTTTCCTTACCCGTGTCCCCCACAGGCACACCCCCATTAGGTTGTGAACCTCATGCAGACAGGAACCAGGTCTGTGCTGTTTCACTACTTTGACTTCAGATCTTGGCACATGGTTTTTATTACTAAGTATTTACTTAATAAGTGCTGGAGTCATTTTGTTCTCCCAATAAGGAGTGTGGGCAGAGCTAACTGTGTCAGTGGACATGGATATAAAAGTTGTACACAACCTCGATTTGTTGGGAGCTAGAGAGAGTCTGCAACAGCCAATCTTCTCACTGTCCTCAGATGGAAGGGAGGGAGGAGGGGAAAGAGGGAGACACACACACATGCACATGCACTCAGAATATCTGATGACTTAGCTTCCTCTTCTTATAAAAGGACTGACCCCTCCAGGCGGACCCTACCCTCAGGACTCCATCTAAACCTAATTGTTGCCCAGTGGCTTCACCTCCAAATGCCATCATCACATTGGGGTTAGGGCTTCAACATATACATTTAGGGTGGGGGTGGGAGTATACACATATTTAGTCCCCAGAAACACATATGTTTATGTATGTGCAAGCATCTAGCACAGTGCATGGCAGATCAACACTTCCTTTAAATCTCCTCCTGCAGCCCAATACCAGCCAGGGTACCACCAGTGGGGAGACTCGGTGACATTCTGCTTTTCAACTGAGTGTTGTTTGGAAAGAAGAATCCCCCCCAAAATAGAGTTGTATCATCACTCTCTTCATACCCAGGAAGTGCCCTTTTCCAGGCAAAATGAACACTGAGTCAGTAGTTCATAGAACTACTTCCCATTCTTCCACTATGACTGAACTAGATTGTAAATGCTCATCGGGCGAATTCCTAACAAGATCTTTACCACTTCTTATTCCTAAGGCTAAATGTACTCCCTGACCCACCATGGGTGCTAAAAAACATCTATGGGATATACATATAGATAGCTGAATTTCTGTAACCAGCTCACTTCATTTTGTTAGTTACCTACTATGGAAAACATATTTCACATTGGGTAGTTCTATGCCAGCGAACATCATTTTCAGAAATGAGGGTTTAGGGACAGTTAACATAGGAGAAATAATTATTCAGCAATACAGAGGAAGTAAAGATTAAAAATTCCCTCACCTGACATTTAGCTTACCCTAGACCATTAGCAAGAAGTATTTGCAGTTTCCTGTACAGAACACATTGAATCTTTAGGACAAATGAAATGCAACAAGTGGAAATGGCTATAATTAGCAAGGGTAACTTTTCCTTCCTTTCCTGTTCTTATCTGTCCCCGTTTACAAAGGTCATGACTGCCCTGCACGGGGCGCATCCATACCTTAAGATCCTTTGTGTCTGCCTTGTGTCTTTTACCCTAAAACACATTATCTTTTCACAGTGAATCTCATAGTAAACTATGAGAGCATATCTAATCCATGGAAGGAGATCCACTCATGTTTCTTACCATGTGGGGCACATGTTGGCCTAAACTTCAAGATCACCAGACTGCTGCCTGGGCCTGCTGGGCCACTGCATGCAGACAATGCAGACAGGTGTCCGGGAATTAGCATGCCCCCTCCCTGGGGTAGCCCTTGGCCAGTGACTTACTAGCGGGGGAGGTGAACCCCATCTCTCCGCTTTGACCTGGATACGTCTGAGGCCTTTTCCAGACTTCCCAGCACAATGAAGGGCCAGCCTGCGGTGTGGCGGCTGGTGACCTTCCCTGCTCTGTCCAGGCTCCTCAAGGCTGCATAGGCTGCACACACTACACATGCTCCCCGGACCTCCCAGGGAATTGCTGGCACTAACACCCTTGAATCAGGTTCTGACTCCGAGGAAGCCAAAGAAGAGGATAAAAGAAACAAAAGTCAGGAACACTCTCTGCAGAGCCCTCTCCATGGGTGCACTACGGAGCCTTTCTATTCTAAACCGTCTTTCTCTCCCTGTCAGGACCCCTCCCTAGTACAGACCCCTCCAAAAAAGGGGGATTTTAAGGAATTTAATCTCACAGGGTAATCTGATCATAAATTCCTGACTGGGCAGGACGTGGTGGGTAGTCATGCCCCCGGCATATACCTTTCTTAGTCCATGGGCTTATCTTCGCCGTAAGCAAGCCCTGTCCGTTGATTCTGTGCATCCAGGCTAACACACTTTTGCAATAAACCATCACCACTCTCCAGAGAACACATAATCTTGTTAACTATCCAGTAATTCAATTCCCACCTTGCTTTTTCCCACCTCCGAGGAATCTTCCTCACATCCCTCCTTAATTTCAAATGCATGAAACGAGCTGCAAACCTTCCTCTCCGGAGCATTTGAGATCTTGCTCCCTGGCATATGTCACGTTTGGCTCAAATAAACTCTTCTAAAAATTCTCTACATGTTTGGGCATTTCTTAGGTCAAAATTAGTCTCCACAGAGACTCCTAGCTAAGGCATGTTGAGAAAGAGAAATGCCACCCAAAATGACTGATTGACATTCCTTAGGCTCCACATTGACCCAAACTCAATGTCTCCAAATAGGACACACCATCTCTTCTAAATGAGGGAACTTAGAGAAGCCAGAGTCTCTTGTTGGTTTCTTTTCAGCTCTGACACAGTAATGGCTGATGTCAAGGCTGCAATAGACCACCAAGTTGGGGGGGGGGGGTTAACTTTTTTATTGGATTTACTAGGATGACATTGATTAATAAAATTATAGATTTCAGGAGCAAAATTCTGTAATACATCATCTGTAGATTAGTCAAGTCTCCTTCCCTCACCATTTATCATCCCCATACCCTCTTTTACTTCTTCTCACCCCACTTTCCCTCTGGTAATCATCATACTGTTATTTTTTGTCTATGAGAAATTTTGTTTGTTTGTTTGATTGATTGGTTGATTTTGCTTAATTCCTTCCCTTTTCACCCTGCCCCTCTGATAGTTGTCAGTCTGTCCTCTGTTTCTATTTTGTTTGTTAATATACACAATGTTAAAAAAAAAAAAAAAAAAAAAAGGAAATCTTATCCTTTACAATAGTATGAATGGACCTAAATGAAATAAGTCAGTCAGAGAAAGGCAAGTACCAGAGGATTTCACTCACATGTGGCATCTAGATTCCTAGATTTGCATGCAATTGAGATGGAAATGACTAAATCAGCCAGCGGTGTAGAGGGCATTTCCTGCTGTCTGCAGATCCATCCAGCAAGGGCCCCAAATCTCCTTCATTTCTCCTTTAAAATAAAATAACAATCATAAAACTGTGGCATCAAGACTCTCTCTTACTCCATAAATAAGTAGGGGAACATGATCGTCTTCTTATGATTCTCATCTTCTCCTTGGCTTATTCCTGGGGCCTGAATGAGTGTGCACAGTCCACCTGCCAGAGGAGATTTCCCTGCCCGAAATTAGTTTGTTCTCACACATCCCAACTTCCCAAATATTGGGTCTCACTAGTAGTTTTAAAATGCCAGCCTGCATTTTGGTGTTACTGTGAAGTGACGTCTTCACAAGTCCAACAGGAAAGTAGAACGATAAAGTCAATGCAGAAATCTTCAAGAGCTAAATGCATTCAATCAAAAAAAGGAAAAAAAAAAAAAAAAAAAACCTTATTCTTTATCCTCATGTTATATGTCTCTTCCCTTGAGAGTTTCAAAATTTCTTATAGAAAATGATAATAAAACTTTGTTGTTTTTTGTTATTTTGTCAGAAATCACCTTTTGAAATTTTATGGGTGTGTGAAACCTTAAAGTTCAGGAATCAGTAGCCCCTAGAACTAGCTTAGGACAAAACTGCAAAGCAGACAAAGTTTGACATGTCACTCGCTTTTCAGAAAACTTCTGAAGACCTGCTCCTACTACATTGTCATGCCCATTGAGAATTCCATGGAATTTTTCAAAAATATTTATTAATCAGCCACTAAGTACTAGGTGTTCAAAAAAAGAATTTAAAAAACCCCGTGTTCTCAATATGCCCATAACTTAATGAGGGAGACAGGCCCCTGGAAAATCAACCATAAAATTATCTTACAGCTGTAGAGGAGCAATAGTGACATGGCTAGAGAGAAGAGGATCCCTCCCCAGGGAGGCAGCCCTGGCTTCCCAGTAAGAGAAAAAAGACCATGTATGTTACAACAAAAAGATGCAAAAGCTTTTGGGGGAGGAATGTAGCATCAAAATAAGCCCCAGGGCATAAATAGATACATGTGTGGCCTTACATGTACTATACACCTTTCCATAGTGACTATTTGATAGAGAATGACATCCAAACTAAGCAAGAAAGGCCTACCTGGACCAAGATGTTGGCTATTATTTTGCACGCACGCAATACAGAATGTTTAGAGAAACGCTGATTGCTGCAATTGGCAGTAGTTGGCAAAGAGGATAATATTCAAGTGATTGTAGATGAAAATAACTGGAAAATCACTGCATCTCAGGGGCTTCCATAGGATCTGGCCAAGTTTTAAAACATAATTGATAATGTTCAGGCAATAGTAAACAAACAAACAAACAAACAAAACAAGCAAAGGATCAGCCTCGTATTCTAGTAACTCTGGGTATAAACTGGGGCCTGTTCAGGCTTAGGAATTTAAAGGTACCTTGCCGTCATGTGGGTTCATCTCTTCCTACTTCGTGTTTAGTCCCAGAAAATCTTGAAGGTGATGCAGGACTTAATCTCTAGCTTGTGTGTCCTGGGTCTAATAAACCAGTTAGTCCACTCTTTTAGTACCTTTAATGGCATGCATAAAGGTCAGTGTGTTGTGGAAAATTTAAAAAACATATTTCTATTCTACAAATGGCCTGTGAACTTATTAAGAAAAAAAAAAAAAAACAAAACTTCAACCTCACCAGTTATCAAAGAATACAAATTAAAACAGAAACAGCATAAATGGTTTACCTATTAGACTAAAAAAGAAGGATGAAATGTTAGCGTCTACTGTTTATGAGGGTGTAGAGAAAGGATGTTCTATACACCTGATGAGGTTAAAATTTTTCCAACCCTCTCAGAGGGCATTTTGATAATGTCTCAAAAATCTCAGAAAATACATATGTCCTTTGACCTAGCACCTCCACTTATTGGAATTTGTCCTAATAAATAAATGGGCAATACTGATACCACTAATAATTTAAACACAGCAGCAGCAAAATATTGTTTTCAAATATTATGGTTCATCCAGAAAATAGAAGCAATCCAATCTTTAAAAGTAAAGATGATAGTCTAAATTTGGTGATGGGAAAAGATGCTCAAGATAAATGAAGGTAAGAAACATAGGTTATGGAACAAATACAATGGTGGTTCCACCTGAATAAAATGTAATGTCATGCTCCCGATAACCATATTCATAAAGAAAAAGTTTGGAGATAGAAATCATATATTAATATGCATACTAATAGTTATATTATTATTGGGGACCTATTGGTGATTTAATGTTTTTAATTTAAATAGTTTAAATTTACATGTTTACATGATAAATAGTAATAGGAGAACATTGGTGGCCACGGTAGGGCTCACTGATGACAGAAGTGTCACAGTATAGTAAAAATAGGCAAGCGGGGCTTGGGCCATTGCTAATGAAACAGAAAAAGTCATTTTTCCCTCTTAGGTCCTCAGTTTCCACTTTTGGAGTATGAAAGAGATTAACTAGATATTCTCTAAATCTATTTTAGATCATTTCAAGCCCAGAGAATTAGAATTGGTCCTATGTTTCAATACCAAGAGAGATTCAACCCTTGAATTGTAACTACCAGCAATAAAGCCTGAAAACTCATCACAAAAATATCATTAGGATTTATTTCCTCTGTCTCTTAATGGCTCCTTACAATAGTTTCTCATTTCCTCTGAGTCTGTTCCTCTCCTTCTTTAGAGCTTTAATCTAGTCCTTGCCATGTGTAGATAGCAACCAACATATCTTTCTGCTACAGATTTGTCTCATTTTTTTCATTGTCCCAATAATTCAGCATAGTTATACCTCATTTCTATATGGGGTATATACTACCTGCCCTCTACCCCAGTTTATCCACTGACCTCCTATCCCAGTCTATTTAGTCAAACTGAGGCAAAGGGCCCTAAAGATCCCTTCGGTTTTCATCAGCCCTCCTCTGATCTGACATGCTCTCATACAGCCTATGTAACTCTTTCTTCAATCATATTCCGCCTCAGCAACTCTGTTTTATGCCCGTAGAACAGAAGCTCCTTTAGGGTAAAGACTATGTCTTATATTTCTCTGCATTCCCCAACGTATTTGATAGATGTTATGTAAATCTCTTTAAATGATTGCTCATATGGATGATAAAAAATATATATCCAGGCGCCAGCCTGTGAACCCAAAGGTCGCAAGTTTGATTCCCAGCCAGGGAAACATAACTAGGTTGCAAGCCAGGTCTCCAGTCAGGTCTGTGGCTGGACGCAGGTGAAAAGCAACCATACATTGAAAAAAAAAAAAAAATATATATATATATATATATATGTTCATGGGCTAATGAGGAACCATATGCGGAAAAGGCATCAGTAATCTTCAACCCTTCTAAAAAATGTTCATTTCTTGCTTGGGTCACATCATGACAATGTGTGAACTGAGAGTGGAATTTGTGAGTGGACCTGCTACAGAAGCATCAGGTGTCCTCCAAGGCCACCCGAGCAGGGAGCAATCAGTGATGGGTGGGAGTCCATGCCATCAAAAGCAGACAGGCTGGTATGGATGTGAGGGAAGGACAGTCTAGTGGGTTAGGGAACAATTGCTCAAATTGAAGGGTCTCCTCTGTCCCCTATGGAAAGGCAGAAGCTGACCCCAGTGATAAGCTACCCTGGCTCTACCCCGTTGGTGACTCAATTGCTGGCCAGCCCGGCTGTTCATGTGGCCCTTCCTCTCTGTGGCCGCTGAAAGGCATTGCAAGAGCAGATGGCCTGCCTCCAGCTGCTGGTGAACACCTGCAGACAGAGGGACCCCCAGGCTCCCGCCTCACACCCAGATAGCCTTCTCCCAGTTCTGCCTCAGGGACCCTTTCCCAGCTGGGTAGGGCTGAGCCAGAGGGCAGAGCCACTGGTAGACCTGCTCTTGAGCTCGTCTCATTGGGAGTGGAAATATTTTTAAGCCCATGTGGTTTTCCAGGATGAGAAGCAGAAGGTGATGCAGACTGCACTATATGCTTTGCCGGTTGATTGTGGATGCAAAGCCAAAACTTGTCTGGCGTGGAAGAGCTTTCCGCGGAGGGCTGCCAGTCTCTGCCAGCCAGGAATCCTGCGATCATGCCGATGGCAAACCCCCTTTTTCAAAATGGCCCTAATTAACAGTTAGCATGTAGCACGGGGCGTAGCACGCCGTGTGTCTGTGTGGCAGGCGTGCGAGGGAACTCGAGTTATAACACCATGTTCCGTCTCACACCACAAAGCTGTTCACAACAATTTGTTAGTTGAAGAAAATCACAAACATTGTGTGATAAGCAGAAATTCTGAAAAACAGATATATTTTCAAAAATATTCTCCAACATTTAAGATGATGATCCATTACCTATCGTTATGAATACTTCAGATGTATTATTCCTTTCTGGATTGATTTTTTTTTACTCTAAGCATTCATTAATCAAAAAAAACAAAATTAATTAAACAGAAAAAACAAATCTGGTCAGCTGGCTCTTTCCTGCCAGCGTTCTCCTCAGATCTGTGACATTGCTGTCTGATGTTGGGACAGCCTGCTCGCCCACACACAACAGCTTGTTCCTGAATATCGGCTGTGGCATTTTGGGGGTTTCTGAGTCAGGCCACTGCCTTTTCCACCCTCCTGAACATTAGTATGTGAGAAGAGGAACTTAGGGCCCAGTCTCCCACCAGGCTGCTCTGCTGTTAAACAGTGAGCCTTCTCCTCTGTAACTCTCAAACATAAGCCTCTAGCCGGAATCCTGCATATTTCAGCAAACAAAAGGAATTAGAATGTTGTTTTTACAATGTTCTACTTGTATAATCCTAGAAGCTAAAGTATATTTGCTTCTAAAATAAAAGGAAGAGACTCAAAGGTCATAGGAGTGACTGGCTTTCTGGCTCCATGAAAAGAACAAGGTGACCACGGGTGACAGGTAACAGCTGGGCACTAGCAAAGGAACAGGAGCAGCCGATTGTAATCAACCTCTGGAGCTCCCTGCCCTGGATGTCACTGAGATCGGTATCTTAGCTGGCTCTCAAAAACACCATCGCGAGGTGGTGAGCATCCAAACCAGATCCCGCAATCACACCAAGCGTGCTTAAAATTATTAGCACTATCTCTCTCCCCAGGTGTGAGCAGAGGATTGCTGGCTAGTCTTGAAAAAGCACGTGAACACTGATACATGCAACCTGGCCACAGCTTATTTCTTGGGCAAAGCAAGAGTCACTGGTACATTTAGAACTTGGACATTCACAAATTGCTTTCGCCTGCACTTGCGTGTAATTTCTACGGCATTCTGCGAGGCAGGTTATTAACCTTCACGTTGCAGGTACGGAAGGCAAGGCTAAGAAGGCGGAGCTGACTTGGCCGCTATCACACAGCTGGTGAACAGCAAAGCTCATCTCTGACCTCACTCTACGTACATGCTGGATCAGTGGCGGCTTATTGAAATCACTCAGGGAGCTTTATAAAAATAGTGATGTCTATTACCTCCCCTCACCCCAGAAATAGATTCTGATCTAACTGGGGCCTGGGAGTTCTTAATTTTTCTAAGAGTTCCTCAGTGGACTCAAATACTCAGCCCAGGCTGGCAATCAGCTTTCTAGATGAAAATAGTGACCCACTGCAGTGTGTATGGCACAGAACAGGCTGCTGTGTGACACTCGGAAACTTTTCCATCAGAGAAGGATGAGGACAAACGCTTCCACACGGGTGCTATGGGCCAGCTGAGTAAGTGTCTGGCTACTTGCTATAATTGGGCAACCAATGAAAGAGTCCCAATTGAAAACGGGCTCTTTTCTCCCCTACACTGGGCCTGAAATGGTGCAGAGCTGCAAAGGGCAGGTGCAGGATCAGAGTCTGGGAGGCCCTGGTGGGCCGGCCATTGACCACTTAATGGCTGGCTTGTGGGCAGGTTCCAGTGAAGAGATTGGATGGTGTAGGCCGCTGGGGCACCTTGAGAGTCTTAGAGCAGCAGGTTGCATTGCCAAGCAGTATAGAGGTATTCTTACCATTTAATGATCGTTATGGCTACATTGGGGTGTATTGGCAAAATGGCATCTTTGACTATGCCCCCACCCCAATGATGTTCTGCTAAATGTTTAATATCCAAGGGAAGAGTGGAAATAGAAATCCTGAGTCGTAGTATTTGCCAATTCTTATGGTGTAAATACCCTTATTGTGGCCAATGTGATATCACTAAACACTAAATTGGGAAGAGATACACAGTAGTACACCAGTATATGGTATTTATACCATACAGATACGATAAAGATATAATCTCAAAAGTGTAGTTAATAGTAAAACGTTGTAAAATGATTAGAAAAAAAGCTTCTAATACATAATTTGTTTGATACACTTGTTTAACAAAGGTTGAGTTTAATAGCCAGCTAATAAAATTCATAAAATTTTTAACAATCAGTTTTCAGGGACCAGTTCAATCTGACTCCAGCACACCACTGATCCACCCCAACCAATCATTAGTGTCACTATCTGAAATAAAAGCAGTAAAGGGTCCTAATGAATAGCCTAATATTGTACCTGAGAAGGGTAACAGAGATACCCAGTAAAATTCATAAATAACTTATGGCAAATTAATCTGTTAGATTGACTGATGAATCACTTTGTAATATCCTGGAAGAAAAGGCAAACACAGAAGAAGCCTCAGTGTTCTTACAAAGAGTATGGAGATAAAAATACCAAAATTCAAATAGGTACATAAAGCAAAGTGACTAAAACATAGTAATCCCTAAATAAATGACAGTCGCTTTTGCTTTTGAGAGAGTGGGTGAGAAAATTAACATTTAATGCACATCTAATACCTGTTGGGTACTATGCCTACACTTCCGAAGGCTGATGTGATAGCAAGAAAAATGGCAAATGGAATAATAAGTTACAACTACTCTTTGCCCCAGAACAGCAAGTATATGGAACACATAGTTATAAGGATAAAAAATATGAAACAGCCAATGAACTGTTGGAATAGTGAGGTAAGCGACAGCATCTAGTGGAGGGAATGAGGACACACAAAGGGGAAACAGTTGCATTTGAGCTGCATCTGGAAGACTAAGGGGACCTTTGGGCATCACCAGTGGACCTTTGGGTTGTAAAAAAACAACACAACAACAACAAAAAACACACAAAAATACTTTTGCACAAAGGCTCGGAAAGGTACATATATAAAAGACCCTTTGATGGTGTCTAGGCTGTGTGCTGAATAGGTGTTGTAAGTAAGGACAGAGAGAACCTGGCAAGGAATTGGGACATTCAGCCTCTTGACTATATAGATTTAATGAAAGGAGTAAAACTTTGTATTTTGAAGTGTATGTTGTAGAAAAGAGTCTTTGCTGCCCTGACAGCAGTGTAGCAAATGCACTTATTAAGGAGTGGTGGGGGAAGACTGGGTTGAGAGATCATTTTAATTGCCTGGCTGATAGATAGGCAAGATTGGAACCCACCCTGAGTACTGTTCAAAGAATCAGAGAAAAAGCAAACTGAAAAAATACTCAGAGGGTCAAATCAGCAGTACTCGGTGAGTAGGTGGATGGAGAGAGAAACAGAAGGTGAGTCGGCAGTTTCTAACTTGGGTAACATGGTAGATTGTGATGATTTGAACTGAAACAAGGGAAGCAATGGCTGTAAGTATTCAGAAGTATGAAAAAGCCTGATGTGAAGCCTCTAAACTAAGTAGCTGCAAACACCTAAATTATTTGTTTCATCCCCTATCTTGCTTTGTGATCCAGAAATTTCTTTCACTCCAGGTCAAGAGGGACAAACAGAACAATGCATGTAAAAGTGCATGGTGGGGTGGGGATGTATGAGAATGTATGCAAATGAGAATCAGCTACCATTTATCCAACAAAACTGGAATTGGCATGATTGCAGGACCCCGGAACCTGAGTCACAGAGCTCATAAGTCTTGCCTTCTTTCCTACTGACAAGCAGCTAGGACAGGGTCAAATAAAGAGGCCCACTGACAGGGCAGCCATCTTTCCTCTTTCCCTAGAAACATATCAGAAGCATTTTTATGGGGACTGGAACTCAGGTAAGAACTCAGAATCTGCTTCCTGTGGCAGAAACAGACTGCCTAGGGTGGCCACAGAGAGGCAGGCAGGAGGGCAGAGAAAAGACTTAAAAGCAAGGTGACCCTTGAGGGGATCAGGTATAAGATGTGTTTGTCAAGAGCACTGGGCTAGACCAGGGCGTGAACCCAGGAATGTGGCCATGAATAAGGCAGGAAGGTAAAGAGGCAGCAGGAACTTAGAAGAAATAGAGGTAGAGGATGAATCCACTAGTGGGAGTCAGGTGAACGCGGGCCGTAAACTGGCAGAAGTAGTGGGCAGGAGCAGTGCTGAGGTCAGAGGAGCATTCAGAAGGGCTGTTCCCACCCCAGTACTTCCCACGGCTCATGCCTCCCCTGGCTCCAGAGAGCGCAGTGGGGGTCCCAACAAGCAACAGTCCTCAGGGAAGGTGAGCCTTTTCCCTGGTTCGCAAGTTTCACTGGGTGAACAAGGTCACCTTTGGGATGTGTGGACTCTCTGGATTGTTCAAGTCACATTTACGGACTTTGTTCCCCGTCACAGGGCCTGGCACTGGGGTTTTTGATCAAGACACTGATGATGGTGAGAGGAATGGCACCAGGCAGCAGTGATGGACCTGGCAAATTTTTTCCACTGCAGGGCCTGAGAAAATTTAGAGCAGAAGTCTTTTCCAATTTCAGGAGGAGATTAGGATGACTGTTTGGATTATTCTACCCCTCAGTCAATGAGACCACATGTTAATGATTAGGAAAATATAATCAAATGCAAATCAATCTTGAGAATGAATCAACTCCATCTAGGCTCTGCAGGGGCCGAGGTCCAACCTTGACCCTGAACAACCATCCACACTCCCTGCGTCTCAGGCACAGTTGTTTGGAAAAGGGCAACATCGTATTATGCATCCCTGAACAGCCTTCCAGTTGGTTTAAGGACTATCCATAAAGCCAGAAGGATTTGCAACGAAAGAGATTGCCTTTTGCTTCTGCATCCTGCCTGAGTATGCAGGACACATGGCCCATGTTGGAAGAGAGGTTAAAACTCACAAACAAATGAAGAAAAAAGAGCGAGCATGTTCAGGGCAGGGCAGAGAACCAGCTCTGTAAAGGTGAGTCCCTGTCCCGCCTTGCCCTCACGGAAGGACAGCTGCTACCACACCTGTGCTGGCTTCAGCGACGAGGTTCTACACCAGACTGCCGCAAGCAACACTCATTTCTCCCTACCATGTCTGCTCAGAAAAAGACACGAGAGGCACGGACTGGAACAAAAGTGACATGTTGATGTTTTTGTCAGTTCCAACGTGTCTGTTCGCAGAGCTCTTGGTCAGCATGGGTACCACTAAGTCCCGAAATGGTGGCCTGGGCCCAGCCTGGAGTAGGATGGCTTGTATGCTGCAGACACAGGAACTGAGTGAAAAAAGAAGAGTTGAAAACACTCCTACGCTCTATGGTCTCAGGATGCAACATGGCTGTGCAAACAGGAAAACAAATCAGCAAAATTCACTTGTAAGACGAAAAGTGTGTGTGCTTTCTAAGTACTGCGGAAGTCCCTAGTGAGTTCTTTACTAAAGTACTGTCCAATATAGAAGCCCCTGAGCCTGTGTGGCTGTTTACATTTAAATTAATTAAAATTGAGACTAAACATTCAGTTCCTTGGTCACCCCGCCACATTTTCAGCGCTCAGGAGCCGCACGTGGGGAGCAGTTACCACACTGATCTGCATGGATAGAAAGCCATCGCCATCATCACTAAAAACTCTCCTGGCAGGAGCTGCTCTGCAGCGATGAACAGAGCAAAGAATAGTAATTCGTGTGACAGCAACGAAGTGGCCTCCCATTGTCCCTTTTTATCTAAGACAAAGTTTTAATTTTTACTCTTCGCTGGCTAGCCCTCTGCTGCTGTTTTCTCTAGCTTTGGTACTTGACTTCACAGCTTACACTCAGCTACTAAGGGATCAAAATCAGTGTTAAGACGGAGGAGAAACGCCCCTTCGGTGTGGGAAGCGTGTCTGGATGTTCCTTGTCCTTAAGACAACACAGCTGATACCCAGGCACCTCTACAGCTCCACGCCTTCTCAGCCCCTCAAGACCAGTACTCACTTCTGTCTGTCTCTCTTTTTTCCTTTCCTGTAAGAAGATCAAGTCATCTGCTCTCACTGTCTCCCACTTCCACAGTTTAATTACCTCCCTCAGGTTTTCACCGATGAGTGACTCAGCAAAATGACTTTTTAAATGAGCTTTCACATTTAGCAATTTAGCCTGCATGCAAACTGTGACTGGAACTAATTTTTTAAAGTAAATAAACCAAGCCTTATATATCACATTAGTGTTCTTATTCAAAATAATCACCCTAGCAGGTAACATACCTCTTCCAATTACACAGCCATTGCTCAAATCACAGCTAGAACATTTCTCAGGGAATAGGCTAGGGGAGTGTAGGTGTAAAATAGGATTTTCTTTTAAGAAAGGTATGGAAAACTTCCTGCCCTTTCCTCCTAAGAATGGTTCCTAGAAATAAGAGGTCACAGAAGTCTTGATTTTAAAAAGCAAGGTCGTACCACTCAACACCAGGAACACAAACAACCCAATTTAAAAATGGTCAAAGAAGCTGTGGCTGGTAGCACAATGGTTAAGGCGACGGCCTGCGAACCCAAAGGTCGCAGGTTCGATTCCCCAGCCAGGGTACATAACCAGGTTGCAAACCAGGTCTCCAGTCAGGTCTGTGGCCGGAGGCAGGTGAAACACAACCATACATTGATGTCTCTCTCCCTCTCTCCCTCTCTGCCTCTCTCCCTTCCCCTCTTTCTAAAAATAATGAAATAAAATCTTAAAAAAAAAAAAAAAAAATGGTCAAAGGACCTGAACAGACACTTCTCTGAGGAGGACATACAAAGGGCCCATAGGCATATGAAAAAATGCTCAACATCACTAGCCATCAGAGATATGCAAAGTAATACCACAATGAGATACCACCTCACACCTGTCAGAATGGCCATCATTAACAAATCAACAAACAAGTGGTGGTGAGGATGTGGAGAAATGGGAACCCTAGTGCACTGTTGGTGGGAATGCAGACTGGTACAGCCACTGTGGAAAACATGATGGAATTTCCTCAAAAACTAAACATGGAACTGCCTTTTGACCCTGAGGTTCCACTGCTGGGAATATACTCAAAAAAATCCCAAAACACCAATTCAAAAGAATTTATGCACCGCCATGTTTATAGCAGTGTTATTTACAATAACCAAGATTTAGAAACCACCTCTGTGCCCATCAATAGATGAGTGGATCAAAAAACTGTGGTATATCCATGCAATGGAATACTACACAGCAGAGAGAAAGAAAGAATGTCTACTGTTTGGGACAGTGTGGATGGAACTTTGGGATTTTATGCTAAGTAAAATAAGTCAGGCAGCGAAAGACAAGTATGATATGATTTCACTTATAAGAGAAATCTAATGAACAAAATAAACTAATGAGCAAATTAGAACCAGAGGCAGAGAATCATGGAACAGACTGACAGCTTTAAGGAAGGATGGGAGAGGGGGAGACAGATTGAAAGAAGGGGATGGGATTAGTCAAAGAATATACATGAAGGGCCCATGGACATGGACAATGGTGAAGGGACTGATTAGGGAAGTGGGGGAGGGCTGGGTTGAGGGAGGTAAAGGGGTAAAAGCGAGACAACTGTAATAGCATAAACAATAAAGTATTGTAACAGGCACATACAGAAATAAAAAATAAAATCAAAAGCAAAGCCAGAGTCCTTCTAACCCTTGCAATGGCAAGTACATCGGTCCACAATTAACAGAGTCTCTCAACAGGTGCACAGGGAGAAAACACAGGATGCTTTAATTGCCTCTCATAAAGATTAAATATTTTTATGATTCTTTCTTCTATTTACTGTAAAAACATGTCAGCATTTCTGTCCAGACTTCATAATCACTTCTATGCTGCCTTACATGGATGTAAATCTGAGAATGCTTACCTAGAAATAAATAGTTCCTCTACTGTCTTGTTACAGAGAGCTCTTCTGTTAGTAGGAGTACATTTGCTATAAACTTAAATGTTTGTGTCCCCTCAAAATTTGTATGTTGAAATCTAATCCCCAATGTGATGGTATTAGAAGATGCGGCCCATGGGAGGTAATTAGGTCATGAGGGTGGAAGCCTTATGAATAGGATTAGTGCCCTAATTTAAAGTACACACACACACACACACACACACACACACACCATGTTTATAGCACACGCACAAGTCCTTTCTCCACCATGTGCAGATACAATGAGCAGACAGCCACCTGCAAAGCAGGATGGAGCTGTCACCAGATACCAGATTTCCCAGGGCCTTGCACATGGACTTCTGGTCTCTAAAACAGTGAAAAATAAAATTCTATTATACAAGCGACCTAAGCTATAAAATTTTGTTACAGAAGCCTGAGCTCACTGAGGAGTTCATTTCCCAGATATATGTGGCACATACATTTAGGTATTTTAAACCTGTACAGACAAATTTTATTCTTGGAATTCCTTCAAAATGCAGCTGGAATTTTAAGTAAAATGAATGGTCATGCAGGAATATAGAGTTTGAAATAAAACATGAGGTAAGTTTCTGTTCATTTCTTTTTTCAAAATAAGACTCGCAAGATAATTTCCGAGAGGATATTTGAAGAGGATTAAAACTTGGGTTTATTTGTTTAAAAAAATAAGTGAATGAATAGTCCCATTACTTGACACTTATACCATGTGTGTAAGACAGGTATGTATTCAAAAAACATAACTAGGCTTTTTCCACACGCAGTAAACTAATTTTCCCTTATTTGTCTACATGTCCTGAAAGTAAATGAACTGCTTCATTAAAGATACCAAAGTTCCCTGCAACCCTGACGGGTGTGGCTCAGTTGGAGTGTCATCCCATGTTGTGAGTTCTGTTCCCAATCAGAGCACATACCTAGGTTGTGCGTTCAATCCCCAGTTGGAAAGCCTGTATGAAAGACAACCAATCAATGTTCCTCTCTCTCTCTCTCCCACTCTCCCCCTTCCTTTCATTCCAAAAGCAGTGAAAAAAAAGTGCCCTCAGGTGAGGATTTTATTTTTAAAATTCCCTGCAAGAATTTGCAGATAGGAGAGTCTCTATCAAAGAGCCCTTTTTTACTTTAATTCTGTTAAATTTTTTTGTTTTAACTCCTTTGTAGGCACCATTAAGGTGTCAAAAGAATAGAAAAAGCTGATTTATATCACTTCCCTTATTTCCTGGGGACCCATCGTTGGCTGTGTATAGAACATAAAATCAGCTACAGCTTTTGCCCACCCAACTCATAATCTAAACTTGACTAATAGCCTGGATGAAATTGTGGGGAAAGAAGAGGGAAGTCCCAAAGAGAAAAACATGGATGAGACTGAAGATGGCCATAGGACTCTGCCTTAGGGCCATGTGCACAGCCCACAGCCCAGGGTGGGACAACACATTCAGGGGCCAAGCATTACCCTAAGCAGCCTGTAGATGTTACCAGAAAGAAGAGCTTTCTGAAAGAAGAACATGGCTGTTAGTCCTCCTCTGGTCTCTAGGAGGGTGCTGGGCATATAGAAAATGTGGTCAGGCAGGAAAACACACAACACCTTGCCAGGAGTTTGGAGAACCAGGTTCTCGAGCTGGCTTCTCCACAATAAACAGGGTGATCTTAACTTACCAAGGCCCAAGTACCCCCTGTACCCCAGAACTGTGTCTGTAAATGAGGGGAAGTGATGACCCCCAAGGTCCTACTACTACAACTTTGTAAGATTCAAGCTCAGTTCCTTTAGGACATTGTTTCCCTGATTTGACAGACCCTAAGAATCATCTGGGCCCTTTAAAAAAAAATACAGATTGTCCACCTTTACCCCCAGATCTTCAGAGGACAAAGCAGGAAACTAAATCTCTAACAAGTGACCCCAAGTCCCCACTGTCCTAGCCAGCTTAGACCTCATTTCAGAATGAAAAGAAGAAAGCTGTGTGTGTATTCCTATTTCACAAATATGACCAAATAGGAGCATTTTAGCATTAAAAAGCAGGATCATTTTGCTTACTCTTCTTGTTCTATTGAACAAAGTAATGAATCTCTAAATTTGTCCAACGGCTTCATTAAATCTATTTTCATTTTAAATGAGAAAAATATGGTTTGCAAGCATTTTAAATTTGTTTGGCTCTAAAGCAAAAAAATAAAATAAAAATTATTTTCCCAGAAGAAAGGGATGAGGAGGAAGGTATGAAGGAAAGAAAACGGAACTCAATCCTAGGTGCAAAATAACCTTTGTTACCCATGATCCCAGGAATGCCACAATAGACAGTCGGATAACAATCAAGTGGATTGCAGCTGTGCTCCTTCCTGATGCTAAGTGATGGCTCGATTGGTTCTGTGTCAAATGGTGAGGTGTTTCGGACCTCTGCAACACTGACTCACAGGCAGAGCAGGAAGAGGTGGGTCAGGGAACTCCAGCCCAGCTCCAGTGAGTGGTCTGTCCCAGGGTGTGCCGAGGGCTCTGGCTGACCTGAACTCAAACTGGGCCAAAAGCTGTGTCCAGCGAGGACCTGGGTGAAGACTAAAGAGTCATATGATTCCCTAACTTGATATGCCCACTATACCCTTTAAGGTACTGAGAAGGCTTTTGAAAGCAGAGAAAATGAATCTGGATCTCAGGGAGGGAAACATCATGGAGGCACCTCACTAAAAGATCTGTTTTAAGAATGCAATGCCCAGATCTATGGATGACACAAACAATCTTGTTTGTTTTGGAACTCCATGCCTGCAAGTAATCCCAGGTTTTTAATTGGTGTCTGCGATAAACCAGTTTCCGACCATTTACTCCCATTTTGCTTTCTAGCGATTTGAGGAATATTTGGATCATATACTCAGACGGATGGATAAATCAATAGCCAAGAGCCCATTTGAGTGAGCAAAACCCAGGAAACTAGCCTGAGCGTGGAAACGGGCTGAGGATGCAGGCAGTCATCGCCGCGGAGGAACAAGGGACCTCACCGCCCTTGCAGGGTCACCTTCTGGAGGGTGGAGGCTGGACCCCGTGCTGGGTGGCGCTGCTCGGGGGATGCCTAGGGGGGCATTGACAGTTGCAGCTGAGAAAGCTGTCCGCTGATGCAGGGAGTATTCCTATAGAAACATTTGAGCCTGTTTGTTAAACGTAATAAATCCTCTCTTGTGTGAGTGGTTTGCCTTGGGCAAAGCTTTAAAGAGGGAAAGTCAACACGTTCCATCCATGGAGAAGAAAAAAGTGGCCAAACGAGGGTGGCAGACACTAGATGAGGGGAGGACCCCCGCACCCTGAATGAAGACCCTTAGGCCCCAGAGTGATACCGAATGACAAATTCAAGCCAGGCTGTAAGAGCCACGCAGCGTGTTCGATCTCCATCTACGTTCAGTTGAGGGCAAGACTCGGGTCCAAGAAACACACACACGAAAGAAGTGCAGTCATAGAAACATGACCACAATTGGTTTATGGACTGAATTGAAGCAACGCGCTGGGGCCCAGGAACACGCACAGGCCAGGACAGAAGTGACCAGCAGATGGCGCCATACACGTAGCTTTTTTTTTAGCGCCACTGGGTGAGGTTTGGCCGCTGGACCTGGTTGTTGAAAGTGTCAATACAGCTGGCAATCGCTGGGGAGGAACAAATGGGAGACCTTCCATGCACTGAGGCTTGTCGCCTACTTTGCAACCTTATTCTAGGTATTTCCAAGGCCAGATCTGATTGAACACTATTCAAGTAGCAGTATGGCCAAGGGAGACAATTCTACAACTGATCACATAGAAAATAATTTATTTCCCACAAGGAAGCCATTGTTTATTGTTCAATTTCACCCCACATCATCATCAATATCTTTACAAATGAATAAGGGTGGTGAGATTTGGGTCATAGGGTTATTAAATATCTGACATTCAAAATTATCAGTGATAAAGATAATAAGCCAAAACTAGACAATTTGGTGCTCCAAAGAATTTCTATGCAATAACAGTATGGGACATTCATTGTCACTGGTATATATACAAATGTAGTTGTTCTTGTACCATTATGTATAAACTCAAATGAGGAATTCTAGAGTTTCTACCAATTGTAAATGGTATGTATAAGATCTAAGACCCACAAATGGATGATGTCAAAGCACTTCTTTTTTTTTTTTTCCCAGTCATTACACCTCATTTCCAATTATTGGGGAATTAGATTCACTGCCTTCAAACCACTTCTCAACATGCCCAGAAGTATACAGCTCTTATCCCCTTAGTTCCAGCCTATTTCCTCAGTCTCCTGCAACCACTTTGCATTAACATTTCTGGAGGCTTGATTCCTGGCTTCAACCTGAATGCAAATTCCCTCCTACAGGATCACTGGAGAGAACTGGCTTCCTGGAGATCATCTCTCCCAGAAAGACATGGCCAGGAGATGCCGCAGCTCTGCGACCCAGGACTAAGCAGTGAGGTCTGCAGCGTACACAGAGCAAGGGGAAAGTCAAGGGCTGTCTTCAAATGTCTGCTAAAACTATCTGCAAGACTTATCTCAAAAAAGGGCTTCTATCTAGGATATATAAAGACCCTCTCAAAAGGCTACATGCTATGCGATTCCATTTATAAGATCATCTGGAATAGGCAAAATTACAGGACAAAAAAAACAAAAAACAAAAACAAAAACCAGATCCTGGTTCCAGGGGCTGGGGCTGGTGCACAGGGGCAGCGTGAGGAGACATCTGAAGTGAAGTAACTGTTCTTTATGTTGATTGCCAGGGTGGCTAGGTAAATGCATTGGTGTAAGTGTCTGATTGGTTAGGTTTGAAGTGGGACCTGACAATTTTCATTCCTAGTATGCTCCCAGGAGACACGGATGCCCATAGTCTGAGGAACATACTTTGAGAATCACTGTCCTACTGATTGCAAGAGTCAGACAAGATCATACATGTAAAACTGTTTCACGAGGTGCAAATTACTATATTCGTGTAGGGATTCTTTCCTTTCATGTTATGCTTAGACTGAATCCTTTAAAAAGGCTCCTTTGTCTTCCTAACTAGAACTTGAAAACCTGTGTGTTGTACTTCTCTTCTGATGCTGCCAGTAGTCTAAGATTGAAGTCATTTTTATTCTGTTTGTATTATACACCAACTAGACTTCACTGAGATCATCAAGAATGTTCGATATCCCGCAGTGCACAGCAGACTATCTCATCCGCAATGGGGATTCTGGCCAATAAGTTCTGAAACTGAGCTGAGCATTCCTTATTAAAAGAATACTTCTTAGCCTTTTGCTGGTTGTAATAAAAATACAGTGGAAAGACAAAGCACAATATATTATTCTCCTGAAATGTATGCCAAAGATCACATTGGAACTGATGCTCTCTTGTCTATCTGAACAAATTATGGATGTTCAACAAATTGTATATTGTACTTATATAAGTGTTAGTTGCTAAATATAGAGTTTATGGGCATACTTTTTTTAAGGTTGGATATAAGTTTTGACCAAATATGTAAATCTTCCAAGGATGACCTTTATTCCATGAGTGAGTCTATTTTCAAGTTCATTTCCTCTTCTCAGACTAGAGTCTGATACAGGTTGAGAACAGTAGCTTTGCCTCTATACCAAAAGAGCCAGATCTCTACACAAATACACACAAGGCATCTGGGTGTGGTCTAAGAGGCCGTGCCTGCCCACTGTGAAGAAACCGGACATGCCCCCCTTGGAGGAGAACAAATGGAGCACTGATGTGAAGCTGTAAGTGGCTACTAAGCATTAAAACGTTAAGTCATCCATTGTTCTTTGCATTTGAACAGCAATGGCTCCCTTGTTCAAGGCAAGACTCTGAGCCCTAATTATGGAAATGCAGCACCAATGACCCCATGGCATTTTATGTTAAGGGATGGAAAGGCTTGTCAATGCCCTGAAATGATATCCTTGTTGACAGTTCCTTATTTTGCCCCCACATAAAGCCAAACTCTATAGGGACTGGCAAAATGAAAAAATAAAATTCTGAAATGAACCTTGACTCATTCATGTCTTATTTGGTTGATACAGCAGTCCCCGTTATCCACTGGAGATATGTGCCCAGACCCCCGGTGGATGCTGGAAATCACAGATAGTACCAACCCCATGCACACTGTTTTTCCTCTACACACAACCTTTCCACTTAAAGGAAGCACTGTACTGCTTCCCTCTGGCAATTCCAAGTTGCCAGCATCACTAGTCTTGTGCTTTGGGGCCACTGTAAGCAGTATAGTGTGACTTAAACACAGGCACCGCAATACTGTGACAGTCTGATAACACAGATGGCTAGCTACTAAGTGACTAATGGGTGGGGATGTCTGTAATGTGGAGATGCTGGACAAAGGGGTGATTCACTTCCAGGGTGGGACAGAGTGGGACAGTGAGTGGTTTCATCACATAACTCAGAAGCATGCAACTGAAAGCATAACTTGTTTATTTCTGGAATTTTCCATTTATTAATTTTGGACCACAGTTAAACAGAGGTGAGGGAATGGGTAACAGGGACCATAAAAAATCAAACCGCAGACAAAGGGAGACTATTGTGCTGTCCTTTTGCTGTTACAACATATATTCTGAAGGAGAAAGTCAAAATCTATGCCTGACTTATCTTGAAAGAGAGCTGGGCCCCATCAGTTTATGGACAGTTGAATGTTGGTCATCTAAATCTAAACCATCCCAAAACAGTTGAAAACAACAACGTTTTTGACATGGTTTTGCAATGTGGGCTCAGCAAGGATGGCTGGTCTCCGCTCCTGGCTGTGTAAACTGAGGCGCCTCCACCATCAGGTGCCTGGGAGTCAGCCGAGGCTGCTGGCCAATGGCCCGTCAGCCACCCAAGCTGCCTTCTGAGGCTAACCCATAGCCTGGCCTCAGGGCCCCTGCGGGAGGAACGAGAAGCTTCCAGTCGAGCTAAAGCATCACCTCCAGCATTCTGCTGACTCAGCCATCACAGAACTAGTCCAGATGAAAGGAGAGGAGGAAAAACCTGCCTCTCAATGGGGACAGGGACAAAGAATATGTGGCCATGTTGCACCTGTTTCTGCAGATTTTAACCAAGACTAGACACTAAATTAGGGCAGAGGAAACCAAAGTCTTCCCTTAATCTTACAACGAAACAAGGCTTGACTTCAGTGCTTCTCAGGGCGTGTGATCCCCAGACCAGCAGCATCACCCAAAAGCTTGTTAGAAATGCAAATTCTCGGGCCCCACCCCAGCCTTCCCGAAAGAGAAAGGCTGCTCTACACGAATGCTGACAATATTTTTTTCCTGGTACTGAATCTTGCTGAACCAATTGTATAAGATAAATACGAATTTAGTTGTAGTAAACAGCTATGTTTACTTAGAAGGCAGAGAAATAAATGACATTGAGGATCTGGGTTTACTTAAAGCAATAAAAATTGTTTACATATGATTTAACATTATTTATCAGGGTTTCTACATAATAGATTTGTATCTCAATGGTAGTTCATCTTTAGGAAAGATGTTTTTAGCATCACGTGGATTTTACTTATTATGCGCTAACTGTCTTATTAAATTCCAATTAAATCCATATGTGACAGCATTAATTTAAAGTGCTACCAGAAAGACTGATTACAAAATAAATTACTGCGTGAAGCCCTCCCATTATTCAAAGAAAGATGGCAGCCAGCACTTGTTGGTACCCGAAGAAAAGCAATTAAAACGTTACACAGTCACCAAGCAGTCTGTAAACAGCCTTTCAGATGGTATCTATGATTGTGTCTGCTTAAAGAAAGGCAAGAAAAATAGACCAATTCTGATTAAAGCAATACTTATAATAATAATAATTTTCTATTAACATTCGTAGTGACATGTATTATGTAGATTTCTCTACGCACACACAGGCGGACATATTTGCATGCTACCCCGAGCATGACTATGGGGAGGAGACAGAAAAACTACAGAGAGCTAACCCTGAGGGAAATTATTGCTAACCCTGAGCCATTCCTTGGAAGGTTCAACAGCCATGAAAATTGAACACCTGAGAGACTCTCCCAGCAGCGCTGCCCTGTGAGATTTTAATGGATAAAGGAGGTACTTGGTCCATAAATGGACCAAGAACATGTTCAGTTATGTTCATTGGGCGCTTCTCAAGAGAAAGTGTTCAATGCATTTGAGAAATGTTTCATCCAAAAAAAGGTTGATATATTTTTTTAAGTTGGCTCTTAATAGACAAGTCATTATTCCATCTGATACACCATCCCTCTTCCTGGGAGCATGAGGTGTATTTGCTGTAGTTTAGTGTGATCTAATTAAATAAAATTCCTCTGGTCTCCCTAGAGTCCTCCTTAGGGAACCTATCTGGCACCTCCCGCTAAGAGTGTATGTAGTATTTGGCCCCCTGAATAGCAGAACTCAGGCCTCACTCAGAGCCAGGCCTCCCTTCCATGAAGCATGGCAAGGAGCTCTCAATACCTATCTTGCTCCAAACACTGGTCCAGGCTACACACAGATACTCAAAGGAAATGAGACCTGAAAGGAGATGTCACTTGAAAAAGTGCCTCTAATTAGCCAAGGATTATAGAAGCCATGAAGCACTGACTGCCTCAACTTGTGTTTCTCACTTTTGCCAATAAATGTTTCTGTGCTTATTCTAACCGTTTTTGTTGGGTTTTTTTTCCTGCTCTTCTCTTGAAGGAGGACATGATTCTGGGCTCTGCATTCCTTCCTGTTGAAACCTCTCTAAGATCTTATTTCATAGGCTACCAGTTATTCCTCATCACCAGTAATGAGATCCCCTACGGCTCAGCTCCAGCACCCTAAATCCCCAGGAAGGAAGAAGAAGAGGCAGTGGCAGGAAAGTGAGGGATTCTGGGAGAGGCCAGGACAGCTCAAGAAGCCTGGTGGCACCTGGGAAGATGAAAACACATTATAGGACCTGGAAGCACCAACGGTATGGGGCAGCCGCAAGTGGCCTGGCATCTTAGGGGACCTCAGGTCCCAGCTCTGCAGCTCGCCGGCTCTGACCCTGAGTAAGCAACTCAACCTCTCTACACATCTGCTTCTTCTGCTGGAAAATGGAGCTAATGATCCTTCCCTCCCTTATATTGTAAAGTTTGAGTGGGATATATATGCACTGCGCCTTATAAAATGCCTAGTGGGGCCTTTGTAGTGTCGTGTGTCCCTAACACAACCATATGGATAACGGTCCCAGAATACTGAGGGAGGAAACCGCTGCTCCTCCAGAGGCAACACCTGAAAGGTAGCAGCAAGGCTGCAAGCATGTGATGCAGCCAACCCTCTCCCACCTCCTTCCCTCACATTCATCTTGGAGGCTTACGGCTACCCGTCATCGGTTCCACCCTGGGAAAGGCTAGGGGTGTGCCCTTCAGTTATTTCAGTCTTTGTTTTTATTTCAGGATGTCCGCTGTAAATTGCATCTGAGAGACGGAGCGACCTCAAGGCTAACAAATTAGGGATCTCTGAGGAGTGAGGGTGAGATTTGCCATTCTCCCTCTTCCGTTTGAAGCCATACCCCCTGCAGGCCTCCTGCCTGGTCTGAAAAGCCACAGACATATGTTTCTGGTACATAATACAGTATAGGGAACAATAATGTCACATGATTCTTAACCAGCAGCTGCCTAACTGAGAGTCGTTATAGTTACTTGGTGCATAAAGCCAAGCATGTGTCTTTTCCTAGGGGGGAGACTGAGGTAAGAAGGCAGGCAGAGCCTGCAGAACAATAAATGAAGCTGTCGTTGACTTTGCATTTGTAAGCTGTGATCGCAATTTCAGTCACATTTGCATACTTGCCTGGAGAAACCCTGGGACGTTCAAAGATGGCCCTGGGAGTTCATTGGCATAATCCTGAATTTCAGGAGGGGCCTATGGGAGGGAGTGGGGTTTAGTCACAGTTTCTATTCAGGCTAAGAGTCCCCTTTGGAATTCAGGCTTATGTGTTATATACAGTTTGCAACTTCCACTTAGTCAACATGAAAATTTTACATGCTATTTCTTATGAAATCATCAGCCTGGCCTTCTTATGTGTAAGGCTAACTCACTTGACCTTGGCAGGCTAGGGCAAGGAATGTCATTGCCAAAGTGGATTCTTCTAACCCACCGCGACTCAGCCTGGGCCTTCCATTGGAACCACTTGGTTAGGGAGCTTCTCAAAGGACTGATGCCTGGGTCGGTGAGTGGGTGATTCAGCTGGTCTGGCACTACAGAAGTCAGTGACGGTTCCGAGCTGAAAGAAAGGGCAGGTCTTTCCACCACGTGTTCTTCCTGCCACTCCGCACCTGCTTCAGAGTCACAGACTCGAGTTCTCCAAGGGTTAGGGGAGACTCCTTTCCCAGGTGCGTGCGTATGCGTGTTCCCATCTGAAAAGAGGCCCCTCTGCCCAGAGTGGTGCCCCTGCCTCAGTCTGCACTCACTCACCGCCTGCAACAGAAGTTAGGAATGCGGGTCCCCTGACTGGGAAGTCTGGGAGCTGAGAATGACCGCCTGGCCTTGGTCCTCCTGTGCTCCTCCGAGGCACCTGCCACGCCTGCAGGCAGAGAGGATTCTCTCCTTCTCTGGCATGTGGCAGGTGTCGGCCAGAGACAAGGGGAGGAAAGTTGAATTCAGAGAAGGGTTAACAGGTTCTTTAGCTGCATGCTGAGTCATGCCTTCCAGTAGAGCTTTCATCACAGGAAAACCTGTTCTGATCTCCACTGCCTATAACTCCAGAGTATGGCTCTATTACAACAGGTTCCAAGCGTGGTTAGGAAAATAGGGCATTATTGATCGGTTCCCCCAAACTCTATACATCTTACAGCTGAATCAAATCTTAAGTTATTTGGTTTACTTCTTTTACAGATAAAGCATTTGAGTATCAGGTTTTGTTACCTGACAAACATTACACAGAGCTGGTTAATACATAAGCCAGAGGGTCTCCTGAGTTCCCAGGCAGGGTTCCTTTTGTGTACTGAATCAGTTTGTCCAGGGTGACTCAAGAAGGAGAGACTAAGGTCATGCTTGGAGTAGCCCACACAGGGGACCATAATAAAATGAGGAAACAAATTTTGGAAATGAATTGATACAAGATGATTCCTTATAAACCATCAAAGCAATCACTGTGGGGAAGGGAAATCATACTTTTTTTTTACCATTCCTAACCTTCAGTATAGTTCTTATTTTGAGTTACACATAGGAATATTGGTTTAGTTTTGCTGCACTAGGAATCCTACAATAACTCACATTTATTTCTGGCCCACATTTATCATTGGAAACTACAGGTCATTGGCTGTGGTTCCACCCAGCCCTGCTCCCCAGGTCTTCTCTTTCTGGGGTCAAGGCTGAAGAAGCAGCCCCTACTGGGACACACTTTGCTTATGGAAGAGGATAAAGGTCAAAAGAACTGATGGAATTTACGGTGCCTCTTGGAATTTCTGTTCACACAGGCACAGGGCACTCTGCCCACATTCCACTGGCTAAAGCATGTCACATGGCCAAGCAAAGAAGAGAAGTAAACTGCACCCATAGGAAGACTACAAGTCCTGTGGCCATGCATGGACCTGTTTATCCTTTTACAGAGAAGAAGGGAGAAAATATTTGGGAACAATAATATAATCAACCATGTAGTATATTTTGATGTACATAGTCTATAAAAGTTTTAAGCTGGTCCTGTCATTGAAGTGAGACACTATCATCTTTGCTTCACTCAAAAAGATCCTCCCTGGGCATAGGACGGGAGTAGAGGGGGTTGGAGTGCAAGGGATCAGGGGGAGAAGCAGATGGAGGGGGGCAGCTCTACCAAGATGCTTTGCATGGGACCCCTCCTCCTTGCAGGTTCTTCATTTAGGCGGGGTGGGCACCAGGGTATGCAATGGCACAGATAAAATAAAACAGGATAATCCACAATTCATTTAGATTTGGCTACTTAGTAATGCGTCATGTAGGATTTGCAACCAGCCAAGTTCCTTCCTCATTACACTTGGCTGAGATCAGTAGGAAGATAGGTGTGTGTCCCCCAAGCATGCCGCAGCTGACAGGGGACAAGGCAGTGCAAAGGACCCTGGGTGGAAGGCAGCTGAGAAAGATGAGGTAGACCCATCAAAGTGAATAGGTCACATACAGACAACTGAGTCACCTCTTTTCCCCAGCTGACTTTTAAACCTCACCCAGGGACTGAGGGACAGCGAATCTCGTGACACCATTCATTTCCTTCTCCATTTATTGATTCTGCTGCAGCCTCAGCTCTGTCTCCCAGGAAGCAAAGTCAGGATTGGCCAGGAGGCGCCTCAGACAAATTACAGCCTGCAGTGGGCTGCAGCCCAGTTCATGGATTTTTTTTTAACTCACTCATGTATTAAGGAATGATTGAGGACCTATTGGTTACACATGTGCAGATACCACAGAGGGAGCGGAAAGTATTAAGGAGACATCCCCGATGATTGCTAGTGGTGACAACAGTTTACAATGTTAAAGCACTTTGAATATTTTCACGTGCTTTAGACCAGGTTGCCAGGGCTGTAGGAACAGAGGCTACTGTGGCCCAGAAGGTGGAAGAAGCCTCCTCCATTATCTCTTTTTCCTCAGAGACATTGGGCATACTTTGGAGCTTCGAATGAAAAGTGCCCAGGCCTGGGGTGGTGCTGCGTCTAGGAGGTTGTGTCTGTGGGCTTACAAGCCTGGGAGCCCGGACTCAGGTGAAATGGTTCATCTATTGTACCAGGAAGAATCTAACAGGAAAAAATGCCAATTCTTCTCTCCAGACATTATTTTTGCATTATCTTACTTTGTAGAAAACTATTTCTAGAGAGGCAGGGTGGCTTAGTTGTTAAAAGCTCAAATCCTCACAACACCATGTGAGTACAAATCCTAGCTTCTCTGCTCAGTGGCTGTGTGACCTTGTGAAAGTTATCTTACTTTTGTGTAATTCAGTTTCCCCATCTAAAACTAGGGATGTTATACAAATGAAAAGCATTCTGTTTTTAAAAGGAATAATACCATTTAAATTAGTAAATGCCAAATGAAATACTGAGATATAAACCTTAAAAATATGTACAAGATCAACATGAGAAAAAAACGCAAACTTCTGATGAACAAAATCAAAGAAGAACTAAACAAATTCTGAGATATTCTGTGTTCATTGATAGGAAGATTCAGTATTTCCAACTTGACCTTATAGATTCAAAGCCATTCCTATCAAAGCCCCAGTGAGTATTTCATGAATATCAAAAACTGATTCTAAAGTTTATATGGACCTGGCTGGTGGCACCGGCCTGCAAACCCAAAGGTCGCTGGTTCGGTTCCCCAGCCAGGGCACATAACCCTGTTGCAAGCCAAGTCTTCAGCCAGGTCCATGGCTGGAGGCAAGTGAAAGGCAACCATACATTGATGTCTCACTCCCTCTGCCTCTCTCCCTTCCCCTTACTCTAAAAATAATAAATAAAATATTTTTAATTAATTAATTAATTAAAGTTTATATGGAGAGACAAAAAGACCAGAAAAGCCAACACAATAATGAAAGGGAAGAACAAAGTTGGAGGACTGACACTGCCTGGCTTCAAGACTTACTATCAATCTATAGTGATTACTTTAGTGTTTACTACTCTAGTGATTAATTGAGACAGTATGGTATTGGTGAACAACAGGGCAAATATATCAATTTGCCCTGGAACAGAATATCAATGGAACAGAATAGAGGGCCCAGAAATAAGCCCACTCAAATGCAGTCAACTGATCTTTGACAAAGGAACAAAGGCAACACAATGAAGCAAAGGTAGTCTTTCCACATAGGGTGTTTGAACAACTGGATTTCCTCATGACAAGAAAATGAATCTAGACAGACCTTACTCTCTTCCCAAAAGTTAACTCAAAATGTATCATAGATCTATAATAATATAAAACTCCCAGAAGAAAACCTAAATGATCTTAGTGGCCTATGGTGATGCCTTTTTAAATACAACACTGAGGCACAGTTAAGGGGAAAAAATTAATAAGCGGGACTTCATTAAAATGAAGTTCCTGCTCTATGGAAGACAATTTCAAGAAAATGAGAAGACAAGCCACTGACTAGGAGCACATAACTACAAAAGACTCTCCTGTACTGGATATTCATAATATTCAAAGAACCCTTAAAATTCAACAATAAGAAAACAAGCAATCCTACTTAAAAATGGGCAAATAAACAGATGAAAAGATGCCCACCTCGTATGTCATCAGGGAAATGCACATAAAAATGATTCTCTGATTTGAGGTCAGGCCGCAGCTAGGACAGTATCCTGAGGTCACTTCTTCAAGGTATTTGCTGTTTGTATACATATATGGTTGTGACAACTCTAACTACCTAGAGAGGATTTTCTTGTCAACAGCTAAGAACACCGATAGATACAGAAAGCACATCCTTTGTACTTCATTTTTCAGATAAAGAGGTATTAGCATGTTGATGAGTTTGTGTCAGAAAAGGCCAAACAAACTCCAGATGAAAATGGGCAGAAAATGAGCAGTACTTGGAAAGGTCATGCAGTATTTAAAACATGAAACTGAATGAAATAACCTCACTGCAGGTGCTGACCCAGCAATGGGGAAATAAGCAGAGCCCGTCATGAAAGGGAAAAGAACCTGTAGATAAGCACTGTCTCCTTTTTTTCCTTTTTTACAAATTAATTTTATTTCTCATCCAAACATCAGTGACATGCATAATAAAAATTAATTCACTTTTGTATTCTACCAAATTTCAGTAATATAAAAATTATAGCTTGACATGTACTTTAAGTTTTTTTTTTTTTATTATGAAGATGAATCTGTCAAGGTAGGAGAATAGACTATTCTCCTTGGTAGCTTGCTTTCTTTTTTTAAAATAACTGTATGCCTAGCATGTGGGCTCTCCCATTTACTGCTGTCCTGGGTCCTGCAAATGGTCAGGTGAGTCTGGGATCGAGGCCTGGGGTTGCGAGTTCAAGGATTAAATGTACATTCTCTCAAGTATGCAAGTTCATTGTACAGCTAAAAGATAATCACTAACCAGTGGGAATCAAGAGACCTGGCAGTACGCACTGTATGCTGGCTGATACCGTTTTTCCCACAGGATATGAGTTAATTCTGACACTGTTATACCTGTGTACAGGAACTGAACAATTAAGTCGATGAATGACAGATGGTGGGAGACAGGTTTCTCCTTGTCAGGGAGAGAGATTACAGATAAGAAAGGGAGAAGTCTAGAATGATCCATGTGGTTCATTGATTAAGTTGGAGGCATCAGTATAAACTCATGTTTAGCTTAATAAAGATACAGAGGGTTAAATATATAAATACTTATAAATAGGTGTATAGACACAGGCCCGGAAAGGTAAAACCATTGGCTCAAGGTCACAGACTAAGTTAGGACAGCTTGCACTATAATTAGGCTAACACAACACACCCAGAAAGTTGAAACATCCTAAGTATCATTAGAAGCTTATGATTTTCTGAATCAAATTCTCAAGCTCCAAGATGTCCTTCTAACTAAACAGAGGTGAATGCAAACAAATCATCCTTGTCGGCCTAAGAAATACAGAGGTCTCCTCTAGAGTGTGAAATACAAACTTGCTTTCTTCACGCTTGCAGATGAGGTGGAAATATTGGTGGAAGACTTTTCCAGTTCATTAACTGACTTCCAGAGCAAGGAAGATTTGTGGCTTGCTTAAGGGACCGTTAGGCAGGGGTATGACAAAGGTGCCAATAGGTTTAACTTTTTAGCATCAGGCCATGTCAACAGACCGGGAAGTCACCAGTACCCAAAAATAGACTTGTCAGCCACCCTCAGAGTGGATTTCTTTGAGTCTTCAAATAAAATGAAAATCTAGAAGGTTGTAGGTGTAGAATATTTCTATATGCTTTCTGGTGGTTTCCATTTTAAAATCAATCTGTATAAGCCATGCCTGAAGAACCTACGTTGTTAGTATTAGATACTATAAATTGAGTATTGCAGCCATCATCCCCCTGTTCTTAGTTCTTTCTATTTCTAATTAGCATTTCATGTGTGCCAGAGTGAAGAACAAATGGTGAACTAAAATTGAGGCAGAAAAGAAAATTCAACATCTTTATTCAATGACCAAGCAAAGTGTTATTTTGGTTTCAATGAATTGCTTGGTATTCTGCCCATGGTAGGTTGTTTTTCCCAAAATAAATTTCAAAAGAATTGACTGATTTGGAACAAATTTATAACCCTGATGGGCATTAAAAAAACCAAACACACCTCTGGAATTTGATTTTGGAGTCAGTCATTTCATAGTGAAAAGACATGGTGACTGGAATTTTTCAAATGGATTCATCTTTGTAATCGTACTGAATGAAGTTCTAGGTGACAGAGGAGTTTGGGCTACTGCATGACTTCTGTTGACAACGTTGGCTGTTTATTTGGGTGAAATAAGAAGTCTGTGTGTCCATTCAAGTAACCAGTGCTTAATATCAAATAAAACTGTGTTTGATTTACTCAGAAGTAAATTAGGAGAGCTTGCATTTCACTGAAGGGATAGAGACAGTTAATTTAATATTTCTCCTTGCTGAAAAATGCCACCAAGGCACATGCTGTCATTTATAGGAACAATGATCCTTTACAATGGAACTAAAAACAGAAATCTAATTCATGAATATGCTCTTACTTATTCCTTCCTGCTGTGGGCATTATTAATCCTTTCCAGCCCTTGAGGATATTGAGAAAGAATATTATGTCCATGTACGTGAGTGGGGTGTGTGTGTGTGTGTGTGTGTGTGTGTGCATGCTTATGTAGTCAATAGAATGTAACTCCACCCATTCTTTTTTACTAAACATCAAATAATAGCACCTATTGTTTAGCAAATAAGTATGGCACATGCTTTGAAAATTTTAATCTAAAGGGGATGGATGTAATACAACAATAAAATTAAATTTAAAAATTTTTTAACCTAGAGCTAAGACTTATTACCAAGATTACTACTGAAATACTATTTGTAGATTACTAACATAATTAATCTTTCAGTGAATAATATGCAATGTATTATGGCAATCTTCTGAGACCATAAATATGTTGTCAGTTGCCAATTATTAGATAGATATTAATTTGGGATTCAAATTGGTATATAGGATGCTTATGTTACTTAGAATTATATAGTGTGTGTATATATATGTGTGTGTGTGTCACATATATATGTCATATACTGTATGTCATATGCCATTGATACTGAGTTGCATTTCAAAAATATTTTACATATATTCTTATGATCAATGGTAGATCTGTTAACCTGGAAGCAGTTGTAATATAGTTGTCATTGCCTTCTTATTCATGAACTTGGTCATGAATATTCTATTACTATTACTTCAATTATGAATAATTAACTTAGGCCTGAAATAAAAGGCAGTATAGTCCAAAACCATAGAGGCTAGATAGAACTTTTTCTTTAATTTTTATGTGGTCCAATTAACCAAACTTTTTAAGCAATTCATGAGTATTGAGAAAATCACAATGAAAAAGATTTAAAATGTTTCTATATTTTATTATGTGTTTTTGTGGTTTTATTTCTTACCCTTAAAACTTTGATCTGTTTGCAGTTTATCTTGATTTTCTATCATTTTTCCCACTACTCTAAATTTGCCCATATTCATTTTAAGCAATTTTCAGGCTTTCAATTACTTTCCTTTAATCCATTCATCAATCATGCACTGGTATCTCAGTGTTTTAATCATTGGAACTTAATGTTTTAATATATAGTAAAAGTACTTATACTTCATTTATCCTTTTTCAGAGCTTTTCCAACTATGCTTGTTTTTTAGTTTCCCATATGAACTTTAAAATACCTTATCTGTTTCCAAAAAATCTTTTGCAATGTTGATTGTATTCAATTTAAACGTGAGAGAATTAATATTTTATAATGTTGATTCTACCTATACAAAGACGTGACTGTGTCAAAGATGGTTAGCTGTTTACCAGGGTAGTTCCAAAGGGGCTACTAGGATGAGGCTGCCCAGTTAGGGACTATGTTTTCCACCCATCCTTACATGTAGGTTGCCACATGAAGGTGAGCAGACAGAAACCAATGGATGGTGAAAAACTTTGTTGTGTTACTTCCAGACCAACGTATTCACAAAGAGTGGTTTTTGCCAAAAGCTCCTTCCCCTTCTGTAAGCTGGTAGGAAATCAACAAGACGGAAGGAGCTTGGGTCCCTAAATTGCCTATGGATGACCACCTTCCAAAATACACACCTGCCTCAAGCTGAGCAAGAAATCAGTTTTAATGTACTTAACTTTTTACAGGTTTACTTAAGTGTGGCACCATAGTACTTTGACATGGAAATACTATAGCAGAATTGGAGACCTGCTTAATTTTTAATTATTTTTATATGCTTTGATCTTTTTGCTTGGATGCCCAGAAAGTGTTTTAAAATCTTTACATTTAGCAAGTTTATTTGACTGTCTCAGTATTGACCATTCTAGATCAATGCTTCTTACCACACTGTGTGAACATTTAATACAGGTGTTGTCTTTTTTATTTTAATAAAATTTCATTAAGTTACATGTTTTAAATATTTTTCTTTTCCATATTTTATTTTCCTCTTCTGAGACTCAATTTTGCAAATGTTTAATCTCCTTTGTCATTCCTGTCTAATTACAATTGTCTATCTAAACTGCATCTATTTTTCACCGTTTAAAAAATTGTTATCCTCATTGTTTTTAAAGATAGGGGAAGGTGGGAAGAAAGAGAGGGAGAGAGAACATTGATTTGAGAAACATTGATTTGTTGCCTATGGCATGCACCCCAACTAGGAACCAAACCCACAACCTAAGCATGCGCCCTGATCAAAGATCAAACCTGTGACCTTTCAGTTTACAAGATGATGCTCCAACCAACTGAGCTACACCAGTCAGAGCTAAACCTACATCTATATATTTTTATTTATTTATATGAGATTTTATTTCTTTTTAGAGAGCAGAGAAAGGAGGGAGAGAAACAGTGTGGTTGCCTCTGGCATGCCCACAACTGGGGACCTGGCCCATACCCAGGCATGTACCCTGGCCAGGAACTGAACCGATGACCCTTTGGTTTGCAGGCTGGCACTCAATCCACTGAGCCATACCAGCCAGGGCTGCATCTATACTTTGGAGTGGCATTCATTTTTATGATTTCTCTCCTTTCTTTCTCTTTGTCCACAATTGTATTTTCCATGGAGTATTTTCTCCACCGATTAGACTACTTATAATTTTGTCTTCAATTCTGTGATGACTATTTGTTTTCTACTTCTCTCCTGAGTTCTGACCCTTCAGGTTTAATCTTGTCTTATTACTTAGCCATCTCTTCTCTCCAAGTTTTTGTATTTTTTATTGTTGTTAAATTGTTTATCTGTAGAGATGATTGCTTCATGGGGGATCCGTGTGTGTATGTATGTGTGTGTGTGTGTGTGTGTGTGTGTGTGTGTGTGTTTATAGTGAAATATTTGGTTAAAATTTTCTTCTACTTTGTGAAAACATTTTTCTGGTAAATGTCCTTTATTTGTTAATAAAATTTGAAACTCTTTTGCTTCTTTTATTCTTAAATTAGCTTTGTATTGATTTGGCACTTGCTCATCTTTTTCTTAGTCATTACCGAGTCCCAGGCCAGCTCTCTGCAGGAAGTGCCTGCGTTGAGGGAAGGATGAGCTTTCTGGGAAGGGGGCAGCCTAGCAGGCATTTACAACACAACCCATGATGCCACAGAGAAGACACATTCTGCGAGAGCAGCAAGTGGTACAATTCTTTATGAAGCCCCATCCCTGACTCCCTCTACCATACTCATTCCGTGACACCTTCCCCTGACATCTCCAATTAACCGCACCATTACTGCAAACAAAGGCTACAGTTTCTGCACTCAGGAGTGCATCTCTCCCCTTCAGAGAATATGGGTGCTTTCTACAATCTCCTCCTTGCCACTTCTTGCATCATTTCTCTGTTCTAACCTACTTTTGGTGAATCTTAACACATGTTATACATCATTTTTTTTATATTGCATTATTCCATTACCACTTAGTTCCCTCATATCGTTCCCCCACAGTCACCACACTGTTGTCCATGTCCATGAGTCCTTTTTTGTTTTTGCTCCACCCTCTACCCTACAACCCACCCACCTTCAATAGCTGGCATCCTTCTATCTATGAGTCTGTCTCTATTTTGCTTGTTAGTTCAGAACAACTATGGTACATTTACACAATGGCAAAAGAAGAAGGAGGAGGAGGAGGAAGTGGAAGAGAAGGAGAAGGAAAAGAAGAAGGAAAAAGAGGAGGAGGAGGAGGAGGAGGAGAAGAAGAAGAAGAGGAAGAAGAAGAAGAAGAAGGAGGAGGAGGAGGAGGAGTAGGAGGAGGAGGAGGAGGAGGAGGAAATTTTGAGACAGCATGGATGGGCTAGGAGAGCATTATGCTAAGGGAAATAAGCCAGCCAGCCAGAGAAAGACAAATATCATATGATTTTATATATCTCTTAATTTCACCAAAAATAATTCCCAGAACTTTGTTTATTTAATCTTAATTTTTAAATGTTGATGACTTTGAGAATGATAACAATAAATATTAACACATGAAGCCATATACCTCCCAGCACTGACAGGGCAGCCTTCCAAGCAGAGTCTTCCATTCTCTGTCTCATATGTTGCTGGTAGGTGCTCATCATTTGAAACACAGGTCTTTTAAAAGATCGATCTATCCATCTACTCAAAAGTATACAGTAACTGCCTTAACCTGCCATGCAAGGCCTGCTGACATGTGGTCCTAACCTAAACCTTCAACATCCTTTCTCACTAACCCACTTCCATACCCTGTTCCGCCTTTTCTTTCCAACCTCTTTATCTTGTGCCTGTCTCTTCCTCCTTCTCCCTCCTTTATCTTTACATGAACTTCTGTCACCACTGAATCCCCAGTGGGAAATAATTTCTGTCTTACTCTTACCTCCTATTAATATTTTTCTGTACTTACCTTCAACACTTTGTCTTTCTCCCTGACATTATAGATGTAATAGTCACATTTCCTGTCTCCCCTCCCAGTGTGAAGGCTGCAGGGCAAGCAGTCCTGCCTGATCTCTCTTGGTTTCTCACAAAATCTTGAGCACAATGAAAATACTCCATAAATGTGTTGAATGAATGAGGTCACTCTCAGTACTTAATAAGAATAGGAATAAAGGCTGCTTTAGAGATTAATAATTATGCTGGGCTTCAAGGACATTATCATACCATGTGGTAGGGAATTGGGAGTTTCCTGTAGTTTGGTCTTTTTTGTAAAACAGAGTTTTTAAAGGAACCATTTCTCATTGGAGGCACCAGCTAACTGAGCCCCAGCTCTCTGTGATTTTGCAGGTCAACAGTATATCTATGCTTCTCCTGCAAGATTGTTCCCTTCTCCTGTGGGTTTGCTCTCTCCCATACTCTCTATTGCCTCAGTCCTTTCATGACCTACCTCCCCTGAAAGCTTCCCCAACCTCCCAGGATGCAGGGCAGAGCAAATCTGTCAGCCTGAAGCTCTTCACAGAGATTACCTTACTCCAATAACACTATAGGAATGACCACATTTCTTATCTTCCCAAGTAGATTGGATTCTTTGGGGATAGTGACAGTATCTTACATCTTTTGTCTTAAATTCTAATAAGTGGATCATATCCAATAATATTATCATGAGGCTTCCAAGAACCTTAGTCAGTTCAGCCCTAGGCTCACTTCCCCAGAGAGGATGGTCATAAAAAACGTCAGTCACAACATCTCACACTCCTACTCCCTCAAACACAAGTCTACCATCATCTTTTCCCCTCTGGCTTTTGACCTTTAGACTCAAGGGTGAGCGAGTTTCAAGGCTGCCGATCCACACCGTGACCACTATGTAATGGGCATGAATACTGAAAGGGTGATTCTGTGCTGGGTTCTAGTAAAGCAAAGTGTGCTGGCTGGCCACAACATGCTGACCTTGGAGAGGAATGGGGACGAGGCAGAGAAAAAGAGAATAAGAAAAACTGGAAAAGAAAAATCATGGCAGGATTTTACCCCAAGAACAGTTGTGGGATGTGTGTGTGTGTGTGTGTGTGTGTGTGTGTGTGCGCGCGCGCAACAGAAAGGACCCTTCCCACTCAAGTTATAATGGTTATTCCCTTACAGTGTTCCTTGCCAAGGTCCCAGTGGGAAAGAATACAATGTGATCGAAGAGAAGACAATATAGAACACCAAACATGAGAATACTTGAAATCAATACATGAATTGAGAAGCCTAGGCCGTGCGATCTTCCGCGGTGACAGGAGAGGAAAACTTTAAAGCAAAAGAAAGAAAAATGAAGCTGGGCTATGAGTGCCACCTGGTGGACAGATCCGCCACTGCACCTGCCTCCTCCAGCGTGAGGGGCCGGGTGGAAAGCGCTCGGGATGTGCCCTGGGGCCCTGTCCCTACCCTGCATCTCACCCATGACACTGTGCCACTTCCTTAGCACACTAGGAATCGCGTAGCTGGTCAAGAGCCTCGGCACAGGTCGCTTGCTGTGAGAAGTGGGTGATGCGAGGCAGCGGCACCCGCAGCCAGTGGTAAGGCAGCGACGTGCGCACACAGCAGCCTGAGGACCCTGCACCTTTGTCCCGCAGAGGGAAAGACTTCACACTCTTCTTCCTGACTTCTTGACCCTTCAGCATTTCCCTTTGCCCTTGAACTTGCCGAAATGAACTTTGTAAATCCTGGCGCGGTGGCTCCAAACGCCACAGTAGGGAGGGTCCACAGGCGACTACTGAAGGCCACAGGCGTCTCGTCCCCTCCCTGTCCTAGCCCGAGGGACTGCGAGGGGCCGGGAGCTGGAACCGCTAGGCCAGGCTGCCAGGGAGGCTGGAACCGCGCTCCCGGCGCCGTCTGTGAAAGCGGTTCGGCGGAGCAGCTGCGGGTGCGACAGGCTCCTTGGCGAGGGAATCAGCGGGGCAGCATTTGTCTTCCTGACAGTCCCCTCCCTGCGAGGCTCTTTGTTCTGGGCTGGCGCCACAGCTGGGGGACAGAGGACTTCCACCCCAGCGCCACCTCAGTGGCTTTGCCCAGGGACTGGCTTTCCTAGGCCTATTGACCGAACGGAGGTCGCAGTCAGGGGGAAGCGCTGGGGTCGCAGGTGCCGCACTGAGCGCAGGAGCTGCCGCCTTCCGCCTGCGGAGCCTGGAACCAGCAGTTATCAGTGCAAAGCGCTTCCGCTAAGGTGAGGCAGACAGACCTGGGTGGGGTCCCGGCGGGGTCCCAACCAACCCTGCCGTCTTGTGCAGCCACTTCATCTCTCTGGCTCTCGTGGTTTTCAGCTATAAAATGGGTATCATAGCACCGTCTTCAGGGAATTATTACAGAACTAACGGACACCAAGAATGCCTATAGCACCAGCAGACTCAATGTGAATTATCTTTACAGTTGTTACTGCTGGAAAACTAAATAATAGCTGTTTAAGTCTGTGTGTGTGTGTCCATTTTTTTTCGGGTTTTTTTGGCACATTCATTACAATAATAAAAGGGGTAGGTCTGGGATGCTGAAACTTCTTTAGGCCGAAATCCTATCGTGGCTTGATTTTGAATTACCTAAAATAATTAGCACAGACTTGCAACGTTTTCACAATTCTTTCTTTTATTACTTTAAAATGTTATCCCTGTAAGCCATAAATATAATGGGGTGTTTCATAAACTGGAAAGTCATTTTGCAACCACTCTTATGTTTTATCCAGATAATGCTGCCTTAGTAAAGAAATTTTGCCATTGATGTATTTCTCATTTTCTAAAAAGCAGACTCTTTTATTCTTAGGAAGAGAAATATTTATTCAGCAGTTAAATGTATTAGTGTTCTGGTTGTGTGTGTGTGTGTGTGTGTGTGTGTTCTCAATTTATTTTCAGAAACAGTACAATGCAGTTGCTGGTGTCCAGTTCTATCCAGCCCTTGGCAACAACTAGTTTATATCCCATCCCTGTAGTTTTGCATTTTCCAGAATACCATAGAAATAGAGTGATATACTATGGATCCTTTTGGGTATGGCCTTTGCATTTATCATCATGCATTTGAGATGTATCAATGCTGTGTGAACATCAATAGTTTATTATTCGTCATTGCTAAGTGTTCATCAGAACTATGTTAAGGGACATGTCTATGAGTTCTCCTGCACCTTCTTTCCTAGCTTGATATACAGGCAAACACACACTGCACCCAAGGGAGATGGATTTACAGGTGAGCCCTATGAGGATCTTCAGGAGCTAGAAACAAAAGGAGCGATCTTTGGCCTCAGAGAAGTCATTGTCCCATTGGCTAGCTAGCACCAAGCCAACTGAATCACCCGAGAAGAGTACCAGGCTTTCTCATGAGTGAAAAGATGAGCGCAATGGCCAAAAATAACATCAGGGTCTGGGAAAGGACAATCATTGGAGTGCAAAGGGAGTTGTCACGGAGGAAGTGAGCGTGGGTGAGCTGTGAAGTAAAAGGAAGCTCCGGACAGATGGAAGGGGGCCAGGAGACCACAGTCTGAGCCTGGATTGGAGAGCAGGACAGGGAACTCCCGCTCAAACCAAGAAAGAAGGAAGCGAGCGTGGCTCCAACAGTTAGTGAGGGGAGACTGGCACTACATGACATGAGGAAAGTGGCCAGAGACCAGATAAGAAGGCCGTGAGGCCACTGGAAAGACCGCAGATCTACAGTAAGTGCAATGAGAACTGCAGGAGGGACACTTCCTAACATGTATTAATAGGACCACTCTGGCTACTGCACTGTGAACATTCTGCAGGAGTCGGGGTAGAAGCAGGGCACCCAGGAGGAGGAATTTTTTGACAATTCAAATGATAAATGTATCAGATATGATAGAGGTAGTGGCCGATAGTCAGAACCTAATACATTTTGAAGGTAGACGCAACTGAATTTGCTGCAATAAGCAACTGGAAGAATAGAATTATCATCACTTTAAGTAGGTAGATTGCAGGAAGCGTCAACTGGGGATGTAAAGGCGTCAACTGGGGATGTAAAGGCAGTAGTTTGGTTTTAGATGCTTTAGGGTGAAGATGCCTCTTAGACTGCCCTATGGAGATGCTCAGCAGAATGTTGGATACATAAATCAGGGAGCAATTAGGGCTGGAGATATAAATTAAGGCATCATTGTGGATGAGCTAGCACGGATGCACATAGGGTGGGTCAGAGAGACAGGGAGTGGGGGGGAAGCCACTAGGAAGTCAGCACTGTAGTCCAAGCAGATGGAGGTCTGGCCTGCAGCAGAAGAGAAAGAGACTCATAAAGATCATTTAAAAGATGACTCTCTGGCCTTGGGGATGAAGACAAACAGTGCTTAAATCTTTGATGATTTCAAAACTGGCATCACCTTACTGGAAAGAATGATTAATGGAGCTTGTTCAATTTTATTGCAGAATTTTTTTTACAACTAATGAAAGCATAGACTTTATATTATCAAAACTAAATTAAGCCCTGGCTGGTAGCACAGTGGATAAGGTGCTGGCCTGTGAACCCAAAGGTCGCTGGTTCGATTCCCCAGCCCAGGCACATAACCAGGTTGCAAGCCAGGTCTCCAGCCAGGTTCTTAGCTGCAGGCAGGTGAAAATCAACCATACATTGATGTTTCTTTCCCTCTCTGCCTCTCTCCCTTCCTCTCTCTCTGGAAATAATAAATAAAATCTTTTTTTTTAATAAATAAAGAAATAAAATTAGCTCAGGGTTTTTTTTCTTCCTTCAGTGGAAAGAACTCAAAACTTTAGATAATTTATCATCAAATGATAGTTTTTGTTTGGCTCCCAGGACCAAAAATCCTACTCCTTTTCCTCACAAACATCTTACCCTGAACAGTCCCAATCAGTAAACAACTTCACATTGTTCCCAAAGAGGGCAGCATGCAGAACTGGAATAAATTTAAATTCAAATGCTCATGTTCACTATCTTGCTTTGATGAAAATAACTTAATTTCTCAGCCCTGATCATGATTCACAAGGCTTCAAAGTTATCACCCTAAATATCAGTGACCTTTGTCCGTCAAGAAGAAAGATGATGGCTGAAGAGTGCTATCCATTGAACCTAGAATCGGCACTAACTATTCTGGGCTGCTTGTTCATATTTTTTTAATATTCCCCTTTCTTTTTGCAAGCCAGTTCTGTTTTTCCAGTCTTCCCTGAGGTGATATATATTCTTCCTACTAGGGTTACTTTCTCCTAATAGATTCCCCTTCTCAAGTTCCTCATCTCAGGAAACAGTCCCCTAACCATCCAGTCACTCACGTTGAGGCCTAGAAACCATCCTCTGTCTCCCCCGTTAGGTCAATTGTGCACCATTTCTGCCAGTCTCCCCCCTCGGTGACTCTTGGGCACCCTCTCCTTTCCATTCCTCATAGCCACCATATTTGCTGAGCCTTCCCCACCTAGGCTGTTATCACCAGATTGTAACTGGCCCCTAATTTTTGTCCCTTGTCTTCTAATCCAGCCTCGCTACCATCTGAGTGGTCATACAAAAGCATGCTGTCTTCTTTAAAATCTGCGGCGATGCCCATCACTTAAAGCAGCATAAGGTGCAAACTCCTCAACCTAGCATGCCTGGAACTGCTGGTTGTGATCCAGTTGTCTTCTTCCTCCTTTTCTCCTGCCAGAACCCCTATCTGCTGCAGACCTGCCAGCGACAGAACTGTTTCCAGGTTCCCTGAGCAGCCTCATTCCCTCTTGCTCTGTGCCTTCAGACAAATGCTTTTTCTGCTTTGGCCACACCATTTTCTTTCCCTACAGCAATCATCATCCTTTACAACCCAACTCAAGCCTCAGTCCCCTTGGCTTATCTCCCCAACCAAACCCCATCAGCATTGAATTGGGAGCTTTTATCCTACCCATTTCCACAATGCTTCCACCTTCCTTCCCCACTAGCCTTCATGCCACTGACTCACAACTGATGGGCTAATGCCCCCGCAACGCATGGGTGTGGGGAGCAGGGGGATACACATGTGCACACAATAGAGACTCAGTCCTTCATTTGTTTTATCCTCTGCACCTAGCTGTCACAGAGTAACATTCACAGAATCTTCATTTAATTAATGACTTAATGAACCAAAAGTTTTAGGTTTATTCAGCTCTGAGGATTTGTGATGTTGTGAGGAGCTGCCTGCATACAGAAATAGATTTCCCTCTTAATCTTTAAGGGAACTGCTTACTTCCCCTCTACAAAAGCCTTTTATTTAAAACTTTACACACAAGAACTTCATGAGAAAAGCCAGAAGCCGTGGCCGAGGTGTGTGAATTCTGAACATCCCTAGTCAGTGGCACACACAGTGGGTTTTATGTCACTTTGGACTCTGGGAACAAATCAACTTCCATAGTCTTTAGGATTCAACATGCTCATAAGTAGTTTGTCAAGAATGTATCAGTACAGAAGCCTTAAAGCGTGAGTGCTTCCCTAACACCCTAACTTACCCCCAGGGACTATTGCAGCACATGGAACACCAGAGCAGAGGAAATGGAGCCAGAGGGTCAAGTTCACTTTGGCGCAGAACTGCCCTACCCACGGCTGAGAAGGAGTTTCCTTCTCAAAGTTTAGAGGGGATTTAATCACCCGTGCAATATGATTTAGAGACTCTGGGAGAGCCACCTTGCCCCCCAAATGTCTCCCCACCAACAGCCACAATTCTTGATCTCCATCAACAGAAATATCTTAATTGGGCTCCCATGTTCATTTTCTAAAGACAGGTATTTCTAGGAGCAACAGTATGGTCAACTTCTATCAATACAACCCAGGGCCTGACATGTTCTCCAAGACCAGAGGTCCTCGGAGCATGAAGAGAGCTCTGAATGAAGGGGACAGGCTTAGGAAGGGAAGCAGGGCACAAAAGCTACACTCGCCTGACCTTCACAGCCATGTGTGACCCTCACAATCATGCCTGTCCCTTTTGCTATTCGTGGGTATCCTTAGATTGGGAAAGTTCTCTGCAATAGCTTTTCCCTCATCTGTTATACCGGTGGGGGAGGGGGGAACTGAAGGTGTTTTTAATAGACACATCTCTCTCCTGACTCGTGCAGGGGTCCTGGCCAAAGTCTGGATCTGAATAAGATTTCAACACAGTATGCATCAAACCTGGCAGGGGAGTCCCACAGCCTGGCTGACGTGTGCGCATCAAATGGTAGACGAAACAGCTGCCGGTCCCTTTCAAAGGCACGATTGTTCACGGCGGTTCCATGAAACCGGCATTTCCCCCCCGAAGGCTGAGTGCGCCCCTCTTCAGGAAACAACACTGCGCAATGTATAAGTGCGTGGGAGTCTGCTGCATCTCTGGGGTGTCCAATAAAGCTGATTTGCACACTGATCTCCAATAACACCCATGAATAATACATGAATAATGCACATTTCAAACATGTCCTGCATAGAAATAGGGGGTGTTATGTCATGTCTTCCAAGGAAGGGTTCGAAGGGCATGGCAAACAAATTAAACAGAGGAAGAGAGCAGGGTGGGGGCAGGAGGGGCTCCTCAGAGAAATGAGACACTAACGAAGAGATGTGCTCAGTGGGACAGACTCAAGGTAGCTGAGGCAGTGGTTTTATGAAAGGTTTTGTCACGAATAAGGTACCACATGTATCAGCTGAACCAAGCAGCTCTTGACAAAGCAGCATCTGGGGACGAGGGGAAGCAAAGGGGCAAGTGGAAGACATATAAGACCGTATCAGGAAGGGTTAGCTATGACCCCTGGGTGACTTTGGAATGCTGGGAAACCCCTGCCAGCAACCTAGCACGGTGGCATTTCTAGCAACTGCTTATAGAAGCCAGTGAAGCCTGCTCCATAGCTTGGATAATCGGAAGTGGCCCAGTTTTTCTCTCTGGATGCCCAGCCGCCACCTCTGGGGCAAGAAGAGTGTGCAGAGTCATCAGAATCTCTAGAGCAGCGTCGTGTTCCTGACCTACATGGGTTTGCCCTCTGCGGTGGCCTCCTGAAAGCCTGCCTCCAGCCTTGGCCTCAGCGTGAACTAGTTAAGTGCCTCCCAGATGCTGTGTTCAAGAAGGGCATAAAGGATAGGCAATAATAACAACAACAATAAATAGTACAGCAGACAGCCAAAACAGATAAAGTCCCTCTCCCTTTGGATTGTTATATTGGTGGGTTCAACTTTGAATAGTCACCTGTGACAGGGCTGAGTGTCAAGCAGATCCCAAGTGTCTACGTGTGAGCGAACAGCCTCAGCCCGGAGCTGGGACAGAGCCAGGCCCAGGGGATGTGACCGCCCTGCAGCAGCCAGGTTCCCTGCCCAGGAGTTCAGCAAAGCGCAAAGGGAGGAGACAATGGGCCAGATGTTGGGTCCAGGCAAGCAGACGGTAGCAGATTCTAAGGCAAGCCTTCCAGGAGTCACGTTCCCTCGACCCCCCAACAAAGGGGCGGGACCCCTTGACACATACCAGAGCTTTGATGCAGAGCCTAAGAGGCAGACCCCTCAGGGCTCAGAGCTGGAGGTCAGGGCCAGGCAGAGGAGACCTCCTCTGGACCGAGAAGCGGGTTTTTGCTGCGGGCTCAGGGCTGGAACGTAGCACCATCTCTACAGCTTCAAAGTAAGAGAGACAAGAAGGAAGGGACGCTGAGGGCTGCCTCCTGCGAGCTGGGTTATGTGCATGGGCACCTTCATCGGCCAGCAAGATCCAAGGCTACTACTGCACGACTGGCAGTAAGAACTGCAGCAGGGCCCTTCATTCTCTCTCATAATTTAAAGGGGGGAGGGGGGGTGCGGGTGATGGGGTCCCCCATGAAGTTTTCAGACTTAACAATTATCACTAAGATTATTTGTTTATAAATGCCAACTGAAGAGAAATAAACTCCAGAACCATCCTGAAAAGGAAAAGAACATCAATATGCACTGAAACCCCTGATGATGAGTCACTATAACAGCGGATACTCAAACATCTCAGATGGTGACTGTCCCCCCACGCAAGGGTGGGCCGGCCTTTCTTCTGTTGGGAAGAGGCAGTGATGAAGTGGCTGATCTGTGGCCCTTTAGTCTCCTCCCATTCAGCTTCTGTGCCAGCCAGTACACACTCCCTGAAAATACTGTTTAAAACTTCCTCTGAATGATGTGACCCACATTTAATATGATTGAATTTTCAGAACCCGCTTCTCTTGTGGTGGCGAGGTTTTAGCTGATTTTGCCTGTTTTATTTACTACTCATAAGTAAGAGTACGAGAAATTAGCATCAGCCTAACAGCCTATGTTGAAGGTGGACTTGGTCAGGCCCAGGGCTAGGGGCAGTCGTGAGCAAGACAGACAGTTCCTAACTGCCTGGAATTCATGGTCCAGAGGGGAAGACAAGAAAGGATACATGTGTTATGGAAGGAAAGCACAAGCTACATGGGGTAGGATTTTGAGGGATAAATAATATTAATCTACCATTAATCCATGTTTGCTGTTTGACTTTTACTTTAAAAGAAAGGAGTTGGAAGGAAGGAAAGAAAGAGAGAAAAATAAAGAAGAGGAAGAGAGAAAGAAAAAGAAGAAGGAGGGAGAAAAGAAAGAAAGAGAAAAGGAGGGAGGGTGTAGGGGAGGAAGGGAGGAAGGAAGGAATATATTTAAAAACAAACATAAGAATAAGTGACAGCTGGCACCAGCCTTCAGGCCAGGGGTAATAGGGAGTGGTGAGGACTGTGGCAAACTCAGAGTTTACCCCGAATCTGTAGGAACTTCCTCCAGTGAGCTGCTTCTAAGTGTAAGTGCAGGGACATTATTTCCACATTTTCCACTTTCTAAAGAAAAGCAAGAATGTCCGATTTATTTTAGGTGAACTCTCCTGATGTTTAAATGTTGCCTTATATAAAAAGGTAATACATTCCAGACAGGCCAAACCAAAGGCCTCTGCCAGCAGAAAGCCCTGCTAGAGGAGCCAATTTGCAGCTGCTTTTTTAAATGAGCTCCCGGAAGGTTACAGACCTCAGAGCTAGGGGTCAGACGTTGATCCCACTATCTCAGACCCTGGTCTTTCTCTGCAGCATGGTGAAGCCTCTCCCGGATTTCACATTTCCCCAGTGTTTCTGCCTCTCAAAAGGACGTAGCATTGTACCTTGGCTTTCCCTAAGCTGACGAGTTATCCTTTCAGTAGGATATTGGACCCCGGTAACCTCAACGGTCACCTCTGAATCTAATTGACAGCCCACATCTAGAAATTGTGAGAATAATGATAGCATAACAATGGTAAAGCTGATGATGCATTAAGTACTTCATGTCCAGTGAGTTCTTTGTGCTATCTGGTTTAAATGACTCAAAGTCCTCCATCATCTCATTTATGTAAGAAAAACTATCACTGAATTAGGCACTAAGGATAAAACATAAGCGAAACCTGCTCATTCTCCATCGGTTTTCTCAATGCTTCTGCTAGAGACTTATAGACATGCCCAATATCCCACGCTATTTTATTTCACTGGCCATAAACGGCACCGGAGGGTGAGCTGCGCTGTAGGAAGACATCGCCACTTCTTCTATGGTTTCACCGGAATAAATTAGGGTGGCCACAGCTTCCACAGAAACTGACCCCCTAGCCAGAAAAAGAAAGGCTCTTCCCCTATTAGCAGAAAAGTCTGTGCTCACTGGGGGACAAATTCAGCAGGAAAAGAGATGAGCCTACCGGGGGAGTTAGAATATTTTCAGAGCGGAGGTGGACTGAGTCAGGCCCCTGGGGAGGTGAGTCATATTTGAAAGTGCAAGGAGAGAGGGTGAAATGCAAGTCATTCCCCTCTTTCCGTGTCCAGATTTTATCTCCATTTGGCAGCCTGGGAGATCACAGCAGGGACGTTGTGTGGGGAAAGGCAGTGAAAGAGCCAGGAGGAGAACCCAGGACACCCTGTGTCCTCGTCCAGTTTTACATCCCCACATGGGTCCTGACTCCTTTACCTCAAACCCAAACCGCTTCCGCCAAGGTGTGAACCGGGCAGTGCCGGGCATGCAGCACCGCAGCGCTGGGGCCCCTGCTCTGCTGGGGCCCCTGCTCTTCGTGTGGGTCCTGCCTGCTCTGCGTTTCTGTGGGCTGCTGAGGGGACAGCAGGTCTGCAGCAGGGCTTTGAAGACTTCCCTCAGAGGCCGTCCCCGGCGGGCCTGCCGGTGCGCTTGGCACCTGGCCTCCCGCTGCAGAGGAGGGGCCGTGAGCTGGAGGACCAGGGGTGGCCTGGGAGGCGCCCCCATTTGCCAGAAGGAAGGTCTGGAGCTGGCTTTCCCGAACTAGTTCAGACAGAACAATGAAAGCCGCCTGCAGGCAGAGGAGGCACTGTGGGGTGACAGCCGGGATGGGGAGGCAGAATGGAGAAGGAAGGAGAAGGAGGGAGGAGGATCCCATTTGGAAACAAGGAGAGGGCTTTGAGCCTGCAGATCTCTGGAGAGATGGAGAGATGAAACCCACACAAAACCAGCCCCAGCTGGCTGCCTCGGAGTCTGGGAATAAAAGGAGGGGGTGAGTCAGATGACAGTTCTTAATTCATTCACCCCAAGGAGCTGCTGGGCATCTGTTTCATAATGAACCAGGCTCTCCCCGCCCCACCCCTTCCGTCCCCCTGTGGCTGCGGAAACATTTGCCATAATTACTCTGAGGAGCCCTGGGAAGGGGCTCTTCCCCCATTGCAGCTCTGCCATTCTGGGCTGCGTGGCCACTATCACTAGCCGGGGGCTTTGCAAGTGAGTGTTGGAGTGGACCATCCTCCCCATAGACCCTGACTCGTCAACAGAGCATCTATTCGGAGACTCCATGGGGCAGCAGGAAGGAAGGGACAGCAGGGCATCCGAGAGGGACACTTTCCATCGGCGTATCAACAATCTACACCATTGTGTCTCCTAGCATGATCGGATGGGCCCAAGGGTTGAACATCACAGCAGTAATGAAAACTGATGGGATCACGTGGCATGTAAAAAATGTTGAGAACTTTCCAGTGATTATTAATATTAATAACTGTAATTGAAATATCATTTATTCTAGATAGAAGAGCAAGGAAAGGTATCTGTCTTGTTTATTATTTCTTCGCAGTATCTGTCACCATGTGCAGTGCCTACTGGGTATTCAATGTATATTTTTTGAAGAAAAGGATCACTGCTTTGTCACATGCCTTGCAAATGCTTCCTTTGAAAATCTCAGCACTCATGAGACAAAGGTAACAGCATCTCCATTTCAAGTGAAGAAAACTGAGGCACAGAGAGGTTGAGCAACTTGCCCAAAGCCAAACAGCTCATAAAGACAAGGTGTGGACTTGAACACAGATCTGCCCTGCCTAGACTGTGGTCTTTATGTTATGTCACTGCTGGGTCACGTCCCTGTATGAAAAACTTTAGTAGGTCCTGGAAAGGGGGTGTGCTGTTTCCTTATTTGATGAGCTCTCACTCATTGTTTGAGCTTAAAGCCTCAGTGAAGATTCCCATTAATTTATTAATCTTTTATTAGCATGAATCATATTTGCTTTAACTTTGTATAGCTACTGCATTCCACAACTACCTAGCATATGGTAGGTTTGTTGAATTTCTATGTTATAGATAACATTTCTGAGATTCCGCTATGAAATTAACTTACTCTGGATCATACAGCTAGGAAATAAGAGGACCACAATCGAATTAGAGCTTTGGCTATGAGTTCAGGGACTTTTCCACCAACCAGCTCCATGGGACATCATTTCATATTACATAACAACCAAAGTTCTATAACTGCTATTATTTTCTTTTTTTTCTGACAGCTTCTTAATATATACTACCAGCTAATAATAATAAATTTGAGTTATTTCCATTTTTATTATAATGAAAGTAATGCAAGCTTATTATAGAATATTAGAAGAGAACAGGAGAAAAGAAATTAAATCAATAATTCTAAAACATTTAAAATTAATATTTTCTTCCAATAGGTCTATGTCTTTTTACATAATTGATGTCATATAGTATTTATATAACTTAGGATCCTGTATTTTTAAACTTAATATTATATAATGAACATTTTCCTACTTCAATAATTTCCCTATTTACTATTTAAATGACTTAGGATAATCATTTTACATGCTTAATAATCATTTTTAATGACTAAATGATAATCCATTATGTGGAGTGTCAAACACCCCTCCCCCCATTGCTGGATAATTTTTCACTATTAAAAATAATAGTGCAGTGAACATCTAACCTTTTTTCTTTTTGAATTTCAGAACACTTTTTAGAGTAATTGTCAAGGAGAGGAATTTTTGAGTCAAGGGGTATAAACGTTTTCAAGGCTCTTGACATAGACTTTCCAAATGGGTTGTGCTCATTTTGTCCCCACTGATGCTGATTTGGATTTTGCCATCATTTTAAATTTGTTAATTTCTTTGAAACACACACACGACCGTAGCATTTGGAATTGCAATGTGAAAGGAATATCAGGGATGATTGACTGAGGCCCTCGTCTCTCTTCTACATGAGGGAACTGAGACTTGGCCGGTTCAATGGCTGGCCCAAAGTCACCGCAGTTTGGGGGACGAACTGGATGGAGCCAGGTCTGCTGATCCCCACTTACCCAGACTGTCTCCCAAGGACCTGAAAACGGTTTTAGCAGCAGTGTTGCACAGTTGCCACCACTTGACATCTTAATTTTGATTATACTCGAAGGGGAGCAGCTTTTGAAATATCTGGAGCTGGCAAGTAGCGAAGTCCCCTCTATGGCGTGAGCAGGGTGTTTCCCGGTAACTCTCCTCTGTGCCAGGGTCCTGCAGGGAGCCCCCTATCTGCTGACTGCTCCCTCCTCCTGGCTTGGGCTTCGGGGTCCCTGTACACCCTGCTAGACACGCGCCTTGGCAGCTTTCAGTGCCTCCTGGCTGCGGGCCTCTGCTTCCCCATCTTCCCAGCGTGAGGGCAGCCACCTCACTGTCAGCCTCAGGCCAAGCACGAGTGCTGCTCTGGCCCATCTGCCATGGTAGCCAGACTTCCCTGATTGCTAAGTAACTCCAGACTCCCCCGAATGGCCGAGGGAGCTGCAAGTGAAGCCTTTTCTCCAAGGCTCTGCCTTGTTCTCAGTTGCCCCCAGAGCCGCAGTGAAGCCCTCAGAGGAACTTCCCCACAGGATGCAGACAGCTCATGGCTCACTCATCCCATGGCCTGCACGGTGCTGCCTGGGGCAGAAAGTACATCCCCAACATAGTCTCCCAGTGACACCCCAACAGCGAGACTCCTCCCTCCAACGCCTATGACAGGGTTGTGCAAGTCCTTCTACAATATTGCTTATACCAACATACTTCACTGCTCAGAAACCTATCTGTGACCACATGTTGAAAATAGTTAGCTTGGGGGAATAACTTGAACCCAGAGCATAGGCTGAGAGATTAGCTTGGAGGGAGGATAAACAACTTGCTCTAGAAATAGAAGATTCAGTAAATGCATGGACTGAGATATTTTAAGAAAGGGAGTAACTTCGAACTGAGTTCAAATTCTCCGTAAGTCTTTATGAATGCTTGTTGTTAACAAATCAGCTACGTCAAACATAAGTCATGCACAACAACAACAAAAAGAGAATGGTTGGCCACTCATTCAAGGTCAAAAATGCCTGCCTAGCTGAGAAAGGCTCACAATGGAAGGGAACCACAGAATGAGAAAAGCAAGTTGTCACTACAAGGAGGTCATTGAGCTTGAGGATAAGAAAAAAGCATGTCTCATGTCTGGGGATCATTAGGAGCCTGTGATGTCTGCTCTTCCTAGGATGTTCTTTCCCATTTGCTCTCCAGTAGACCAATCATCCTTCGCAGCCCAGTTTATAAGCCACCTGTGAAGTCTTCCATAGCCTGCTTTGCCTCCAAACGTCAATCCCTTTCCTCACTAGTCCTAAGGCACCTGATCCATATACCTGCTATGCCATTTCTCACACTGGCTTGCCATATAAAAATGCCTGATTCCCCCAACAAAACGTGGATGCTACTTTTTAAAAATAAAAGGGCCTGTGCCTGTTCATCATTTTTATCTAGACTTCCTTTGTACTTGGTAGGTAATCAAAGCATTCATTGACCTGGGAACCCAAAGGTCACTGGTTTGATTCCCAGCCAGGGCACATAACCAGGTTGCAAGCCAGGTCTCCAGCCAGGTCCATAGCTGGAGGCAGGTGAAAGGCAACCATACATTGATGTTTCTCTCCCTCCCCTTCCCTCCCTCTGAAAATAATAAAATCTTTTTTTAAAAATTCATTGAAAGAATGGATACAATATATAAGACAGAGTTAATGCTAGATGGGATGAGTAAGTGGATGAATGAATGAATCATGCAGGTGTGACTGCAAAAGGGCCACCCAGGAAGCTCTCCGGGTGACTAATAACTGTAATGCCTGAGACACACACACACACACCCATTGGCAACACAAACTGGCACCTTTAAAATGAGGATCTGGACATGTAGCTATCTGATTGGGACATTTGCAGGACCCTAGATATAGGAAATTATCGACAAATGTTGATCATAAATGAGCTTGATAGTTTTTCTCAGAACAGCCTCCAAGACTCAAAGCTTAAGCTCATCAGTCAGAATGACCCATCTGCCCTTGGCCATTCAGAAGCAATTCTCTCTTCCCCGTGACAAAGGTCTCCCACGAGCCATGGGTGGGTGGGCACTGCTAGTGACTAATGACAACTCCCTAACCAGGTGTGAACTATTAAGGAAAGGCATGTTTGGGGACAGAGCTATCACCACTCAGTCAGTAGCCAAGAGGAAATTGAAAACTTAAGATTCTATACATTTCTTGATCACCAAAGAACTTGTCAGCATTAAAAACATTCAGAGAAGAATTATGTCCATGTCTGGTTGGGCATCAGAAAAGGCTCTGTGCCCTCTGATGTGAGGATATTTGGGAAAACATGACAGTGTCATTTACCCATGGTTCTTAAACAGAGTAGAGTCATTCTTGTCAAGTGACCTATAAGTTGCTGATAGCACATTAGTCACTTTTTATCCATCTCTTCTACGTGATTTCTGTGTTTTGTACTTAAATCTAAGGCATTGGGGTATTTTTAAAATCTAGACATTGGAAGTACTTATTGGAAGAGGCTGGATTATAGGTTGGGGGCTGGGCATTGGCAGCAGCTAAGAGACTGGGAGAATGTGGCAGCTTAAGGCTGTCCAGAAGCAGGGGAAGCGCGGAAAAGGCCAGGCTTGCTTTCGAGGCCTCAGCAACAGATGCTACGAGCTAGCAAACGAATAAGTAATATTTTCACAGCCAGCAGTAAAATGAAACTTATGGAAACAATAAAATAAATGTTCTGTCTAGCCAGTGACTCAAATTATGGAACAGCAGATTTTTTCCAACAAGGCTTAAAAAATATCAATGTAGTTTTGGTAATTTAAGGATAGCTAGAAACTGAAGGGCATTTCAGGTTCTGAGCTAATGAATATATATTAACTCAGGCTGGCAAACTATGACCCAGGAGCCAAATCCAGCCCCTTGGATTGTTTTGTAGGTTCACCAGAGAAGAATGAATGGTTTTTACATTCTTCATGGATAGGGGAAAGTAATCAAAAAAAGAATAACAGTTCATGACATATGAAAATTATATGATATTTGAATTTCAGTGTTCATAAATAAAGTTTTATTGGAACACAGCCACACGCATTCATTCACAGAATACCTACGGCGGCTGCTTTCAGGCTACACTAAGTGGAGTAGTTGTCAAGGAGACCACATAGCCTGCAAAGTCTCACTTAAAATACTTACTAAATACTACACTCTGGCCCTTTGCAGAAGTTCGCTGTGCTCTAGTATACACAGTCAGAGAAGACTAGCTCAAGGACCATTCCTGATGAGGCAAAGGTAACATGTTACACAGCACCAGGCATAAAGCTTGCGGTTGGAAGAGAATTTGGAAGGTCCCATGCCACAGCATGGGCTGTTAGGAGGCATCCAGAAACTCAAGACTCACAGTCAACAAGAAGCCCAACCCATCTTGCAATACCTCAGCTCTACCTATTATGTTCCTGATGTTGAACTAAAACAATTTTACCCCTACCCCAGTATAGGCTTTTTTTAATTATTTCATTTTGAAGCTCTTATTTATTTCTTTATTTAAATTTTATTATTATTATTATTTTAAGATTTTATTTATTATCTTCAGAGAGGGGGGAAGGGAGGGAGGCAGAGAAGAAGAGAAACATCAATGTATGGTTGCCTTTCACCTGCCTCCAGCTATGGACCTGGCTGGAGACCTGGCTTGCAACCTGGTTATGTGCCCTGTCTGGGAATCGAACCAGTGACTTTGGGTTCACAGGCAGGTGCCTATCCACTGACTGAGCCACCAGCGAGGGCTTAAACTTTCTTATCTATAGACTCTTTCTACATGAAGAGAACGTTAACCACCATCCTTGATTAAAGAGTGGACTCTTTCCATCTTTCATAGGTTAGTACATATACACTCTCCCATTTGGCCTTCATAGCATCTTCAGGGAATAGCCAATGCAAGTACTCCTATTGCAGGTTTGAAATACAAGGGTTAAGGTTATGACTGAATTATGTCCCCTAAAATGCATATATTGAAGCCCTGACCCCAATATGACTATGTTTACAGATAGGGTTTTTAGGGAGTTAACTAATGTTATAAAAGGTCACAAGGAGAGGTCTTAAACCAAAAGGACTAGCTGGTGTCCTTATAAGAAGAGGAAGAGGTACCAGAAATCTTTCTCTCAATAGATTAGATAGCTACAGATACACAGTTAAGAGAGGCTACGTGAGGACCCAGAGAGAAGGTGGCCATACATGAGTCAGGAAGAGATCCGCACCAGCAATCAACCCCAAAGGCACTTGGATTTCCAGTCTCCAGAACAGTAAGAAAATAAATGTCTGTTGTTCAAGATATCCAACCTGTGACATTTTGTTACGGCAGCCCGGGAAGACCAATGTGGCTGAATCAGAAGGAGGTGGTGAGGAGCCTGAGATAAGGCTGGCTGGGCAAGGACTGGTCAGACTTCTTAGGGCCTCCTCAACCATTATAAGTAAGTATATCTTCATTTTAAGAGAATTAGGAAGCATTAAAATGCTTTCAACACGCGAATGGATGTTTCAGGTTTCTAATTCGAGAGGATTTCTCTGGATGCTGTGTAAAAAATATCAATGGAGAATGTCAAGGGAGCTGCAGAAAGGCTAACTTAGAGACTGTTGTACAGGACAGAATGAGAGAACCTTGTCACTTGGATTCCCAGAGTCTGCTCTGAAGATGTAGAGAAGGAAATAGTTCTAAGACCTACTTGCAAAGTGAACGCACTGGGATTTGTGATGAATGCAGTGTGAGGTTGAGAGGACTTCAGCATCCCCGCCCGTTTGGTAGGAACACACCTGGAATTGAACAAAGTTGGGTGCACTGGCTTGCTGCGACAAGGGAGAATGCACATATGGGAGACAGCAGGGCACCTAAGAAGGTGTTAGAAGGGGCCTATTACAAAGTTTGGGATTCTGTTGAGTAATTTGGGGATCATATAGGGAACAAGGGGCTTTTCTCTACCTTGGATGCTGTCAGAAAGTATGGTAATTCTATAATTGGGTAACTTCATAATTCTCACTAGAAGCCCATGAGGATAGAATGAGGCTAAAACTGTGACTGACAAAGATAAACCAGTCATCTTATCTTATTGAGGATAGGTGACGCTTGGTCACTTCTGTGGTAAGGGCATGTTTATATTTTTATCTGCATTCAGACATCATTATGGAATCATCTTGTTCATGTCTTACCTGAATGGCCTTGCCTGATGTTGGCATTCTTTGAGATGACTTCTATTCAATAGAGGAATGGCACAGCCTACTTCTAAATGATCAGAAGCACCTAACAACACCCCAACCCAACGGACAGGGCCAGGTCAGATCCTGTTCTGGGATGCTTTCCTCTTTCTCAGCTCCCACTTTTGGCCAAGAACTGATAAAGTTGGGCTACAGAGCATTTGTCTAGGATATTCAGGCTGTTGCCATTGCTGAGCTTCTGCTGATTACAAAATTGAACAAACGACAGCTGCATGTGTGGCGGGACTAGGGTTTATAACTCCTGTTCCCTTTGTTGCAGGACAACTTGCTTAACATCTGACAAGACAATGGCTGCACCATAACATTTATAACTCTGGACAAGACATACCAGCCAACTACGGCACAGGCAATTACTAAAACAGGAACAAAACTGGTCACTTATTCTCATAATAGACCCTGAAGACAGGGAGCTAGATTACACAGCACAGGCACTGAAAACACGTCCCAAATTCCACCTGTGTCAGCTAGATTTTTTTTTTAAAGCATGATTATAGCCTTACGCTGAGGAGCAATAAAAAGTGTTTGCCACTGCATAAGTTTCCTATTGGCTAGCTAAGAAGAATTTACAGATTATGTGATTATCCAGGCAGGATGTTAGGTAATGAATGACCTTAAATTTAAACTGATTTGTTGTATTGCCAGAGCAGAGCAGAAGTCGTATCACTTTCACAATCTGATAAGAGACAGAGATAAGAAGATGCAGATGGATGTAAAACAACAACAATAAAATTTAAAAAAAAAAAAAAGAAGAAGAAGAAGATGCAGGCTGCCTTCTCCACCTGCATTAGCCTGGCTCTGGAAATTACAGCTTGCGTAGCCATTCAAGAAAAGGAAGTCAGTTGTCACCCTTGGAAGTTCTCCCAAGCCTATACTTGCCTCCTTTTGGAAGAATCTTTCAGGGAGTCTTATAAATCCATAGCCTGGCACCTCATTTCCTCTGGCTGGGAAGGAGGGCAGGGTGAGAGTGGGGAAGGAAGTGTAGGTGACAAGAGGACAAGGCAGTGGCCCTCCTGTTGAGAAGGGCTGGCTGAAGCTATTTTGGTGCGGGGTGAAGTTTGCTAAAATGATCCCCTTTGAACTACATTCCAGTCCAATGGTTCAAACCCCTAATTGATCGCTGAAGTTCGAGCTGTGATAACAGTGGTTGGGGTTGTTTATGAGGCTGAAAATGCCGGCTCTGGGGAAAGGAACGCTCTTTGAGAAATAATCGGGTTCTCTGCATACCTCTCCCGTGTAGGAAGATCGCCACCGAGCCCACAAAATTACCTATGATAGTTTTTCCCCCAGCTCTGATGGCACCTCATGCTAACTACAGATCCTGTGAAAAGGAGGGAAGAATCATTTTAACCTTCCATTATTGTGCATTATCCTATCACTAGCTATTTGAGGACTGGGTTAGGTGATCTCCCAATGTCCCTCTGTATCATTGGAATTCCTGACCTGGAGATAATAAAAAATATATAAATATGAGGTCATTTCTGCCACATGTGAAATTAAACAATATTGATGAAAATAGCCATAGAGTAGAAAGGTGATGAGGATACTGGAGATGCTGTTGCTGGTCACAGTGACAGTGAAGAATTCCACTTTGGTTGGGAGTAGTACTGGGTATAATAATCATCTACATTCAATTTCCAAAGAACCTGATCAACTGTGATGCCCCTATCAGGAAATTGGAAATGAAAAATCACAAACCCACAGGGGAAGCATAGATATTTATGTTTCAAAAGTTGTACAATAGAAATTATATTCAGGACCTATGATTACATATTTCACATCAATTACAGAACCAATCATTTTTTATATCCTCCCCCCACCCCACCCCACCCCCAGAAATCTTATCCTCACCAACCTAGAAAATGGTTGGTAGGAGCCTAAAAGCTCAGAAAATTGCCATTATCTCTAGAATAGGTGAGCATTACTTCCCCCAAATACACAGGCCACATCCATGTAACTAGTTGACAGTTACACATGGGGCCTTATGGATGTATTTATAACTGATCTAATGAGCAGCTCCTTGTTACAGGTATTTTAAAAAACAAGGCTATTTCAGCACATGATAAGCAAGTACAATGGTAGAGCTATCTAGCCAAATGATGGAAATTAATTTAATAATAAAATCCCACCAGAAGAAGCAACTACTCATCTGAATTTCAAGAAACTCTTCCTGCCATCTGTTGCTGTTAGCATTTTTATCCCATATTTGCCTGCCTTCTTCCCCAGCCCAGCCCTGCTAAGCTCTTTGTACAGAAGGGGCTACTGGGTAAAACAGAAGGGTCAGAAGGATGGGAATGAATGCGAAGGAACTTCCCCATCTCCAGATGCAGTGTGCCGTCTTTACCACCAGTGTAGGAATCAATGCTAGACTTCTCCAGGGAAGGACACAAAGGGACAGAAGAGGTGGCAGCCTGGGTGGGCTCAGAGATCAGAAGGACCAGTCAGGTAGAACAGCATGGTCACACCAGCAACCCACCGCTGCCGGTCCACTCCTCAAAGCCATGCAACAAGAAACCCATATGTGCATAAAGGCATTGTGATCAAATACTTTTGAGCCACTTATACTGTCTCAAAGCCTGAGACAGTGTTGAAAGTCATTGAAGAGGGAATAGTTCAATAATAAAGCTTACTGTAGCATTCATTCCTTTTCCCAAGCATCCCGTTTGGGGGAACTTCATGACTGGAAATGTATATGTCCACGATTTAGTTGAAAGGAATCTCATCTAATTTGCATGCTAATATGAGAATATATATTATCTATATACACAAATCATATAGTTTAGTAGTTTGCAACTTCCATCCAAATTGGTCTTCATTCTCTCAGCATCTTTTCTAACCTAAAGATTGACTGATTTCACAACACACCCATGACCAGTTGGTCGCTATTTAAAACATAAATTGCTAACAAAATCTATATATTACACACCCACAAATAACCACATATTTTGTAACAATGAATAAGAAAGATAGCATGTCTCCTATGTAATATACATCCACATTTTCTTACTTGTTTTTCTTTTTTCTTAACTGCATTCGATTTGTCTGAGTTATTGCAAGTAACCTGATTTTCCCATATTGTGAAATGATTCCAATCTAAGAAAACTTAACCTGCAGTAATGCAGATACAAGTAATACACAAAATTGTGACTTATTTAGTAAAATCTATTTATAACAAGATCACTTTAAAGCATTCATAAGTTAAAGCTGGTTCTTATTCACTCAGCTGCCTTTTATCTTTTGATTGGTACATTTAATCCATTTACGTTTGTACTTGTGTTCCTGTCTGTCTGTGTTTCTTCATCTTCTTAAAGCAGACCCTTCAGCATCTCTTGCAATGCTGGTTTGGTGTAGAATAATGAAAAGAAAACTTTGTATTAATATGATTTGAGAAGCTGACAGAAGGCAGTAATTAAATGGTGAATTGGATGTGAAAGGAAAAAAAAAAAAGTACACACTGGTGGTTATAGAATAGATGGGGATGTTAAGAAAAACAAAGGAAATAGAGAAGCCAAAGAACATATATGCATGACTCGTGGACATGAACTAAGGGGGGTAATGCTGGAGGAAATGGGGTCCTGGGTGGAGGGGGGCAAAGGGGGTGGGGGAAATTGGGACAACTGTAATAGCAAAATAAATAAATTTTTTTAAAAGGAAAACAGGATGCTCATAAATGGAGAATCAAAAATTAAAGAATCAGGATCACTCAAGCTGGGGTCTTGGGATTTGCATTTTTATTAAACCCTGAGGTAGTGCTTATCATCATCATATAGCTAAGAACCCTGGACAGTTGAGAATGACCATAAAAAAATAAGTCTTGGGAGTATTACCAAAACCCTAGACTGATACAAAAGGAATCAGAAACTAATCGCTATATTGGGCTGTCAATTGACTCATGAACCAAGAAGACAGGTGGAGCTCAAGACTGACCAACTGACTGAAAGGAGGGAGGGTCCACTGATACTGATATGAACTAACCCTTGTTCAATACCTACTATAGTCCAGGCACTTTGCCGTGTGTTTTATACCATTTAATTTCTCTCAGTTATTGTCATATGGAATAAAGCAAGGTTCAGAGAGTTTGGAGAGCTTGTGTAGGACCCCAGACAGGATAGAGGAGCTGGGCCTTAAATGTGGTCACCCTGGCCTGACCCAATGCCTAGGCATTTTTAAAAATTACATCACACAGCCTGTCCTTTATATTCCAAATATGAATTACACAAAAGAATAAATCCATCCATTATATATTAAATATACAGCGCATATCCTGTCTTTAGTGATCTGGCCCTGCACTTCAGAATAAAAGATTTATTCAGACATAGAGAGCAATACAGAATGTGACATAAACCAACGGGCAACATAAGAAGTTTGGGCCCCAGGTGCAAAGGGCGACCGGGCAGGAGCCTCGCCACACCGTTAGTTACTGGAAAGGCTTCTGAAAGAAAAGGGGGCTCTGAAGAGTCAGTAGAATTTAGAACAAATTCAACCTCAAATGGAGCCTTGGTTTAAATAGAACAGACTCTCCCAAAAATCCATCTCAAATATTACTTTTCACAAACAAGAATATTTGTAGGAGGCAGAGAGAGGAATTTCTGAACAAAGGAAAGTATCTGAGTTTATAATTACCAATTCCTTGATAGCCTCAAATAATAAGGCAGACTTTTTACTGGGTGCATACCATGATATTAACTCAATCTTTGCAAAAAGCTTTTCGAGTTAGGTATTATTCTGACCATCCCCAGTTTTAAAAGGACATGAACCTGGCCAAGGTGTGGCTGGCAGGAAACAGCAGACACAGAATTTAGACCCTGGAATTCTGGTGCCCACGTGCTTCCTCTAACCGTAGGCTATTGTGTTGAGCTGGTGTGGCTGGAGATTTGGGGACCCAGGCTTCATCTACCTCACTGAAAGTAGATTCTGTGTGACAAAGGACTTAGTGTTCCCTGGGACATAAATATTATGTTTTGAGAGTCAAGGGCATGCGGCTACCAGTTTCTCAGTAAGCCACCTGAGTGTGAGATTGAGGAGATACCTGCTTATCTCCTTCTATCTGGCAGACAACCCCATTCACTAAGGAGTTTCTTGCATTGGAAAACCTATTTATTTCAAGTCTGAGCAGTGTTTTTGCTCCCTGAGAGTCTGGGGAATAGTCCTGAAGGGCACTGGCCTTGTTTTAAGTGCTTCTCTTTGCAGCTCTCCCTGAATTTAATCCCGCAGTTTAGCCTTCGAGGACCCGTATTTTAAAAGCTGGAGTGACTGAGTGCCAAAAAGCAAAGGGGAAGAGAAGGGATGCCTGCTGCGTGTTCACTGACAACCTGTCTTGGAGAATGATGTACTCCGCCAGTCCCCTAAGAGGGCAGGGGCCGCTTGGATAGCCACTCAGATGAGGGCTCCGGGGATGCTGCAAGAGAGGCACCCCCAAATCAATGGTAAAACTGAGCTGTCTCTCTGGCCTGGCCTCTTACAGCAGCCTGACTCTGAGACCATTCCCTCCTTAAAGTTTTCATGTGTTTTCAATGGAATGACTTATCCATCTCAGCCTTCTTGGCAGTATTTTTCAGTGCCTTCCTTCCATTCATGTCTATAGTCTTGTTCATCTCCAAGGTGTTCTTAGTTTTGTTCCAGACATCCTGGCTTAAGTGTGAATGCTTGTGTTTCTGGCATTCTCAGTGCTGGGTTCACAGAACGCCATCCTCAGAGTAATAAGAAGATGTAACACTTAAGTGCTGATTAGGAGCCAGGCAATGTTCTAAGCAATTACGTGTATTTAGTCATTTAAATCTTTGTAACAACCCCATTAAATAGGGCTGTTTTACAGATAAAGAAATGGAAACACAGAATGTTCCACCCATTTGCCCAAGACTGCATGCTAATACATGACAGAGCAATACTTAGAATTGCACGGCTGAGCTTCAGAACCGGTGTGCTCAACCAGTGTGCTCTTTCCCATCAGTATGTCTATACTTTGACCCTAATGTTACTCATTGCAGCTTTATCTTATTCATACAACACCAACACCACCAACTCACTCACATGTACTAGTGCATACACTGGAACTGTTGTTTCCCAAAAGATCAAAAACATTATTCAGGCAGTAAAATAATGACTACCACTTATTGAAGGGTCCTGGCTCCTGGCTCAGTGAATAAGGTGCCGGCCTGCGAACCCAAAGGTCGCTGGTTCAATTCCCAGCCAGGGCAACATAACCAGGTTGCAAGCCAGGTCGCCAGCCAGGTCCATAGCTGGAGTCAGGTGGAAGGCAACCATACATTGATGTTTCTCTCCCTCTCTCCCTCTCTGCCTCTCTCCTTCCCCCTCTCTCTAAAGATAATAAATAAAATCTTTAAAAAAGAAAGGAAAAAAAAAAGCATCCCTGCAAAGTAGTTTAATTGACCCACTGTTTTAGCCCTATGAGTCAAAGAGGTCGAGTAGATTGTTCAAGATCGTCAGCATCCTACGTCACAGATGAGGATGTGGGGTACGGAGCACTGGACCCAGTGCTGGAGGGGGAGGGGGAGGAGAGGGGAAGGGGGAGGGGAGGGCTGGTGGTGGCCAGAGAATGGAAATATGCTCCAATTTTTTTAATTAGGTACAGAACGGCTACATTAGAGAAAAGTGAAAATTACCAAAACCTGGAAATATTTTTTATAAATATGTAGACTTTTACTAGGGCCAGCATTTTCATACTCATAAAGATCTCTTTAAAACAGATACCCCAAACACCTTTGTTAGGTAGTAATGTGAAAATTAGTAAAATTATTTGTAAATGAATCTATTTCAGTGCATAAACCAAACCTTCTAACATTCTAAGACCTAATCACCTTATTTTCCAAATTAGAGTTATGAATAATTAACATGAAAACTATAATTAATACAGATGATATTGTACTTTTCCAAAGTAAATAAATAGATTTGATCTAATATTTTTCTGAATCACTTTTGCTATCACAAAATAAATTTTACTGGGCAAAAAAAATTGTTTAAAAATCTCAGAGAAAGCAGACATGATGAAAAGATACACATATAAAAAAATGCTAAAATATTGTCACAGACATGGAACTGGAACATCATCGAATGTAATAAAATATTAAAAAGCAAAGGACTATCAAAACATAGAAGAATTATTCTGAAACAAATTTTAAAAATCAAGACCATGAAATGCAGCTATTTCTAATGTGTTTCAGACACTGAAATGACAAGGGGAGAATAAACAGAAGTGGTGGTGACAAAGGACAGGGGCAGCTTTCAAAAAATGCAAGGGACATAGCTGATTAACTCACCACCTTCAAATAAAAATGAGAATCACTTGGGAGGATCAAACCCCTTAGCAGACACGTCTTAGAGCAGTTCATGAAATACTTCATATATCAGTAGAGAACTATTTCAACATGGAAAATGACGTGGGAATCAGGAGCTTGTTCTTGTGACACTTGGTAGTTGACATTTTCCCAAACAGTCACCATAACCCTGAGATTTTCAAGACATTAATGTCTCCCAGGTGTATGGCTGTCTGAACTCTCATTTCACCAAAGAACTTGAACTCTGCTGGGTGCTTTATATTCTGGTTGGAGAAATCCAATTAGCTTTTCATAGCCTAATTCGGCATGGGCATCAAGTGCCCTTTTAAATGTGTCACCCACAGAGCTGGCCCACCAGGTTTCATTTGGAAAAATAACCAGTTCATCCACTCCTTTTGGAGGTTTTTTTGTTTGTTTTGCACCATGGTGGGTACTGCATAAGTAATCCCAAACTCTTGTTTATCAATGAGAGCCAAATTTAAAATGAGAAATTGTTCTTGGCACTCCTTATTTATGTCCAAGCCTTTCTAAACTTCCGTTTGATGAGCAAAGCTTCTAAACATGAGACACCATATTCATGCTGCCTCCAAATTCTGCACTCCAGGATCCAACCAATTCAAAATGAACTGTCTGAAGATAAATGTTTTTCTTAATGTTTTCCAGAAACTCATTTATCTTTGAGGGTTTAAGGCAGCAAGTATGAAATTTATAGACTATTCCATCATGTTGTCCAGGGAGTCCCTCCCCCGTAGCAAAAGCTGAATAGATCAGAGGGGTGAGGGGTTATGTGGGCAAGTGCCATCAGCAGCTTTGGTTCCATCAGCCATCTGTCCCTCTGCTTCTCTGCCCAAGTTTCAAAGCTCGTCTCATGTGCCCTCCCCTGTGATCAGCGATGCTGGCTGGGGTCATGAAACTGACAGCCCAGCCACATGGGTGGAGGAGGGCATTTTTTCAAGGGAAAAAGAAGGGACCATTGCCAAAAGAAAGGGACAATATGATAGAAAAGAAAAAACAACAGATTCACTAGAGACCTGAACTTTAAACACTCGTTTTCAAAAACACAGGTTTGCCTCACCTGTTTTCACGTAAGTAAAGGGTTTAAGTGACTGCAAGGCCACAGGAGTGTCAACACGGACAGTGGTACCAGCCTCTTTAAGACTTGAGAGGTTCCCAGGCCAGATGCCCAACGCCCCTTTGCTGCACCTGCACTGCAGGGACCTTCACCATCGCCCCTGTTCTGCCCTGGGTGGCCTCCCCTGTGAGTCTGGGCTCTGGGACACTTCCCCTCACTTGTTCCCCAGCTCTAGGAATGGTAGCCACCTCCTGTAGTCACTCATGCTGGACGATCTCACGTTTGCTGCCTTGCTTCCTGTGCCCTCCTATCACTATGTGAGAAGCTCCTGGGTTAATTTCCCTCCATTGGAAATTAGGAGTGTCTCTGCCTTTCTTTCTGGTCCTGACTGATGCTAACACCCAGGTGCTGTCCACAGCCGGTGGTGAATGAGCTTGATGCCAGGTCACACCTGGAATATGTGTCTTTCAACTCTCTGAAGAGCTTTCATCTGAAAAGGGGATTCTACTTCCCCTGGGCTGTTCCAGAGGGCAGAACTAGGATTCGTGCACGGAAGTTTCAAGGAAGCAGTTTCAGCTCAAAATAAAGAACAATCTAAGCACCTGAACTGCCCACAGTCACGTGCACTGGGCAACTTCCGTTGGGAGTTAGTCAAGCAGAGGGTTGGTTTCTATCCCTCAGAGACACCGGAGAAGGACCCCCCAAAGGGACATGCTGGGCCTCTCGAGGTCCCTACATCTGCCTGCAGAATTCATAGGCCTTAGTTGACAATTCGGTCATTTTCTATTAAACCTCAAGGACAAATCTAGGATGCTTAGTGACCTGCAGAAAATAGTAACAATTGTTCTCTAGGATTTATCTTGGTCCCCGGAGTCATTTTAAAACAATGATCCTTACTCTGAGACTGGAGAAATTCAACTTCCCATCATTCTACACCCCGCTGAAAGCTGACCCCCATTACCAGGAAGATTCTCTGCATTGGTCCTCCCATCTGCTCCCCCAGGTCCTTTCTGTGCTCAGGGCATGACTGGAGGAGCCGAAGACGGCCGCAGCCTGCATCTAACGGAGGGAAAGGGCTCTAGTGTTCTGAAGGGAGCTGCTTATCCCCATCAACCCTGTCTGCTGGATCTGAATCTCTAGACCCTTCTACGGCAGGCAGAGGCTTCCCACGGCAGCTACGGACTCACAAGGGATGTGCAGATGGTTACGAGGCAACCAGACAAGACATCAAAATCTTAATGAGATTATCTTCCTGTCACTTTGAAAATCCCACCACCCTTCTCATTCTTGCTACAGCTGTCAACACCTTGTGCACATCTGTACAGCACACCCTTCTGATGTTTGGGGCACACGTGATGAGTCTCAAAACATCTGCTCTCCACCCACCGGTTTTCCTTTCCTGAAACAAGAAAGCCTTCAGCCACACGGGGCCAGCTTGGGGATAGGTAGGGTGAAAGCCATGTGTCCTGGAGCCTCATTAGACCCAACATAGGAACAAAAACTTCTACTCCCTAATATACTTAGGAAATGGCCACTTCTGGCACACTGAGGGGAGCCTTCTCTTCCATTTCCCAAAGGGAATAAATAGCGAGGACAGAGAAAACAGAATGATTTACCCACAGTCACAGGACCAGGTATTAAACTACAGTTCATCTGACCTCGTCCAGGGACCTAGTCCTTGTCCCATTCAGCTTCACCTGATTGCTTCCAACGACCCAACATTACAAGAGAGAAACCCACCGAATTAAGTGTTTCAGTGGCTCACCCTTTAAGCAAATGAGAGTCAAAGCAGGGTGTCAGGAACCTGGCTGTTGCACCTTTTACCAATACAACCACTTGTGCATAATTTTACTTTCTATCCTGCGTCCTCTTAATGGGTCCCATCATTGTTTCCCATTGCCCCATGTCACGGGATGATTGCCCAGACGTGGAAAATGCCCAAGCAGTAGTAAGCAGGGGCTGGCAGGCATATCAGCAACCACACCACACTCTGGGCTTCCTCTATGGTTTAGGGCACCAGGTACAAAGCACCCTAAAGCACACGCACGCCTGCTGCCCAAAAGTGCAACAAAGCAGAGAACATTTCTGAGGTGAACAACACCCTTCTCCCAGAGCCTCCGTCCTACCCCTCCTCACCCCCTAATCAGGGCTCTATGGCCATTTCTCTTAAGGAAAACGTTTTGGTCAGTCCCTGGACTGGAGGAGCAGGGCTGGGCGGAGAGTGGAGCTGCGGGTAAAGAATGGGGCAGAAATACAGACCTCACGACGGGATGGGAGGGGGCAGGTGTGGGGGACAGGATGGGCCCACCTATGGAACAAGTATCCTGCCGCAGGTCAAAACACCCTGGTCTTCCAGCTCAGGTGGCGCTCATCCAACTCTGCTCTCTCTTCTCCCTCCAGCCCCTCTCTGCCCACCCCTCATATTGTTCCCCTCTTGTCCCCTTCTGGTCCCCTCGCTGCCCACTCCCTCCAATCTGAGGCAGCCACCTGGGGACCCTGCTGTCCCATAATTAGCCAGCGCAGCTGCGCAATCGAACAAGCTCCAGGGATCTGCAGCTGGGAAGTGGGGTCCTGCCTGGAGCAGGGGGAGCCAGGGGCCCACTGAGTCCTCTCAGGTGGCCAGCTGACGCTTAATTAGGCCCCCGATCTGGAGGCCTCACCAGATGGGCAAGTGGCTGGAAGCCTTGGGGAACCAGCAAGACGCTGTGGGAACTCCCAGTGTGTGGCTTCCGTTCCAGCTGCCTCTGGGGCTAGGGGGCAGGACAGTTAAAATAGTAATTGGGCCTCCGGACCAGAGGCCTCACTTTTCCCTGCCAAGAGGGGAGAGGATGCCCTGCAGTGCAGCCCCCACCCACCATCTCCACCAGCTGGAGTCTGAGCTGTTCATGCTGTTGATTGAAATTGCTGGGTTTTTTTAGATACACACTGGAGGTGTTGGCACTGGGAACATGGTCCTAAATCCAAACAATGCACCATGAATTCATAAAAGGCAGGACTGAACTCGGGGAAAACATGAAGAAAAGCCGCGTTTCATTCCTTCTGTCTCCCCAGCCAGCAACGCTGAGTTGGACGGGGTGTGGCCGAGGGAGGGTGAGTTGTTAATGACAATTTTGACAGTTGCCATTTCAGGCAGGGAGAAGTCAGGAGTCAGACAGGACAGGGAGCAGGCTGCAAAGATGCAGGGTTTATATTTCTAGTGCATGCCAGAGAGACCTGCCCTGGATGGTTCTTCTAACTGCCCGGCCACTGCCCCACTCGCTGACCCTCAATGTGGCCATATTTGTAAGAAAAAGGGTCAAAAGGTCATAAAGGGACAGGCAGTGAAGCAGGACCTTATTACGGCTCCCTCCTCTCTCAAAGTTCCACTCTCCCTGAGGAGTTTGTTTCCCAATGACCCACTGAACATCAACATAAGTAATGATAATGGTTACACTGGGGACATGGGCAAGACACAGAAGGAAGAGTGGGCCGGGTGACCTCGTCGCCCTTCCCTCTTTCTGACCTCCCTAACACTCACCTTGTATGGCAAAGAACACCTTTTGATGAAGACGGTGGTATCTGCAGGGGTTGAATTCTTATTGTAGAAAAGTAAAGGTCAGGGAAACGCAATCTTTCCTGCCTGCCATCATAGCCCTTGCTCCCCGAGTTGAGGCAACCCATCCACGTCCACACGGATTCAGAGGAACAGCCTATGCATCTGGTCTGGTGGTTTCCTTTCTTACACTGTTAGAACGGGAACTCCCATCAGAGTTGGTTTTAGCTCATAATCACCCTCCAGAGGTAGTTGTTTTATAACTATTATATTCAGAGAAACTCCCAGAATGAAATGAAATAAGGCTGAGGAAATACGCTTACAAGCCATTTATTATAATCTTCCTTACTTACGTAGTTAGTAATGGCCCTCATCTGGGGGACCAGCTTGTGCATGGGATGGGTTGTGGATGATTACGTTCTTGGCCAGCAGAGGACCAGGCGGGCGGCACAATGACTTTGAGCAATTTCAGCTCTCTGCCGTTTCTGGAGGATAACATATTTTCTGCGGGCTTTGGCTGATACAATGGACATTAATTGTTAATTCTGCTCCAAAAACCATCTGCTGAAACACAAACTCCCCGGAAACCTGGGGAAACAGCGCCATCTAGCAGCCCTGGCTTTAAGTGCAGCTACGCTGGGCCGGGTTCGTGAGGTTGACCAAGGGGAAAGATGCGCTCCATAAATTCATCCGAGTGATCAATGAGTACAATCCCTTTGCAACAGCTTGGAGTCCGTTTTTCCCTCAGAAAGGTAGCTCACCTTAATATTCCTGATGAATAAACACGCTTTCCTAAAGTGGCATTAGCATAACGCATTTTATTTGTAAGACACGATGGAGCTACACATTCAAAAGATGAGAAAACAGCGGCCAGGGAGGAAAGGTACCTATGAGAGGTCACACAGCTGGTGTGTAATTGAGTCACTCGGAAACCAGTCCCACTACCACAGGCCAGCCAGAGGTGAAGGTAGGAAGAAGACACAGAAATGGGGACATTCCTCAGTAAGAAAAGGACAAGTTTCTTCTTGAATCTATTTAATGATAACAGAGATAATGACAAGCGCTACACAACATCATTGAAATGGCTGCAGCAAGTATTTCAGCCCATGTCTGGTCAGTCAAATTCTCCCTTAAACGGGAAATGCTGCAGATTTTAATTTTGGAAACAGGGGTTTGGAGGAGTTGTCCTCCTCTAAAGGCCCTTTGGAGCTTTGAATTCAAATGTGCCGGACTCTCCTTTTCTCTCTCAATGAGGAGCATTGTGAAGACGGGGCCTGTCGGGGCTGGAAGCAGCCTTAGCAGTGAGCTCATACGGCAGGGTGCATTCTCAAGACACGCTTACGTCAGCGGGGATATGTTAAAAGCAGTAGCATTAGATCCCCGCCCCAGACCAGCTCTATCAAAACCTCTAGTAGGGTGCCGAGACATTAGGAGTATTAAATGATTGCAATATGCAGCGAAGCTGAGAATCGCTGAGTTCCAGCCCAACCTTTCCTCTTATGAGGCTCAGAAAGGCAGAGTGACTTGCCCGGAGACACACAGGGAGGTAATGACAGTTTTCTCTTCCCTGACCATCCATGCCTGCTCTGCAAACGTGCCTCCAGAGACGGCAGTGGCAGACTGCTCTGAGCACCCAACAAACTCAGATGCTGAAGGATCCCAACCAACATGGCGGAACTGCCACTTGCTGAAATTTCTTTTCCAACTACGATTTTTGGAAGTGGAGACATAAGCACAGAGTGGGCTTGGGAAGCCCCTGGCCCAGAGCCAAACTCCACTGGTGGATTATAGTGACACTTTGAGTCTCCAGTGTCCACTAGTCCCCAAAAGCCTGGTCACATCCCTTTCCCCAGTGCATAATCACCATAATAAGTAGCCACAGGTCCCCTTAGGGAAAGTGAAGAGGAAGATTTGGTGTCAAATGTTCAATGGGCAGCAAGGATTTCATAAGCAAACTTGTCTTCTCCTTCATCCAAGGGACTCTGCATGTAAGAACAGCTCAGGCCTGGGAACCAGTTGAAGGGCTGTGATCTTCTAATGTGGTGATTCCATTCATTAGATCTAGAGCTTCTCCGTTTATGCAAATCGAGGAGCCTTTAGTAGCCTGCCTTTCTGTTTCTACTCAAGGAATATCATGCTCAACTAGTCAATGCAATGAAGAGACTGACAGTGACCAGAGGGAAGGGGGTTGAGGGAGGAGCAGAAGGAGAGAAAGAAGCAGAAGGGTCTACTCAAGGAATTAGTATAAATGGCCCATGCACATGAACAGCAAAGTGGGGATCAACTGTGAGGGGCGGAGGGGCAATGGAGAGCAACGGGGGGGAACTGGGACAACTGTCATAAAAAACAATAAGAAAGAAATTTTAAAAATGACCTCTGTAGGTCCCACTATTCTGACGATTATGTCAGCTCAGCTGCCCTTTCAGTGACCGCAGCCACCTTGTCCTTGGCAATCAAATACTTCCTCTCTGTTTCGGGCTCCGTCATCCCCACTGAGGTCAGGAAGTCCAGTCTGATAGCAGCGACCCTCACTCGCACCCCAGAAGAGCCACCACAGATCTCTCCAAGGACGCTAGGCGCCCACACACACAAATGCACCTCCCCCAGTCTTGGTGAAGAAAGTGTCCTCTGGACCTTCTGTGAGGACACCGGTAGAAGGTAGGTGACTCCATCTCACATGATAAACCTGCTCTAGCATCTCCCTTTGGATACCTTCCCCTACCTCTCTGAAGACAAGGCCATCCTGCCCACCTCACTTGACATAAGCCTCCGGCCAAGGACTCATTACCTTACTATCTTCATGACAAATAACAACCCCAATGACTTCAGCATCAGAGGTTGACATTCCAACCCCATCTCCCAAGCTGTTCCTTGAACTTAAAAACAACTGAAAACCATGTTAGAATGCCACCAGTTTGAAGAGGTGTGACCATGAGCATGAAATGATCAACAGCATGCCTAGCAAGAGTTGAGAAGAACAGTTCGCACACGATTCCCGGGGATGGACCCCGCTGTGCCCGGAGCATCCCCGCAGGTCATGAGCATGAGCACCCCGGCTGCCGTCCTGCCCACCGCCCAGGCCCACCATCAGGGTGCAGAAAGGAAGGAGGGCTGGAGAATCGCGTTCCGTGCTGGCGGGTGAGACGCGGGGGCTTCAGAGTGATGGGCATTGGCATCGCTCTGCCTGCTGTACCCAGAGGGCCTCTGCTTGCCAGCCTTTTTTTAAAATGTCAATGTTTGGACCAAAATAGCACAGGCTAGCAAGGAACTCAATTCAGGAATCCTTTTACACCGCCGACACGGCATGTGACTTCTCTGTGAAGCACCTGGATTGTGGCTTCATGGTTCACTCAAAAAGGTGACAAGGGTCCTTGCAGTGGCACAAGCCCGGCATGACTGGAACCCCTCTCATCTCCGGCTTCCCCTCCCCACAGTGGGTCACTGAGGCTCAGACACTCTGGCTTCCCAGCTCCTTTTCAGACATGCTTGGGGTCCCCTGGCCATCCCCTCTGCTCACTACACCCCTCCACGAGGTGGCCCCTAGACCCTCCTTAGTCTCCACCCAAAAGTAGCCTGGAAGCTACCCTGCCACCTCATCGTACACTGCCCCTCCCTTTCTCCGGCCTTTTCCCAGTGCCCGTCACCTAACATACCATACATTTCATCGACTTTGCTGCTGTCTGGCTCCCCCGCCAGAATGAACGCTCCGTGAGGGTAGGTGTGCATGCTGCTTTGGATATGGCTGGATCCCCAACCCCTAGAAGAATGTTTGGCATATGGCAGATGATCAATAAACGTTTTGTGAGTGAAGGAATGAAACTGCTGCATGCTCGGTAGCGTGGTTGCGCCCATCACAGCTGAATAAATTCAACAGGATCCATGGAAGACCTGGACCAGTCCGCTTTTCTCTCCCAAAGTGGAACAATCTCAGAGTGATCGATGCAATTAGTTGGAAATTGCCTGAGCCTGACAAAGCACACAGACACAGCAATTAACATTTCTACTTCATTTCCTTCACAAATTCTTTTAAAATTACACATGCATGGTTATAGCAAAACAGTTTCATTTTACGTGAGCTTGCCATAGGTCTGTAGTTTAAAAAGTGACTCTTGTCTCACTAATAATGGGTTTCATCATTTTGCTTGAAGGGATTTCAAGTAAAAGGGAAATCATAACTGTGACTCCTTTTACACTAGATTAATAATGACTTTACCAAAACAGCCTGTACCTAACCCCCCAGATGCGACCTGGGGGCTCCGGTAACCCCTGAAGATAAGCCAGCATCAGTTTATTGCAAGAGGAGACCCCACCCGTTGGGCCCATCTGAGTATGATTCCCTTTGGCCAAATGAAAGCTTCAGCCAACGCATCACTTAGATGTTACAGTTTATTCTGAATCCAGACAGCTCTTTTGTTGTATGCTGGAAACGGCTTACCAAGTAAACACACTCGTCATTCTGGGAATTCCCTTTGCTGAAGATGGACCTAGAACCCATGCGTATGTTGGATGCACCAAGTAAAACACTCAGGGACACGGTAGAGGATGGGAGGAGGGGCATCTAATGTTAGGGGAAGGGGCTCCGGGAGGACCTGGCAGAGAAGACGAGCCCTGAGGGGGAGAAGAGGCAGCTCTGCGCAGTTTGGAGGGAGGGCGGTGCTGGGAGGGCTCAAGCAAAGGCCCGGAGGTGGAAGTGTGCAGGCAAGGCTGGACGCAACAGTCTCCTTTTGGCTTCCCTCCTGCTTCCCCCTGGCCAAAACCCCATGCTCATCCCAGCCTGGGCAGGAATCAGAGTGCTGGGAGGGGCCCGGCCCCACAACTTTTACTGCCTTCTGTCCACGCGCAGACAGGAAGTTCCCGATTCCTGGCCTCTTTTCCTCGCTGACAAACCATGATCAGCAGAGGTGTTGGCAAGGCGCCTCTTGCCTGGGGTGGAGCCCCACCCCCGCCCCACCCCCGCCCCACACCCGCACAAAGGAGCCCAAACGGCGGCAAGGTAAGAGCCGCACTGGTGCTGCAAACAGTCTACACGCTGCCCTCTCTGCGGACACGGTCCAGGTGTATGACTGTGTTCATGTTTCCAAGATTATTTTCCACTTGTCTCAGCCTCGTTTTCAGCAGTTCCTAGTCCCATGCTTATTTAGACAGAAATGTCATATAAAGTAAATTTAAAGGATGCTGGAAAGGCAAAGGAAACCAAAATGTGGTTGCCTTATTCATTGGCTCCTCACTGCCGTGTTCTTATATTGTTATGTCACTACACCAGACACCTTCAATACATCATCTTGTTTTACTGACGTATCAACAATACGAGCTGGGTCTCAGCACTCCTATTTTTCAGATGAAAGAACCGAGGCTCAGAGAGGGAGGTGCACCTGTCTAAGCTCACACAGCTAGAAAAGAGCCAGAGTAAGACACTGGTGTGCAGGGCTCCAGAGTCCAGGCTGCTCTTCTGTCAACTCCGTGCAAAGGCACCTACGAGAGCGATAACTGTATGCTCTAACGTCCCACTTCTGTCCCATTTCTGTCTCGTTCAGTTGCACCTTGGGACGTAGTTATAAATGGCAGAAGTTTTAAATGTGTTCGGTGCCAGTTAGTAATGCCTTTGGCTGCATATAAAAAGAGAGTTAAATGTCATAAGGATATTTGTTGTGGAGTAACAAAATCCAGGAATATATGGAAGTACATCAGCTAGAAATTATGTCCTTAGAAGACCTGAATAAGAGTCCCAAAGGCAGGCAAAACTGGACTAAGTTCAATAGTTGGACAGGGTCATGAAGGACCCGAATCTTTCCATCCTTCCATGCTGCCCTCCCTTGGCTGCCCTTTCACCATCATGAGCCATCAAAAACTACCCTCTGCAGGTATCAGGTAAACATCTTTTCCAGAAGCCTCCAACAGAGCTTTCCTGTGTCTAATTGGCCACATCTGGGCCATGTGCTCACTCACACCTTCCCTGAGCTACAGGGCTTCCTGCCTACCTGCTGAACAAAACCAAGGGATTATTTCAAGAAACTTTTAAATAACCAGTCTGGAAGCTTGAAAGGCATGTGGCAGGAGCATTTTTATAAAGTGAAATAATTCACGTACACATCTAAAACTGGGACATCGCCTTCCGTTCCCAGTGGCAAAAGGCAATACTGATCAGATCATTTCTAAAGGTTTCAGAAAGTCGAAACATGACACCAAGAAAACATACAAAAGAGTATATTGTGATAGTTACCTCCTCAGAGTCCCATTCTCTGTGGCTGCTGCTCCCCCAGAAGTTTTCTTCTCTTCCCCCTAAAGCTTCTTGAAAAACTTCATCTTCTCCTGTCTCCCCACCTACCTTTCTTCGTCCCCACTCCCCGCACCCCCTGGCCCAATCTCCTAATTTCCCTATTGCACTCCTCCATTACTGTCATGAGTATAAAAAATCATGCAACCTCATTTCCTTGAAAGGAAAGAAGGGGAAAGGCCATAGTACTGAGACTTCAATAGTTTCACCTGTCACACAATAATGTTGAATAACAATTTCTGTTTCCTTTTATGTATGGTAGAGTCAGACCAGACTGCTTCAAACTGACAATAAAGGCAAAGAAGTGACTTATTACTCAACGTTATCAATCACATAGTTAACCTGTTATTCCACTACTGCTTCAGCAACATGACATGAACGGACTCTGGGCATCTTCAGAATGACCGAGAAACTTTAGGACTGAACTCTTGCACAATTTTCTGAGATTGGTTAGATGCAGGCCTGAAGGTTTTGTAACACTGATAATAATTATTTTAATTAGAAAATATGCTCAGAGGTGGTAGAAAGAAATTGATGCTAAGTACTACATTCCCGACACCACACACACACGTACACACACAGTAAATCTGACCAACACAAAGATAGTGATCTCCAGTGTTAAATTGTAAATGAAAAATATTTGACATGGGTCTTTTTCCTTAGGCCGCAGTTTTTAGATAAGCTAAAGATGCATTGCTTTAAAAAAAAAAACTCATTTCATCTCATGGTAGGATAAACATGAGCTTAACAAATAGTTTTTGACATCATTTTTCTAGCGACCTCTGCAATATATAAATGTATTAATCAAGAAAAGTATCCTGTTAATATGTTAGCAAGAAAAACATGTCACCCAAGAAACTCTCACACCTGTCTGCATCCAATGGCAGCTTGGTCTGTGAACTCCCTGCATGTGTCCCCTCTCTGGCAGGTATGTTGACCCCTTCCCATTGTAAGAAGTGTAAAAATGGAGAAATTCAGCATAAAGGGACTCTTTACTCAAAATGGACAAGACCGTGACTCTAACCAATAGAAGATCAATTCCCTGCCACACACAAGCTGCCTTGAAAAAGGTATTTCCTGGAATTGTGGTTGAATATCTTGAAGGCAAGGAATGAACCTCTTCCCTTCCTCCAACATGGGCAGGAAAACCTAGTAATAATAATCATGATGATAAGATGGCCATAGTTAACTACATAAGAGTCTCATTTCCAGTTCAATTTTCAGCATCAAAAGCTCAAAATTACAGACCATCACCTGCCGTGATATTGAAAACTGAAAGACTACCTATGGTTTCCAACCAACCAGAATTGAAATTCTCTGCCTTGGAAACTCTCCAGAGACTCTTTATGTACTTATGACTTGAAACAATGACTTCATTTCAAAATAAAGCAGCTATAGAATTTGAGGTTGGCTTGCTTTTAATGACTGTGGGTTTTCTTATCGCAAAGCAGGAAAACCAGTCTGGTTGTAGTCGCTGCACCAAAGCAGGTAATTAATGGCATAGCCACCTCATTCTTTCATATAAACAACTGATCGGAAAATTCCTTGCAAAAGCGGTTGCAAGTTCCATCTTGCATGTAGCCTTGGTGCCATTCCTGTACAGAGAATCCAGAGCTCTGCAGTCTGGTCCTGCCTTCTCTCAGCTTAATTAGCTAAGCCATTTGGTCTCTTATAAACTCAGGGATTAAAAAACCTCTAAAGTCCAATGGTTCTTCAGGTAGAGGGGAATGTATGAGTATGGACTTTCCCTCAAAATCTATAGTTGGTTTTGCTCATCCCTTTTCCAAAATCCTACTGAATTCATCTACCGTTACCTGAGTCTTGTTATATATGAAGAAATAGCAATACAAGTTCATACAATCTTTTTCACACTTTATAAAGGTAAGTGATTCCCCTCCTTTTAGAATCATACATTCTAATAATTAAAGTTTATCAGTGAATTATACCTTTGTTCATACTTTGATTCTTAATTGAATGCCTTGCTTATTTAATTTTCTCAATATGAGTTTTTAGCACATAAAGAGCTGCTAAAATACAATGTGATTTTAACAGATAGCATGCTTTAAGAAGCAAATACAAGAAAACCTAACTCAAATGATTTGAACAGTATAAAATTTATTGAATCCTATAACTAAAAGACTGGGGTTAGATTAGGACATTATTATAGATCCCTCACTGCTTTAAAGACTCAGATTTCTTCCTTCTCTCCTTCATTCAGCAAGTCAGCTTGTAGCTCTCCTCATGGTCATAAGATTGCTGCCACAGTTCCAGCTGTTACAGCCCAACATCACAACATCCAGCAACAGCAGCAGGAGAGAAACTGTAACTGTGCCCACAACCCCAGCTTGTTTTTATCAGCCAGAAAGTCTTTCACGGGAACTCCAAAGCTTATTCCCTCTCACTGGCTAGGAGTATGCCACATTACCCCATCCCTACCAATCCCTTTGGCAATAGGGAAATGAGACTACCTACTTGATTTTATTTTATTTTTTGATTTTAATGATTTTACTTATTACTTTTTAGAGAGAAGAGAAGGGAGAAAGGCAGAGAGGAAAAGGGACATCAATGCTTGGTTGCCTTTCACCTGCCTTCAGCCACGGACCTGCCTGGAGACCTGGCTTCTAACCTGGTTATGTGCCCTGACTGGGAATCGAACCAGCGACCTTCAGGTTCACAGGCCGGTGCCTTATCCACTGTGCCACCAGCCAGGGCTAGACTGCCTACTTTAATGTCAATCTATACTTGTAGCATATCTTTCCAAAAAAAATACACAGGAAAGAAGTGAAGCATTAAAAAATATCAAAGAATTAAACAAAGAAAGAAAGGGGGAGTTTTGGGGGCAACCCAGTGTTCTAAGTGATATTGGGGACCAAAATGTAAATAAAAGCATATCCATCAATTACTATATCCCCACAGCTGCTGTTTAATATGGTCAGAATTACTACTTAGAACCACCTTTATAGTAAGGGTAGAAAGGTCAACAGAGTTGCAAGAAATTCATTTACTCCTCTTGTAAACAGTAGTAAAAGTTTTATTTAGTAGTGTAGATACTTCTGTATTTTACTGTACATTACCTGAAAACTTTCTAAAACCTGAGTGATTATTTCTCATCTAATATAACTGTCTAGGACATTAGATGCAGTTTAGCTCTGTCATAAAGAGGTCCATAAATGCATTAGTGTTACCTACAGATAACTACTACATACTTTCAATACTTACTCTGTAGCTAAAGTAATTAAGACAGTACATTACTGGAATAAGAGTAAAGAGATCAATGGAAATGAATAGAAAGTCCTGAACTAGATCTACATGTATTGGCTGATTGATTTTCAACAGATGGTGTGAAGTACTAAACAGAGGGGGAAATAGGTGTTTTATTGTCCAACAAATAGGGCTGGAACCACTAGATAGCAATAGAGGAGAAAGTAAATGTTGATCCCTACCTCACAAGACATCTGAGATATATCATAGGCATGAACATAGAAGGAAAAACACTGAGCCCTGCCTGGGGTGGCTCAGTGGGTTGGCCATCATCCTGAAAACCAAAAGGTCACTGGTTCGATTCCCAGCCAGGGCACATTCCTGAGTTTCAAGCCAATCTCTGGTTAAGAGCACATAAAAGGCAACCAAGTTGTGTACATGGATGTTTTTCTCCCTTTCACTTTCCCTCTCTTCCCCGCTCTCTAAAAATAAATAAATAAAATATTTTTAAAAAGAAAAAATAATAAATCTTCTAAAAGGAAATAAAGGAATCAACTTTTAAGACCTGCAATAAGCAAAGATGTCTTGGACAGGATACATATTTCAAAAACTTGTGCAAGAATGTTGATAGCAGTTTTATTTATAAATAACTCCAAACTGGAAACAATCCAAATGTTCAACAACAGGGAAATGGATTGTGGTATATTAATAAAATAAAAACTTAACTACTGGTACATTTAATAATTTGAATAATTATCAAGAACATAATGCTAAGTGAAGAAGCCAGACACAAAAGTATATATTGCATTAGTGTATTTATAAGATGTTCAAAGACAACACAACTAATGTAATGTGATGTAATTAAAAATAGTTGGTTTCCTCTGGGAATAGGAAGTAGGCTCTTGACTAGAAAGAAGCACAAGGAAGCTTGAAGTAATAATGGAAATGTTATCTCTCTTGACTGGGGTTATAATTACATAAATGTATTTATGTATCACACTCATTGAATTGTACACTTAATATCTGTGGATTTTTCTTTATAACTTGCACCTCAATGAAAACAATATACTATAAATGCATGAATATATGATAACTGAACTGTAAGTGCGTTCTCCTTTGGTCTATGTTTTAGGATTAATTATGGCTTAAAAATGTTTCTTAAAAGATTGCATATGAAATAATCTTACATCAGAGAGCAGAGAAACAGGAGATGTGGAGATGTCACAATTCAATGTTTTCTTATAAAGGAACAACCTGACAACTATGTCCCATAAAGGAAAGGACCAGTGAAGGAGTTGGTAAAGCTGCACATGCCATTGAAACACTCAGGGGTGGGGTGGGGGGCGACAATAATAGGAGAAGATTGCTTGTCACAATTTCAAATAATGCAGTTAAGAGCAGTAGAATTTGCTAAGTCTTCATGATAACCCCTTGGGCATTGTCATCCATTTACCCCCCAAAAATGTGCCACCAAGGATATCAAGTTCTGCTTAATGAAGGGCTGAAAGTTGAGAGTTGAAAATCTCCTAGGGGTACATAAAGCATGGTACTGCTTAAGTCTGGAGACTGAAATGTCCAGCAACCAGTAGAAACTGCGTGGCACTGCAAGGGCATCTCTACTTAGAGCTGAGATTCTCTTTGAACTAATTACTCAGGATAAGGATAAAGCCTTCCCAGTCCACTGACTAACAAAGATAAGTGTTTAAGGGGCCTAATTGCCCCTGAAATGGCAAACCACCCTTCCTAGATAGCTAAGGTTTTTCACCAATACATCAACAATTCAATTGTCCCTCTGTCTTTGTAATGATTGGGTTAATAGAGCAGAAGACACCTTTCAAAACCAAGTCTGTGTACATCTTGATTCAATGGTAGCTGTCTGAGATAGAACCAGCTTCCCAACTGCAGCATGCGGTGAGGGAGTGGGGGCGTGGGGAGCGGGAAGTCTCAGCATGGCAGATAGCTGGTGGGATAAAATATGTGCTTCAAATACATGATCAAAAAATAATTTCCAAATACTTGTTTTCACTGGAGAATGATCATCTCTGCAAATAAATAAATAATTTTCCAAGCTGTGAGCA